>UNSF01000235.1:0-56579 GCA_900538255.1 Ulva mutabilis | reverse complement strand
TATTTGTAGGGTGGCGCAGTGATTTCCCACTATAATGATGCTTGCCAGCCCGAGGAGGACGTACACGAAGGATGTGCGGATGGCACGAAAGTGACGGTCGGATGACGGCGGGGGGACGTCATCGGGATAGTGGCGTGGCGTACTCAAACTAACGAGTACGGTATTAGGACAGGATTGAGGACACGTGGATGATGCCAGGCGGATGCTCCGATGACCCGACGATGTTATGCGGACGGCTGGATGACGCTCGATGACAGGGGATGTCGTCCGAAGTGACGTCAATGATAAGATTACATGTTACATGATGACGTCACTATGGCGAGGCACGGGCGTCATGATGGCATGGTGGGTAATAATATGGGTCACCTAAGCGTCATCATGGCGTCCTCGTCGGAGACGCAGGTCCGCCTGCCACCAAGATCACATCCGATGGCGTCCGTAGGAGGACGTCCTCCCGGACTCGAGTCCCCCACCCGCGTCACCGAGGACGTCCTCCTCGGATCGCAAAAACCACACTGCTGGCGCCTTCTGCAGGGCTCCCTGGCAACAGCGCTCGTGTCACTGAGACCACCACCAGCTCACTACATCTCAGCTTCCTACATCCCCGCATGCTCCTCTATGCATGTCCAGACTCCATTCTGGCAGGCAGTCACCCTGCTGCTCATGGCCGCCAGCCATGCCGATCCTGTGCGATCTAAGGCATGCGTCCTCCAACGCTGCGTCGATATGCTTCTGCAGTGCAGCCCAACTCTGCCTGCAAGGTTTTGTTCTTCAGGTGGGTGGAATGGCTGGTCGTGGCAAGGATTCCATGTGAAACAGCATATACTATGGGCTCCAACTGTCAACGTCGCCCCATGAACGCTCATCAACACAAACTCGCGCAGTTCATGCATCTAGCGAGGTGGGATACCTCAGCAGTTGCTAGTAGGTCCCACATCGGCGCGCAGTGGCGCCTACAGTGTTGGAGTTTGGGTCTTTCAGCAATCCTTTTAGCATGTTAAACCCGCTTGAAGGTCTTTGCCACGCTCGACCTGTCGTGCGCTGCACCACACCTACTCTGTCAGGACAGAAGATGTTGGAGATATTGTGCTGGTTGTGCCGATAAGCAAGGCAAGTTTGCGCCACGCTGCGCCTGGTTTGCACAGCACTGACAAAAGCAATGAAAGTCAGTCAAGTCACCTGAGCGGGCGGGTTGAAATCGGTGGTCAAAGAAGCCCCGTGTCCTGATGATCGAGTACTTTCACGGCCGGGACATTAGAGCTTGGTACAGGCGAGCTCATGGCGCTTGGCTGACTGTTGGGCTTTGGGCTCGCTCTGATCAACATCCAGCCTCCGGCGCGCGGCACCTCTCTACACATTTGCAACGATTATTGGCTGGCAGTTGCCTTGGTATCATGCCAGCGATCAGTCAACACAATTGCTTGCGTGCAATCAGGGCGCATCGTGGGTTAGCATGGTAAGGTAAGCAGGCTTGCAGAGGAGCTGATGACATGCCTGCACCCCGTCGTCCTCAGGCGGGTCGGCTGCTTTCGCTGGCGACTCTGCAACATCTTCAACAGCCTCTGAGTTAACACGGGATGGTGCTTTCACCACTTAGTGGGTGGCTGCGCGCTTCTCCGTACCCCTCCTGGTGCTGTTTCCCCATTTGGCCGGAACTGCATAGACACCACGCATTGCCCAGTCTTCGCATGTCCGTGCAGGTGTTTGGGGTCAGCTGGGTTTCGCACCTGCAGGAACGGAGACTGTCAATCGCTGACATGCGATGGTCAAAAATGCATCACATGCCCTGGATGACAATGCCCCGTACCTGCATGTCGATGCTGTTCCTGACAGTCACAACAACACTGATACATCACAGGCACGCTTAACACGAATGAGTTGGTATTTGCCAAGTCCAGGTGACGTGCGGGCGGCATACCAGATTTGTAGTGAAACTTTCAGATTGACACCATATTGCGAGGTAGGTGGTATCTGTTTCTTCGTGGCCTTGCCAAATTCCTTCTCTCGTCGGTTATTGCGGTTAGACAGACCAGTGCGCAGCTGGTCGTATCTGCAGCAAACCCAGTGTAACTGTGTGCGGTGGCAGTCGACCTCTGGGCAGAAGGCAGGTGAGCAGCATGCACGCACGTAATGTCCTATTTTAGAGCTTCGTGCATCATAGCCCGCCATGCGTTGCCTAGGTTTTTGCACAAGGTGACACCCTCCTCAACGGCCGTTCGATTGGCAGCGGACATGTTATGCTCCGTAAAGAATGACTCGAGGTACTGCACAACACCGGTGGGCTGACTGAAGTACGGCATGCCACCTATACTTGGCGGTGCCAATCGATCATGCGAGATGTGGGCCGAATTGAGCTCAGTGCCCTCGTCGGGACGAGTGTCCGAATAGGCCTATTCGGACTCCATGCACTTGTCGCCACAATGCTCGACGCGGCCCCACCCAGCCGCGTATTGAGCTAAGTGCCCTCGTCGGGACGAGTGTCCGAATAGGCCTACTCGGACTCCATGCACTTGTCGCCACAATGCTCGACGTGGCCCCACCCAGCCGCGTATTGAGCTAAGTGCCCTCGTCGGGACGAGTGTCCGAATAGGCCTATTCGGACTCCATGCACTTGTCGCCACAATGCTCGACGCGGCCCCACCCAGCCGCGTATTGAGCTAAGTGCCCTCGTCGGGACGAGTGTCCGAATAGGCCTATTCGGACTCCATGCACTTGTCGCCACACTGCTCGACGCGGCCCCACCCAGCCGCGTATTGAGCTAAGTGCCCTCGTCGGGACGAGTGTCCGAATAGGCCTATTCGGACTCCATGCACTTGTCGCCACAATGCTCGACGCGGCCCCACCCAGCCGCGTATTGAGCTAAGTGCCCTCGTCGGGACGAGTGTCCGAATAGGCCTATTCGGACTCCATGCACTTGTCGCCACAATGCTCGACGCGGCCCCACCCAGCCGCGTATTGAGCTAAGTGCCCTCGTCGGGACGAGTGTCCGAATAGGCCTATTCGGACTCCATGCACTTGTTGCCACAATGCTCGACGCGGCCCCACCCAGCCGCGTATTGAGCTAAGTGCCCTCGTCGGAACGAGTGTCCGAATAGGCCTATTCGGACTCCATGCACTTGTCGCCACAATGCTCGACGCGGCCCCACCCAGCCGCGTATTGAGCTAAGTGCACATGCGACAGATACATATACAAGACTCGGATCTACCTTCGGAGGAGCTTTGCGGGCCCCAGACACGGTAGCACTTTCCTGCTGTTGCCCTCGCTGCCGGGCTCTTGCGTTCAAATCCGTGTAACACGGTAGCACGTGCGAGGGAACGTAGCGTCAGCACGAAATGCATGATGCATGAAATATTGGGGAAACAAAATTGAGCCGAGGTCTCCCGCGCGCGGTCATGAGATCATCATGCCAAGCTGATGTGGCAATGACGTGTACATCGTTAAAAACAAACAGTGCGCGTGCAGCGTCCTTGATATCATGACACAGAGTCGACTCGGAACAATAGCCTGAGGCGAAACAATTAAAATCTGGTGCGTCGCTGTGCCACCGCGGAGACGAGAGTACGTAAAATGCTTGTTGCGCAGCAAAGAAACACAACAATGTCAAGAAGGACTTGGAATAGAAGACACTGGTCTCGAAGGTTAGAGAAGATTTGCATAGATGGACACATAATAGACACATGTTAGATGTTCGCGCGCTATTACTTTTACTGAGATAGATAGATAGATAGATTCAAGCGCGCTATTACAATTGAAGAGATAGCAGCTGCAAGACAGTCACAAGCTCAAGCCGGGTATGTTCTCAGATGCACTTTATCAGAATGCCTTCTGGACGGGATGAGCAAGTTGAAGAGGTATCACACCATCGCGGCTCAGAACTCGAACGCTTCGACGGCCCCCAGCATGATAAGTGAATCCGGTATCAAGCTCACGAGCTCAGCGAATCCGTCTTTCACAGCCTTGGTGTCGCAAAAATGATCCTGCTTGTCCCTTACAGCCTCAGGGATGTTCTTCAACATATTCTGCACAAAATCTGGTCGGTTGACAACAGCATGCGTCTCTGCTAAGTCACAAACGCCCGCACCACTCGAAGAGGTCGAGGTGCGCCAGACTGGACAGCACTGGCATCTACTGTGTTCACGCATACTGCGATTATTATTGTGCCGGTGGTCTCGACAGGGTCGACGTCATGATCATCCAAGGGCGGGCAGAGAAAGGGCAATTGCGGGCTTGATCAGCTATTCCAACGTGCACACCACATTCAGACTCGAAATCGGTACAAAGCCACAATAGCGAGAATCAAAGGTCCAGGATAGCATCGAGATCGGACTGCTGGGACTTTAGCCATAGCGTGGGGCTGCTAAGCACCACAGGGCGCGATAGTGGTGTCTTTCATAGCCCTCCAGAGCACCATATTCGAATGCACATATCGTCTAGCTGACCATATCGATGGTGTGGCTGTGCCAGCATTTCAGCACGAACCGTGGGGAGGCGTCAAGGCACGCAGCCGTGGAGTTGTTAGTCGACGTCAAGCCAGGTCAGACGATGTAACACAGAGCTCCACTCACCACTTCAGCTGTGATAAAATGCACGATTTACTCGATGTTTGATCGTACCGCAGCGTGATCATGGCCGCATTGGTTGGATGTACCATCTTGAGTTGCGTTAACGTTGGGCACCTCCAAGCTGACTTCAGTACAGTCTGCTATGCCTAGACGTAGAACAGAGTGAGATCAACTGTAATACTGGCGTATTGACTTCACTTTGTTTCAATTCGTGTAGACAGGACGAAGCTGGCTTTGCGAACAGTGCGACCCGCGCCAAGTCGCGTGCGTGTCTACAAGCGGCCCTCTGGAAGCCCGCTGTCGGCGGTGGAGTACGCAAGCCCCACTAGTGTATCTTGATCGGCCCCTCAGGACACGCTTGTGTGATTAAATTTTCACATAGCACTAATAACAAAATGGAATGCGGGATGCCACGAAGCCGCCGTCGCACGGCAAAAGAGATCAATGCCAATGAACAGCTTGTCCCAAACAGTATGAGCCTAGGGCATCCAGGGATCCTCAGAAACCAAGCACTTGTGTGTATTTTGTTTTTGCGACGTTTACAGAGTGAAACCGTGAATCCCCAACTTGTCGCATGCGGATATCGTGCTCTGAGTTCAGCTACAGCTCGGGAGCTAGACTTCGCAGATCTGCGCCGCAAAATATGCAACATTTAAAACATTACTTAAACTTCTCAGTTGTTACTGGTGCGAATTGCAGCGTGGACCGGGTGGGCTCTAGACGCCGCGGACACTGGAGGGGACCCTCGACAAGCACCCACCAACGTACGCCATCACCTACTAGCTATGGGCCATGTTAGCCCCTGACCATAGAGGGTAAACCTCATCAAAAATTTGGCACATTCTTAGTTTTCATCAGCAGGCTACAAAATCTCTCACCCACTGCACAGCCACGCCACGCCACCCAACCGCCAGGATGATTTTGATCATCTGTCCATCTGCTTGGATCGGGCTCGCACGTAGAGGGAGTGAACAGATAGAGCCGAAACAAGCTCAACTATACGTCAACAGAAACCCACGGCAGTCTGCTGTGCCGGTGTGGCCAATGCACACGTTGATTCACATAGCACTCAGCTTGCCAGTGTGGCCCTGCGAACATGCAGTTGAGCACGCTTCATGCACTGTCATGGCAGTCCACTGTGCCGGCGTAGCTCCTGCGCACTTGCAGTTGAGCATGCTTCATGCACTGTCATGGCAGTCCACTGGTGCCAGGCGTTAAGCTCAAATGCGCACGTAGCAGTATGAGGCCATGCTTCATGCACTGTCATGGCAGTCACTGTGCCAGCGTAGCTCATGCGCACTAGCAGTTGAGCATGCTTCTGCACTGTCATAGCAGTCCACTGTGCCGGCGTAGCTCATGCGCGCTTGCAGTCAGTCATGCTTCATGCACTGTCATGGCGTCCCACTGTGCCGGCGTAGCTCATGCGCACTAGCAGTTGAGCATGCTTCATGCCACTGTCATGGCAGCCCACTGTGCGGTGTAGCGCCTGCGCACTTGCAGTTGAGCATGCTTTCATGCACTGTCATGGCAGTCCACTGTGCCAGGCGTAGCTTCATGCGCACTTGCAGTTGAGCATGCTTCATGCACTGTCATGGCAGTCCACTGTGCCGGCGTAGCTCATGCGCACTAGCAGTTGAGCATGCTTCAATGCACTGTCATGGCAGTCCACTGTGCCGGTGTAGCTCATGCGCACTTGCAGTTGAGCATGCTTCATGCACTGTCATGGCAGTCCACTGTGCCGGCGTAGCTCATGCGCACTAGCAGTTGAGCATGCTTCATGCACTGTCATGGCAGTCCACTGTGCCGGTTGTAGCTCCTGCGCACTTGCAGTTGAGCATGCTTCATGCACTGTCATGGCAGTCCACTGTGCCGGTGTAGCTCCTGCGCACTTGCAGTTGCAGCATGCTTCATGCACTGTCATGGCAGTCCACTGTGCCGGCGTAGCTCATGCGCGCTTGCAGGTCAGCATGCTTCATGCACTGTCATGGCAGTCCACTGTGCCGGCGTAGCTCATGCGCACTAGCAGTTGAGCATGCTTCATGCACTGTCATGGAAGTCCACTGTGCCGGTGTAGCTCCTGCGCACTTGCAGTTGAGCATGCTTCAATGCACTGTCATGGCAGTCCACTGTGCAGGCGTAGCTCATGCGCACTAGCAGTTGAGCAATGCTTCATGCACTGTCATGGCAGTCCACTGTGCCGGCGTAGCTCATGCGCACTAGCAGTTGAGCATGCTTCATGCACTGTCATGGCAGCCCATCTGTGCCGGCGTAGCTCCTGGGGCGCGCTTGCAGCCTTGAGCATGCTTCATGCCACTGTCCAAATGGCAAGTCCACTGTGCCGGGCGATAGCTTCCATGCCGCAACTACCAGTGAGCTGCTTCATGGCACTGTATGGCAGTCCACCTGTCGCCGGCCGTAGCTCCATGCCGCACAACGTAGCAGCTTGAGCCATTGCTTCAGTGCCACTGTCAATGGCCAGCCCACTGGTGTGCCTGTCTGTAGCGCCTGCGCACTTGCAGTTGAGCATGCTTCATGCACTGTCATGGCAGTCCACTGTGCCGGCGTAGCTCATGCGCGCTTGCAGTTGAGCATGCTTCATGCACTGTCATGGCAGTCCACTGTGCCGGCGTAGCTCATGCGCACTAGCAGTTGAGCATGCTTCATGCACTGTCATGGCAGTCCACTGTGCCGGTGTAGCTCCTGCGCACTTGCAGTTGAGCATGCTTCATGCACTGTCATGGCAGTCCACTGTGCCGGCGTAGCTCATGCGCACTAGCAGTTGAGCATGCTTCATGCACTGTCATGGCAGTCCACTGTGCCGGCGTAGCTCCTGCGCACTTGCAGTTGAGCATGCTTCATGCACTGTCATGGCAGTCCACTGTGCCGGCGTAGCTCCTGCGCACTTGCAGTTGAGCATGCTTCATGCACTGTCATGGCAGTCCACTGTGCCGGCGTAGCTCATGCGCACTTGCAGGTGAGCATGCTTCATGCACTGTCATGGCAGTCCACTGTGCCGGCGTAGCTCATGCGCACTAGCAGTTGAGCATGCTTCATGCACTGTCATGGCAGTCCACTGTGCCGGTGTAGCTCCTGCGCACTTGCAGTTGAGCATGCTTCATGCACTGTCATGGCAGTCCACTGTGCCGGCGTAGCTCATGCGCACTAGCAGTTGAGCATGCTTCATGCACTGTCATGGCAGTCCACTGTGCCGGCGTAGCTCATGCGCACTAGCAGTTGAGCATGCTTCATGCACTGTCATGGCAGTCCACTGTGCCGGCGTAGCTCATGCGCACTTGCAGTTGAGCATGCTTCATGCACTGTCATGGCAGTCCACTGTGCCGGCGTAGCTCATGCGCACTAGCAGTTGAGCATGCTTCATGCACTGTCATGGCAGTCCACTGTGCCGGCGTAGCTCATGCGCACTAGCAGTTGAGCATGCTTCATGCACTGTCATGGCAGTCCACTGTGCCGGCGTAGCTCATGCGCACTTGCAGTTGAGCATGCTTCATGCACTGTCATGGCAGTCCACTGTGCCGGCGTAGCTCATGCGCACTAGCAGTTGAGCATGCTTCATGCACTGTCATGGCAGTCCACTGTGCCGGCGTAGCTCATGCGCACTAGCAGTTGAGCATGCTTCATGCACTGTCATGGCAGTCCACTGTGCCGGTGTAGCTCCTGCGCACTTGCAGTTGAGCATGCTTCATGCACTGTCATGGCAGTCCACTGTGCCGGCGTAGCTCATGCGCACTTGCAGTTGAGCATGCTTCATGCACTGTCATGGCAGTCCACTGTGCCGGCGTAGCTCATGCGCACTTGCAGTTGAGCATGCTTCATGCACTGTCATGGCAGTCCACTGTGCCGGCGTAGCTCATGCGCACTAGCAGTTGAGCATGCTTCATTGCATGCACTGTCATGGCAGTCCACTGTGCCGGCGTAGCTCATGCGCACTAGCAGTTGAGCATGCTTCATGCACTGTCATGGCAGTCCACTGTGCGGCGTAGCGCTCATGCGCACTAGCAGTTGAGCATGCTTCATGCACTGTCATGGCAGTCCACTGTGCCGGCGTAGCTCATGCGCACTAGCAGTTGAGCATGCTTCATGCACTGTCATGGCAGTCCACTGTGCCGGCGTAGCTCATGCGCACTAGCAGTTGAGCATGCTTCATGCACTGTCATGGCAGTCCACTGTGCCGGCGTAGCTCATGCGCACTTGCAGTTGAGCATGCTTCATGCACTGTCATGGCAGTCCACTGTGCCGGCGTAGCTCATGCGCACTAGCAGTTGAGCTGTCGGCACCAGCATGCTTCATGCACTGTCATGGCAGTCCACTGTGCCGGCGTAGCTCATGCGCACTAGCAGTTGAGCATGCTTCATGCACTGTCATGGCAGTCCACTGTGCCGTGTAGCTCCTGCGCACTTGCAGTTGAGCATGCTTCATGCACTGTCATGGCAGTCCACTGTGCCGGCGTAGCTCATGCGCACTAGCAGTTGAGCATGCTTCATGCACTGTCATGGCAGTCCACTGTGCCGGCGTAGCTAGCATGCGCGCTTGCAGTTGAGCATGCTTCATGCACTGTCATGGCAGTCCACTGTGCCGGCGTAGCTCATGCGCACTAGCAGTTGAGCATGCTTCATGCACTGTCATGGCAGTCCACTGTGCCGGTGTAGCTCCTGCGCACTTGCAGTTGAGCATGCTTCATGCACTGTCATGGCAGTCCACTGTGCCGGCGTAGCTCATGCGCACTTGCAGTTGAGCATGCTTCATGCACTGTCATGGCAGTCCACTGTGCCGGTGTAGCTCCTGCGCACTTGCAGTTGAGCATGCTTCATGCACTGTCATGGCAGTCCACTGTGCCGGCGTAGCTCATGCGCACTAGCAGTTGAGCATGCTTCATGCACTGTCATGGCAGTCCACTGTGCCGGTGTAGCTCCTGCGCACTTGCAGTTGAGCATGCTTCATGCACTGTCATGGCAGTCCACTGTGCCGGTGTAGCGCCTGCGCACTTGCAGTTGCAGCATGCTTCATGCACTGTCATGGCAGTCCCACTGTGCCGGCGTAGCTCATGCGCACTAGCAGTTGAGCATGCTTCATGCACTGTCATGGCAGTCCACTGTGCCGGCGTAGCTCATGCGCACTAGCAGTTGAGCATGCTTCATGCACTGTCATGGCAGTCCACTGTGCCGGCGTTAGCTCATGGCGCACTAGCAGTTGAGCATGCTTCATGCACTGTCATGGCAGTCCACTGGTGCCGGCGTAGCTCATGCGCACTTGCAGTTGAGCATGCTTCATGCACTGTCATGGCAGTCCCACTGTGCCGGCGTAGCGCACTGCGCACTTGCAGTTGAGCATGCTTCATGCACTGTTCATGGCAGTCCACTGTGCCGGCGTAGCTCATGCGCGCTTGCAGGTCAGCATGCTTCATGCACTGTCATGGCAGTCCACTGTGCCGGCGTAGCTCATGCGCACTGCAGTTGAGCATGCTTCATGCACTGTCATGGCAGTCCACTGTGCCGGTGTAGCTCCTGCGCACTTGCAGTTGAGCATGCTTCATGCACTGTCATGGCAGTCCACTGTGCCGGCGTAGCTCATGCGCACTAGCAGTTGAGCATGCTTCATGCACTGTCATGGCAGTCCACTGTGCCGGTGTAGCTCCTGCGCACTTGCAGTTGAGCATGCTTCATGCACTGTCATGGCAGTCCACTGTGCCGGTGTAGCGCCTGCGCACTTGCAGTTGAGCACGCTTCATGCACTGTCATGGCAGTCCACTGTGCCGGTGTAGCTCCTGCGCACTTGCAGTTGAGCATGCTTCATGCACTGTCATGGCAGTCCACTGTGCTGGTGAGGCTCATCCGCACGTGCAGTTGAGCATGCCTCCTAGATAGCTACGCGCTCCCGGCGCTCCTGGCGCTCTGCCCTGCTTGTGTGGACCATGCAAGTAAATAGATGAGCATGCTGCATGCACTCTCTTGTCACTCTGCTGCAGTGCTGATCAGGTGCTATGATCATAGCGGTTATCACAGCCCGCCGCGAATATTACATGTACCTACACTACAACGTCTGCAATACATACAAATATAATCGCCTAGTGCAATACACTGCACAATGTGCAACAACGCAATGTCTGCTCAGCTCTGCTCTGCGTTGGCCTGCATTGTGTCATATGCTTGCTTGTCATATCAAAAGTGCGGCATAAAGTATGCCACATAATGCATGTGGCCTTGGTGCTTGCGGTGGCGGCCTGTCTGTTTGCCTGTTTCCTAGTCCGTTGCTTCAGCGCTGCTGAGTCCTGGATCTATCACTTTGTAACACATAATGCATGTTTTACACGGTGACAGATTGGCCCGCCCTGCCTTCCCGTGAGCTGCCGCGCGGAGAGCAAGCTGCTGTTGCCCTCGCGGCCGGGCTCTTGCGTTCATCTCCGTGTAACACGGTGACAGATCTAGGACCCAGCAGCGCCGAGGCAACAGACCAGACAATACGCAGACATAATGCATGTGTAGCACCATGTGGCCCAATGAAACACGGGAGTTCACCTCAAACGTGGGTCGCCACCGGATTGTCGCGGTAGTGGGCTTGCACGCGTACACGTCGTTCAACATCGCCTACAACGCCCCCGGATGAATGTGCAGGTGCCAGCATTGAAGAATATAGACAGTGCTTCAATCCAACATATGTTTTGTTTACAATGACCTGTCCCGCCGGCGCAGCCTCGCCGCCGACGATTCAGTGCGCTGCACATCAAATTGACGCTGCTGATACCATCGCTGAATCTTACGTGGATACCATCTTACCATCTCTATATTCGTACTGAAAGTTCGAGACCACGTTGCGCTACTGCTTGTTCGGTATTGGCACGCCGTATTGCCCGATGGTGGCTACCATGATGCCACCGTCATGCAAAACTGGCCGGCTCCACAGCCAGTCTATCTTTGAGCTTTGACTCTCCTGTATACCTTAAGCAGGTCCAGTGAGTCAAGCCGGGACGTTTGCGGACTGGAGCTTCGGTTGTTGCCACTCCTTCGAGATCGTCCGCTGCGTTGTAACCCCGCCATCCAGCTAGCGGGCAGGTAAATCCCATCTAAGTACATCTGTAGTATTTGTATAGCAGTGCTATGCTATTGGTGCCTTCTAGCACGCTCGATGTGTGTCCGGCACGCGTGTTTGCGCGTTATTAGGTACCATGATGCCGCCTGTCCACGAGCGACGGGCCGGCTCCATAGTCGGCCTATTTTTAAGCTTTGATTCTCTTGTTCGACGTTATGCTAGTCCAATGAGTCCCGCCGGACGTATGCGGGCAGGGAGCTCCTGTTGTTGCCACTCCTTCGAGATCGTCCGCCACGTTGTAACCCCGCCCTCCCAGTAGCGGGCAAGTGACTCACATTACCATCTAAAAACATCGTTGGTGTTTGTGTAGCAGCGCTGTGCTCCTGATGCCTTGCAGCATGCTAGGTGCATGTGGACCGAATGCACACGTTGCCGACGACTGCACAATCAAGTGTCCTTTGCTGCCATAGGTATCCTTGATAGACACCTCGACATCGTATTTTAGGTATGTCTACCCAATAAGGGGACACTCGTGCCTGGTGCAGCGGTTACCGGAGAGGTGGGTGTCCAAATAGGCCTATTCGGAAACCCAGAGTTGGGAGTCCGAATAGGCCTATTCGGACACCCAGAGGTGGGAGTCCGAATAGGCCTATTCGGACACCCAGAGGTGGGAGTCCGAATAGGCCTATTCGGACACCCACCGCTCCGGTGAAGGTGGCATGGGCACCTGCCTTTTCGCTACAAGTGCTTCATGTCGCCCTCGCGTACACATGCAGTGCATAACAGACATACAGTGTTCCACCTCTCCTGCTGGCAACGTTGTGTGTGGACCATGTGAGCATATGGAGCATATGGACCATTCCATGAGGTTGATCTCACGTCCATATTGACCTATTGCAACTCCATCATTGGCTATCCAATCCATGTCAAAATCGTAGCCTTCCGTTGTTTCGAGGTCTCTGTTGTGATGTGCCACAGTCACAACATTCCACGGCCAGTAGTGGTAATTTCTCCGACACAAAGTCTACTTAAACGTCCTATATGTGCTCTAGCCAGGGCATCTCCTGCTCACCCGAGCAGGACGTCACCGATTACGTCCGGGTTACGTCACCAGCTACGCGCACCACCCAGGACGTCATCGGCATGTAAGCCGTCTCAGTGGCGGTGGCAGTGACGGCATCAAGATGTCCCACCTGTGGGTCATCCGGATGTACCCCAGCCGTGCGCATGATGGCATGGGGACGTCATACCCAGCCGGCCACCAGCCAGTTACGTCATCTTGGCGCCCTTGTCTCCCGAGGACGGGATTGTGATCGCTAGATGACGTCCCTCTCGAGTCACGATGGCGTCCTTGGTGCTTTTTGCCGCCTGTGTCCTCGGAGTACGTCATTTTTCGACTGGCAGCATCGTCCTAGTGTTATTATGTGGACTGTGGAAGTCACCTACCAAGCGAGCGCGAACTAGAAATGTTGTGAACCATGTTTTCTAAGGTAGTTTGGGCAAACACGTTTGAGGAGGTTTGGCAAACACATTTTGAGGCTCGTCTCGCCAGAGCTCGACCCACCAGCTCTAGCTATACTACCCATGGTATCACTGATGTGGATGCCTGACACATTTGGTGCAATTCTGTGGAGCTCTTCTGATCCGGCGCTGGTCGTAGACGGTTGTAGATGGCATCACTGATCGAGCTATTCGCCCCGCGCAACCCACGCGCCCACAAAGTGCTCGTCCTCTTTTATTAGCACAATCAGGCCGTGGTAACTTCAGACCACAGCGGCCTCCGTACCCTTCACGCCCACAAGCGCACTTCACTCCGCGCCCGCAATTCAACCAGGTGCATGTGCCGCACACCGCGCACAGTGCACCTGCCCACATGATGGCTCCGCCCATGCAAGCGACCGTCATGCCAGCAGCTTCCAACGCACTCCCACAGCAGTCAACTGCTTATGCGCCGCCGATTCCGGTCATGCCTGGCTCCTTCATGCCAACGCAGTACCAAGAAGAGGCACCTCGCATTGCACGTCTCGACGACGCTGAACGTCAGCGTTGTTACGAGCAGGGCCTGTGCTTCCGCCGTCGTCAATCCGGACACAGAGCCAACCAGTGTCCCAACTACCCGCAGAATCCCGACTCCAACGGTCAGGGAAATTTTTGGAACAGCGGCGCACCGCGTCGCTAGGCAGTTCCATCGCTGCCGACGAACCTGCAACTTCCGCGCCGGCACCGGTTGCACCACCGGTGTACAGTTTGTCATACGCTACTGTGCCAAATCCAAAGGTGCACAAATGTATCCTTGTCGATGTGATGATTGCGGGTGCACCGGCCTGAGCTCTGATCGACACAGGTGCAAACACTTCGTTCATGTCAGAAGACTTCACACAGTCTGTCGGCATCGCATGTGATGTCCGCAATGCTCACTCAGCCTCATTAGCTGATGGGTCAGCCGTGGTAATCAAAGGCGCCACGCCGCGTCTCACGGTTAAAATCTCGTCTGTGCACTCCAAGCATCAATTCCAAGTGCTCCCTGCGCTTGATGGCATGGACGTTGTCCTCGGCATGGACTACCTCGCTGCCAACAATGTCATTGTCGAACCCCAAAAGCTCTCCGTGTCTCTGCCCTCCACGAAGGGATTAGTTACTGTGAAGGCTGCCCCGCAGCAGCCGATGTTTCCGAACATGTCATCAATACATGTTGACGTCGTGTCTGGTGCCAAGCTGGCGCGCATCATCCGTCATGATGCCAAGCATGACTCTGACTACTTCATCGGTTATGTCAAAGAATCTGTGTCCCATGCATCTGAAGAAACATTCGAGGCTGAGCGCCCTGCCGCTTATGCCACATTCGAAACAGAGCTGCGCAAGCAGTATGCTGATGTCATTCGTGACGAAGTCCCGCCAGGCTTGCCTCCAGTTCGCAAGCTGGATGATGGCCGTGTCCTCGAATACAACATCCCACTCAAGCCCGATGCACAGCCTGTGTCACAGCAGCCATACCGCATGTCTCCCGACGAACTCGAGGAAGTCAACAAAACCCTCACAAAGCTGACCAACCAGGGGTGGATTCGTCCATCGTTGAGCCCCTAGGGATCGCCCGTCTTGTTTCAACGCAAGAAGAGTGCCAAACTGCGAATGTGCACTGCAACGATGCTGCCAGTCCTGCGAGGACGTCATCACGGGGTCATCGCAAAAATATGTACTGATGATGTCACGAGGACGCTGAGGTGCCGTCAAGGCACCGTCATTGACAAGTCCTCGTGGTCGCGAGGGGGTCTAAGGACGTCACAGGATGACGATGGTCCTGGCATGACGGCATTGCGCCGTCACGCATTGAGCCGGTGACGCGAAATGGGGACGTCTGGGTTACGTCCTCTCAGCCGCCGACAAGGCGGCTCGCAAGACGATGACGTCACGCGCATGGTGTTCCAAGGGTGACGTAACCGATACGTCATGAGACCGTCCGCTGGTGCGGACGGCGGGGCCGTCATGAGGACGTCACGTGCATGGCGTACCGTGGGTTACGTAACCGGGACGTCATCGGACCGTCCGCCTGCGCGGACGACGGGGCCGTCATGCAGGACGTCACGTTAGGACCTGTTCATGCTAGGCGATCAAAGGGGACGGTATGTTCGGACCGACAAGCCTACGCAGCGCCTCGCCAATGTTGATCAGTATGACGCCCGGACTAGTCTCCAATCAAGGGGAGACTGCATGTTAGATAGCATGTGCTTGTACGCGTAAGAGGCACCGTCGACAGGTAACGCTTGACAAGCGCTGGGCCGGGGGCACGATAGTAAGCTATCGTGCCCCCTGACTATCGGGACAAGCCCACGGGGCAGACATGCTCCGATCGCATCGTCATGTTATAATGGATGAATTATATATAATGTGCTTGTACCTTTACACAGCACCTACCGAGAATTTGCCCACCCAGGTGGGCAAGTTGACAGCGTGGGCAGGTCGAGGGTGGGCAGGACACTATCTCACTCATTAAAGCTCGGAATTGCTTGAAAACACGTGCCAGCATGTTATTTCGAGGTTTTAATATGTATAGTATGATTAAATACTCTTTTCAGACCATTCTCAGTGTCCTGATGAGATGCTGGGGTTGTAGTTGCCCATCCACCGGGTGGGCAGCAGCTCAAGGTGGGCAAGTACAGGGTGGGCCATCACCTCCAAAAATCTGAAATGGCGCTTTTGAGTGTTATAATTGTGCTATATATGATCGGTGATGTGTACGAGATGCTTTGGATTATGGTTAAATTGAAAACTGAGGCTATGGCTCCGCTTGAGTCAATGATGCTCACCGCCTTGCCCATGCATTGGGTGGGCAGCAGTGCAAGGTGGGCAAGGGGAGGGAAGGCAACGCTGGGATGCTGGAGGCATCTAGCTTTTAGGTGATGCATTGGGACCATAGATGCTTAATATTGTGTCTGTAAATGTATACATGTACTGTGGCCACGTACATGTGGCTGCTTGCGGGCTGATGTCTTGCAAGCCTGCTGGATTGCCCACGCGCGCGCCGGTAGGCAAGGCTTGTATGTGGGCAGGTCGCGGGTAGGCAACCCCCCCGTAGAGGCTCGCTTGCAGGTGCTCGTCCAGGCCGCACAACCGTCCGAGTTCCTACTTCTGTAGTCAGTAATTGATGAATTATACAATTGTAATAGACTGTACATATGCAATTGTAATAGACTGTACATATCCGAGGCCTTATGGCCTCGGATAAGCGTCGGATCGGCTGCTCATACAATCCGATGTAAACGGCTCGATATTAGCTATGTCGTAGATCCGTGCATATCAAACAGATGTCCATGTTAATGTTGTGATCTTATTTTCGACGCTTCCTTTAGTGCAAACCAGAACTTGTTCTCGTGCCATTCAGTATCAACTGACTCGCTCACAACAATTCATTTCATTCATGCCATGCGAAATAAAGACTGCCTGCGTTCTGCTTTTGGAGAGACGGGGAGGACAGAGTAAAAAAAATGCGTTTCTGGTGTTGTCTGTTTCCCCCTGCAGCCACCTGCCACAATACACCTGCGCCCCGCATAAACAACGATGTCGGCCGTTGTGCTTAACCTGGCCAGTCAATCGACACCGCTAATTTTTCCCATTGTCGATTCGAGAAACGTACGTCACCACTAGAGCTATGCGTGTCCGAGACCTCCACTCTCTTCTTGTTAGCACGCCTGGAGGGCCATTCACCGTAGCCGTCCGCAAAAGAGAGGGCATTTCCATAGCAGATCATTTGAATAACATTGCTAAAACCTTCGTCCACAAACTGTGGCAGCGCCGGGCGTGTGATTGCTACAGCGTTTATGGCAGTACCACCATTAGAGAAGAATCCGCTGATCAAATTTTCGCCGAAGTATTCGGCATCCCGTATGAACAAGACGAAGATTGGGCATTCGCGCTGGACAATCATACGGGCTGTTTCGGTGTAGTGTTGCCGGACACCTCGGCTGTTAACACCGCCAGCTCCGGTGCCGGTATGCGCTCCGCGACTACAGTTTCAGGGACGCCCAGGCGGACCAGGGATGAGGTACGGTTGTCAATGCTGACATTTCAGCTATCCCGGTGCCAAATACGTGGTGTGAAAGCTGTCGGTGTCGCTGCCTGTAGACTGCAACTTGATTTCTGGCTATCCGCGAACTATATGGTACCATCCAGTGGCCTTGAATGTAGGCAGAGTTGTAGTTTTAGCCTACTTTGCAGGCTGAAAATCTCATGCTCGCACGGCTACACCGTTGTTGCCCATACATAACCAGGCCAGGTTTTCTGTACCTGGCCACATGCTTGCCTGCAAAAACTATTTTAGCAGAACCAGGATTGACAGTAGGTTCAATGACATCGGCAAATGTCAGGAGCAGCCTGAAAGCTAAACGAGCCTGGAGCAATACCACCAGGCCTGTTGGCCATACAACGGTAACGTCCGCGGCTGTTAGTACCGGTCAACTTGCCTGAGCCTATTATACTCAATGAAAAGAGTTTCTGATTAGTGCCAGGCTCATCTCATCGGTGTGCTGACGAAGATGTGTTGCAGGACATGGCAGGCCTATGTTCACTGCAGCATGGGTACAGCCTTAGGAATGGGCTAACAGAGATTGTCGGACTGTGCAAAGATTACGTGGTTGCAGTCGCTGACAAGGAGGGCTCCACCGCCCAGGGCAGCAGCATTGTCAAAGCCCTGGATGCAATCGGTAAGCTAGGGAACCGCAATGCCAGGAATAAAAGCCAGCCTACCATGCAGGCTTGGGTTATGTCTTGGGCAAAAAGTAAGGATGCAGCTGGTGAGCTCGAGGTAATCCTCAGAGACGACCGATGGGCGTTGACTGGTGATGATATCACCAGGTTCCTAGCAGAGCTGAGGCCTGTGCTGGATGCCTGTGCTGGATGTCCATACAGCCATGGTACTCCTATCTTCCGATTCACACTTCCCCCAGGTGTGCCTGCCCTGAGTGTATGCTCATCCCTGAGTGCTCACCTACGGTTGCAATGACCAGTATTGGTCCACAGTCTGACGCACGCTGTATCTGCTGTCTAGCTATGCACGTACTTGCAGGGCATGCGGGCACTGCTGCTTGCTTGGGCAGCTGAACAAGTAGATAACATGCCAGCTCCCCTGCCACCGACAAGCAGGTCTTCGACCGATGTAGCAGCAGCGACTGCTGAACCTTATGATGCTACAGCAGGACCAGCTGGTGCCTCTGATGCGGCTGACGCAGCTGCAGCAGCTGAAGCAGCAGACGGTGCCCCAGCAGCAGGCCCAGCTGAGGCCGCAGCTGATGCACAAGGGGTGAGTGCATGGCCTCTGGCATGGGGTACGGCTGGAGAGCCGGCAGCTGCCTCGCCTTTTCAGATTGTTATACCGGATGAGCTACCCAACACATGGGCCGGTGCAGCTCAGCGGGGGGCTCAGCTATGTAGCCCCCCACCAACAGACTTCTTGAAGACTGACTTTGCAGCCATTGGGTACGACCACTTGAGTGGATTTTCCAACTTTGAGCGGTACCATGAATTTATGTTGTGGCGAGTGCCAGTGCCAGAGTTTGACCAGACTGAGGACCAGGTTGGCAGTTCATCCCGGGTGCCGGTTGGGAAGCTGCACAGGGATTTCATCACTGTCGGTCAGATTCTCATGCTCCGATGCATCTTGGCCTTTGTGGTGTGTTCACCTCCTGCTGATATTAATCAAACGTTCCAATACTGCCTATGTTCATGCAATCTTGCAGGTGAGGTGCCTGCACGAACATTGCTTCAGAGAGGCTGGGATCAGGGATCCACGTGAACTCAGCCAGTTTTTTGAAAATGTTGCCAGTGTCGTCCCACAGCCACCAAGCAATTTAGTACATTCTGAAGAAGCGTCGGATACTCCAGCTGACGATGCAGATGAGCAGCCAGTGTTTGATGAAGCAGCCGATGAACAGACGGATGCAGTGGCAGATGCGGGAGGCCTAACTAAACGACAGAAGAGAGCTGCAACACGTGCAGCAAAGCAGCCCAAGAGCAAGCGACCGAAGAAGGGCAAGCAGCTATCGGATGCGTCCGGATCTACTCAGGTGTGTCGCCCTTCATCGCAGCTCGGCGCTTATCTAAGGTAGTGTTGACATCAAGGCCTACGAGCATGAAACGTATTTGATAGCAGTGCATGACAGGATGCGCTCGTGCAGGACAATCAACCGTCTAATCGTACGAATGCTGCGAGAGGGAAGCGCACAACAGCGAGGCGTCCTGCCAACAGGTGAGTGCCTTCGCGGTAATATGCTAGTACTGAAATACCAGCACGTGATATTGTTAATGTTCCGGACTTGGGAGTCCTGACCACCAGGCAAACTGTTTGAGTTGTGCTTGCAGGCGTAGGAAGAGCCCAAGCCCGTCCGAGGACACGGAGTCAGAGTCAGATCAGTAGTACATTTGCATCCAAGTTGGGTGCATTGATAAATAGAGTGGCCTTCAGCGCATTATGAGCATAGGATACTGCTGTGGCAGTGGCAGTGGCCACTGGCGAGTGGCCAGTGGTGGCAGCTGGGTAGCTACCAGTAGCCAGTGATGGTGATGAAGCACCACTGTAACAGCACTGAATACACGGTGCAGTAAATACTACCGGCAATGTAGCATTGCTGCTATACACATGCTGCCCATGCGACCTGCCTACCTGACTTGACCACCTGGTTTTTTAGTTGCCCACCCCGCCTTGCCCACGCGCATGCACCTGCAGTTTGGTACAGTGGCAAGTAGGGCGCGTGGGCAAGGCAAGGTGGGCAGCTCAGGCGCAGCACCGCGCGCACGATAAACAGGCGCAAACAGGCTGAAAACAAAGCAAGGCTATCACATTGAGCCGTATGTAGCTAAGGGGATCGCGCCAGGCGTGTGCGGCATGACCGGGCAACATATAAGGCGCTAAACAAGTCAGGTGGTGGTGTGCAGCCACGGCTAAGACATCCAGCCTCACGCCGATGAACGACACACAGTGGGGAAATGCCAACCGTATCGTATAGTATGTGGTACTTGCGGAGGAAACCGGTATCACAGCTGCACGCACCACTGGGGGCACGCAATAGACTTGCCGTTGATGAGGGCAAGTCTTGAGCGCGCAATCTGCAAACCGCACATTAGCGTCCGTTACAGGCGCCGATACACTATATAATTATTATATAACGCTGTGATGCAGTGCAATCACCCGCCAGTTGACGCTCGCGCGTGTCCGAGGCAGGAGTCGTCTTGCCTGCACCAGCGTATACACGCCCGCACAACCATCCACAGATCTCGAAATCCATCCCAACTCCGCATACATAACCCATCATATATCAATGATGGCGCATGCTGGTCGGATCGCAGACAGGCGAGCAACGTGATATATTTTTGGTGCAGTCCCCATACAGTGTGGCAGGCTCAACACAGCGTTGTCACGATACAACGCTACGAAAGCTCCCAAACATACTGCCATGCAGTTCACATATATGACCTCATTACATCTGGCGCAAACAACACCGCTGTTATGGCGAGATGAGCCGCGAACTGCTCGGGCAGCTAAGAGCGAGCACTAGGCTTAGTCCGCCACAGCCCAGGTTACCGCTCAAATCGCGACGAAATGATTGCACAGTGCATAAGATACACCACTATTATAAACACTGGTCGGGTCCTAGCGTGCCCAATGTGACTGTGTCCCTCGCCATGCGCGCGACCAGCTCGGAGCACCGGCAGGCGCAACACAGCAGATTACAAAACAGGAGTCAGTGATGCACACCAGGCTTGTTCCATACAACTCCTTTATAACGTATTAATTCATAACTGGCGTGGGAACGCGCGAAATCCTTCAGCGACACCGAGGCCAGCGACACAGGCCCTGGTGCTCCATAGAGCAAGACCGCCAGCGGCAGCGATCGCAAGTGATTTCTGCATCAATCAGACCCCAGTTCCACTCGTAGTTGTTTAACTTTGTTATGGACCCATCCAATGATGCTGAAGCCGACTGATATACGTCCTGACAGGACGTATCACTTGCAGCGCTGACCGACCCAAGCCCAAGCTGTCAGATCACCGCGCTGCCAAATCATGCCGTGATGGCCGTAGACAGTTCCATATTTAGGTTGAAGTGTTCCTGTGCCAAGTGGTCTTGGTACATGGATGTTGAACCGCTTCGAAGGATCCTGAGATCGTTCGCGCAGACCAGCTAGGCCAAGCGCTCCAACCGATGGACATCGATCCACACGCCAACCTGCCATGCAGAGTAGCACGTAATTATCAATGTATAGCTGCAGTAGCAAGCATTTGCACTGCGACGACGGCACTGATACTATTCCAGCACATGCCGCTGCTAGACAGGCACAACTCGGCGCCTTCTAGACAAGCGCACAACCCGCGCACAACGTCCGCGAAGGCTGCATACAATTCACATACACCTGAACTAATGCTATCATGCCTCAGCGCCCCAAATGCTGCTTGTTTCATGATTTCCCAGGACCTGTTCAAGCCGCCCACCTGGCCTGCCCACCCTGGGTGGGCAATTCCGCGGTAGGCCCTGTGTAATCAGGCACTGTAGGCAGATAACGCTGGATAAGCGCTGGGCCGAAGGCTCGACAGCGCACTATCGAGTCGGATAACACATCCCAAGCCTAACTGGCTTGGCGCTTTGGCGCAGCCCCGACCATCCCATTTCGAACCAAAAGGGTTCCAGATATGAGGAGTCGTCAAGTCCGTCGGGCTTGCAAGGGACTGGTCGCGTGCCGCTGAACTACGGTTAACACGAGTGGCGGTACCGGATCAACAAATGACATCAGGAGCAGCACCTTACTAGAAAGGAACACAGTTATCAGATATATGGGATGCGAATCACCTGACCGCTTGCATAGAGGATGCAAAGCAGCTGACAGTCTCCGCGTCCACGCAACAACGCTGGGCACCGCTAGCAAGGAGTCCGCTGTACGCACTGGTCACCTCCGAATGATCTAGTATAGATAAATAGTAAGAGCAAGGAGGAGCTCTGGAGACTGTCAGTCGCTCGAGTGACCGGCGGCATCCAGCCACCTAACGTGGGGCGACCAGCGTGCCCGGCGGTGCTGCGAGCGTCGAAACACAGTCTACATCGGCAAGATGTATATTCAACGATTGAATGGGAAGGTTGTGACGGCTTCAGTAGCATCGGCTGATAAACAGCGGCTATGAACAGTTGTCAGGCGTTAATTGCTGCGCCTTGGGGCAGAGGCCTGCATTAGCCAGACCATTAATTAGACAGGCATATTGGTCTGGCACTGTCTATTCATGATCTGTCTAGACTCGCGTGCGATAGCGATTTGAACGACGTGTACGCGTCCAAGCCACTGCCGCGACTATCCGGTGGCCACTCGTCACCACCATCAATTGGTGGCAGCCGCGCTAGACGCCCAGCTCTGATGTCTGTGGGCCCATATCTGTGGTAGATTTACGGTGTCAAATACCAGCATCCTGTGCTTAATTGCGCTCGATGCGATCTCCACCTAGTGCTTAATCGACCTTGCAGCCAGCCAATGGAGCCACGTTTGCATACGGTGTCCACCGGTGCCGCCCATTGGAAGCACTCGACGCCGTCGCTCGAGTGTGATGCACACACGCCGCGGAGGCAGGATATGTTACATCTGTATGCAACAGTGGGATGACTGGTTCCGTAGTGCAGCGGGAAGGCTGCAAGTTATGCCGCTTTCATCGCTTAGCGAGATCGTCGTGATTGCGAGCCGATGGACAGGACTGTGGCTCTACCCATGGCCTTAGATACGTCATTTACTTCAGCTGATGTAGATTACGGGGTGCTGTGGACCGAGGCGGCCTTCCCGCGCGAGCTTGCGCGCGGTGCTTCCCTCGACAGCGTTAATCCTACCATGGTCGGCTTGTGGCCCATTCCTGTCGCGACTGCGGTCCGATTAGGCGGACCAAGCAGCACAGTGGACGGTGGAGTGCGTCTGGACAGGCAGTACACCTGGGCCAGGCTTGCGGACGTTGGCGAGGCGCTGCATGCCCGTACGCTGCACGCCTCGCAGCGCCCATCGCCCTGGAGCCGACCTCCGATGTACGAAGTCCTGCCCACGGCCTCTCCGCTGTACTTGTACTTCGTGCTGTGGGGGAGAGCCGATGAGACGGGGGAGGCGCTTGCCGCTGTCGACTCTGTAGTCTTCCAAGCCTGGGCCATGCGCGGTGTCAAGGATTTCATAGACCTCTGCATGGGGGAGATGACCCGTTTGTACGGAACTCGTGAGGACGACTATGAGATCGTGGCTCTCCGGGGGGTGCCTACCACGCCTGCAGCCCGCCCCCACACTCTGTTCCACATGCAGCTGGTGCTCAGGCATCCCCACCATATGTTTGCCACGTTGGCAGAGGTGGCGTCCGTGGCAGCTGGGCTCATCCAAAAGGCGTTTGAGGAGATGGCAGGCTCCACGTGGCCTCGACTCCTGGTCCCCACTGTGTACAGTATCAATGACACACCCCACGGGTCGGATAGATGGAACGGATCTAGAAGTCTCCCACGGTCCGTTCTGCCCATCTCCATATCCACTGCCTCACCGCCATATGCACTCCCGCCACCAACTCGGCTGGCCGACCTTCACAGGGAGTATGTCATGCAGGGACCTACGACTGCCGGGAGCAGCTCCAGCGCCCAGGCTCGAGGATGGTGAGACCCACCTTGACTTCCCCATGATATGGGACAGGAGCGTATCCCAAACGTATCTCGACCCCAGCATGTTCGAAGGGCCAGCGCGCAGTGTGTGGGAGACTTTCTTGTCTTCGCCGGCCACACCTGTAGTCGATGATGTCGGCTGCCGCACCACGGCCGTCGTGCCGTTCAGCGTGGGCATGCTTGATTCACCCGAGCACAGCCAGCTGTGATTGTAGCCGACAGGCTGCGCCAGACCAGTAGTGCAGAGTTGTCAGCTACCAGAGCGTGCAGCCACAAGAGGACCTGGCAGTGTGGTGCACTAGGGGAGGGATGGCGAGTGCCGTACCGCAGTTATAGACATGTAACAAACATGTGTGCAGTACCGCAAATGTAGACATGTCACCAAAGGGTTTTACCGCGTGGCTGATGTGTGCATTGAGTACAACCATACACAACCATCACAAACGCCGATTGTACCTAAAGCATGTCAATAAAACAAGTTGTCGCTGTGATACACGCTGCAGTAACTTGGATTGGGTTGTTTTGGATTGGTAACCTTGCAGTGTCAAGGCAACGAATTACAGTGGCACCGCATAAACGAGTATGCAACATGCCGCTGCTCATGCGGTCGCGTCCCCCTCATCACCCCCGTCGTCACTGGGCTCTGCTTCATCTACTTGCGCGTCACCGCCCTCTCTTGCCGCATAAGTCGTACCACCCTCATCCTGCTTCCCCGCCTCTCCCGCGCTCGCTGGCCCCTGTTCACCGCAGACTTCATCAGGACCTTGTTCATCATCCCGTTGCTCTCCCGTATCTCCCTCGTCATCCTCTAGGGCTGCAACGGCCTCCCTGTCCCCTTCTTGTTGTGTCTTGCGCCGCGCAACCCGTCTGTGGTACGTTCCCTTCCCTCTCCTGGCCCGCGGGTCCACGCTTGGAGGCAAGTCCTCTAGCTTGCGCTTGTGTTGCATCGCCGAAGTGGGCCGGGCTGGGGGCTGCGCCTTCATGCGGCTCCTGCCTGGGTCGAAGTCGTCATCCGAAACTGTAGCCTGTGATGATGGGGGTGCAGGGCCGCTCCGGCCGGCCTCGCTGTCGTCTCTGTCTTCCTCGCCCGCCACATCCTCTGGCTGAGGGGTCGCCTGGGGACGGTCGCAGCATTCACCCCAAGCTTCAGCTAATTCCTCCTTGGTCATGCACTCCCCCCCAACCAGCTGCATAGCCTGCACCATTAAGTCAAAGCATGGCTGAGTGTTGTGGGGGGTGAGGGTCCTGGCTCCCGTGAAAAAAGCCATAACCGCATCCACTTGTGCCTTCACCCTGTCATCTTCTTCCTTGGCTGATAGTTGTGTATCGGGCTCCAGGGGGCGAGGGCGCTCCACGGACACAACTATCCGGTCGTCCTGGGTGAGATCCACAAAGGCTGCACCAATAGTCTTGCGCCCTGCAGCAGCAGTTACAGTAAGTCGGTGTCTTCACATGGCTGCCGCAGCCGGTGATACATGCAATGTTCTGGGCACGTGTCGCGTGCTGTGGCATCATGACACACGAGAGGACCTTGTTTACAGCAGTCAGCTCGTCTATGTGGGCTGCACGGACAGAGTGCCTCCAGGCAGGGTTTGTGTCTATGAAAGCGCACTCTGTGTAGCGGAAACCCCCGCGGCGGCAGTTCCCCCCGCATCGCCGACCTCCCGTGAGGGAATGGTCGCCCTGCTTCTACGCCCCGGATTCCTTCGTGGTGTCATGTCTGATTTATTGGGCTTGTTCATCTTCCCCGCCGGCGGTTTGCGGGGCTTCCGTGCACCACCAGCCGGCTTGCCACCCACATTGCCATCGTCGTCCACCGACGAGTCCGCCGGTGCAGGTGGCGATGCTGGCGGCGGTGCACATAGCCCATTGCGCTGCAGGTCTGCTCCCTCCACCATTGCAAGCATGGTCGGTTCCCGATCATTGAGCAGGCGTTGGATGCAAGCCGTAGCCAGCTTGTGGACATCGGCTGCCGACGCAAGGGACGCTGACTTCACCTCCTGCGTAAACCACGCGGCAGCCGAACCTCCATCTGCGCCCTTGTGTTCCATGAACCACTCCCACTGCCACCAGCGGATGTCGATGCACGAACTTGCAAACTTAATGGCCTTTAGTTTAGGCGCCGTTCCGCTGGTGAAGGGGAAGATGAGGTTTGCTGCACACGGTAGTATTGTTTAGGATGCCGTACTGCCTGTCCTCATAGCAATTTGACGTGGGATTCAGGTTGGGTTAGTACGTGGGTGTGATAGAGACTCCAGGCAAAACACGGATGCGCACCCTGAACAACTATCAGCGTTGCAATATTCGCGGCAAACCCCAGCACTCCCACACGCCGTCCCACTCGGGCGTTCCCGCGTCCACCTCCTCCACCCCTATCGTATCATCCCTGACGTAATTGGAGAACGCCATCAAGAGCCTCGCATACCCGCGGATGTCGTTATCCACCGCTGAGCCACATCTGTCAATGCATTGCCAGTGTTGGATGAGGCCCAACGTGAGGTCCTCGTAGCAGGCCAGTACTGATGGCGCCTGCACAGTGTTGCATCGGCTCAGATGTGGTACATGTACCAAACACGCGCCAGCGACGACGGTGTTACACCGTGAAGCGGACTGGACCGCCAGATCAATGGCCCTGTTGGTGAGGCCTGCCAAAACTCACAGGACTGCAATGAATGCATGGGAGTGCACCTGATCCACTCCCGGCCACTTCTTTGCAGCGTATACGCACGCCAAGCCCCCGACTTTTTGTGCAGCGGCACAGTACTGTCCCATGAGACTCATATCCTGAATGCAGTATAGGTTGTCAGAGCTCTTGCTGCCACTCGTCATAGGTCGTATCACACATGCATCTGCTATTCTGACCAGTGTTGGTGGTGCCCGCACCGCTTCCCCACACAGCTCTGGTGCGTTCCGCACCACCAGTTGTACCGTCCGGGCGCACGCCATCAGCTGTGTGAAGCGGGGTGACGGATACAGCTGCGAGGCAGCGCTTGCCTTGTTCTTGGTGGAGACGGGTTTCCGAATCAGCTGCAGCGTCTTGGAGTACCCATTGGTCCCCCTCTGCACGTTCCCCATGAGCTCTGCCATCTGCTCATTTGGTGCGGCTTCACGTCGCGTCGTTGTGGGTAGGAGCAGGTATTGTGGCAGTGATGTTCCCGTGGGTGCCCATTCGCAAGTGGCGCCCTCTCTGACAGGATGGTTGGAGTACTCGAACCTGGTCGGGCCTCCGGGCCGTTCTGGTGCTAGGACTCTGGGATGCTCGTTGTGCATGGAGTGCACCACCAGTCGCAGGAGCTTGACTTGGTTCTTAGCTTCATACTCTGCACACCAATTTCGCCTCAGCTTGCCTCAGCTTCGATGGTTGCATCTCCCAGGCGTATGCAATGGCAGTGATGGTGTAAGCGAGTCCAATTGTGGGTGCGTGTACTGTATGTAGTGTCGTACCTGCGGGGATGTGCAGGTCAGGTGATCCCAATCTGCCTGTGTACTCCCGCATTGTTCTCTGTCCGCGCCACGACTCAGTGCTGCAGTCCTACTGCAACGATGCTGCCAGTCCTGCGAGGACGTCATCACGGGGTCATCGCAAAAATATGTACTGATGATGTCACGAGGACGCTGAGGTGCCGTCAAGGCACCGTCATTGACAAGTCCTCGTGGTCGCGAGGGGGTCTAAGGACGTCACAAGATGACGATGGTCCTGGCATGACGGCATTGCGCCGTCACGCATTGAGCCGGTGACGCGAAATGGGGACGTATGGGTTACGTCCTCTCGGCCGCCGACAAGGCGGCTCGCAAGACGATGACGTCACGCGCATGGTGTTCCAAGGGTGACGTAACCGATACGTCATGAGACCGTCCGCTGGTGCGGACGGCGGGGCCGTCATGAGGACGTCACGTGCATGGCGTACCGTGGGTTACGTCACCGGGACGTCATCGGACCGTCCGCCTGCGCGGACGACGGGGCCGTCATGCAGGACGTCACGTTAGGACCTGTTCATGCTGCGCGATCAAAGGGGACGGTATGTTTGGACCGACAAGCCTACGCAGCGCCTCGCCAATGTTGATCAGTATGCCGCCCGCCTGACGCCCGGACTAGTCTCCAATCAAGGGGAGACTGCATGTTAGATAGCATGTGCTTGTACGCGTAAGAGGCACCGTCGACAGGTCATGCTTGACAAGCGCTGGGCCAGGGGCACGATAGTAAGCTATCGTGCCCCCTGACTATCGGGACAAGCCCACGGGGCAGACATGCTCCGATCGCATCGTCATGTTATAATGGATGAATTATATATAGTGTGCTTGTACCTTTAATCAGGCACTGTAGGCAGATAACGCTGGATAAGCGCTGGGCCGAAGGCTCGACAGCGCACTAGCGAGTCGGATAACACATCCCAAGCCTAACTGGCTTGGCGCTTTGGCGCAGCCCCGACCATCCCATTCCGAACCAAAAGGGTTCCAGATATGAGGAGTCGTCAAGTCCGTCGGGCTTGCAAGGGACTGGTCGCGTGCCGCTGAACTACCACTATAATGATGCTGCCAGCCCGAGGAGGACGTACACGAAGGATGTGCGGATGGCACGAAAGTGACGGTCGGATGACGGCGGAGGGACGTCATCGGGATAGTGGCGTGGCGTACTCAAACTAACGAGTACGGTATCAGGACAGGATGAGGACACGTGGATGATGCCAGGCGGATGCTCCGATGACCCGACGATGTTATGCGGACGGCTGGATGACGCTCGGATGACAGGAGGATGTCGTCGAAGTGACGTCAATGATAAGATTACATGTTACATGATGACGTCACTATGGCGAGGCACGGGCGTCATGATGGCATGGTGGGTATAAAATATGGGTCACCTAAGCGTCATCATGGCGTCCTCGTCGGAGACGCAGGTCCGCCTGCCACCAAGATCACATCCCGATGGCGTCCGTAGGAGGACGTCCTCCTCGGACTCGAGTCCCCCACCCGCGTCACCGAGGACGTCCTCCTCGGATCGCAAAACCACACTGCTGGCGCCTTCTGCAGGGCTCCCTGGCAACAGCGCTCGTGTCACTGAGACACACCAGCTCACTACATCTCAGCTTCCTACATCCCCGCATGCTCCTCTATGCATGTCCAGACTCCATTCTGGCAGGCAGTTCACCCTACTGCTACCATGGCCGCCAGCCATGCCGATCCTGTGCGATCTAAGGCATGGCGTCCTCCAACGCTGCGTCGATATGCTTCTGCAGTGCAGCCAACTCTGCCTGCAAGGTTTTGTTCTTCAGGTGGGTGGAATTGGCTGGTCGTGGCAAGGATTCCATGTGAAACAGCATATACTATGGGCTCCAACCTGTCAACGTCGCCCATGAACGCTCATCAACACAAACTCGCGCAGTTCATGCATCTAGCGAGGTGGATCTTACCTCAGCAGTTGCTAGTAGGTCCCACATCGGCGCAGTGGCGCCTACAGTTGTTGGAGTTTGGTCTTTCAGCAATCCTTTTAGCATGTTAAACCGCTCTTGAAGGTCTTTGCCACGCTCGACCGTGCGCTGCACCACACCTGACTCTGTCAGGACAGAAGATGTTGGAGATATTTGTCGTAATTCATTGGACCGCAGCCCTAAGGCACTGTGGGATCTAAGCACTGTGTAGCTGTGCGCAGGGGGTCGCGCTGTCACATACCTGGCTGGTGTACAGGCCTCCGCTGTGACAGTGCGCTCTCAGTCTTGGATTATAGCACGTGAGTCTTTGGCAGAGTAGAGTGATTACACTTTGATCAGTAGAGCCTATATAAGCGTTCAACCAAACGTCTCATACGGATACGATCAGAATCATTGTCTGCGGCACGCAATCTAGCATGCATTGCTCGTGCATATGGTAAGCCATCGGTGCATGGCGTCCCATAGCCACTCCGGATCAGCACCGTGCATCCACTCCATGCATGGTCACCGTAGTCCTGTGCATGGAGTGGATGCACGGTGCTGATCCGGAGTGGCTATGGGACGCCATGCACCGATGGCTTACCATATGCACGAGCAATGCATGCTAGATTGCGTGCCGCAGACAATGATTCTGATCGTATCCGTATGAGACGTTTGGTTGAACGCTTATATAGGCTCTACTGATCAAAGTGTAATCACTCTACTCTGCCAAAGACTCACGTGCTATAATCCAAGACTGAGAGCGCACTGTCACAGCGGAGGCCTGTACACCAGCCAGGTATGTGACAGCGCGACCCCCTGCGCACAGCTACACAGTGCTTAGATCCCACAGTGCCTTAGGGCTGCGGTCCAATGAATTACGACATGGTATCGGTGATGTTTGTGGGTATTCTAGCGATGGTTGTATGCTTGCGATAGAGTCCAGGGGTCTACGGCTACGGCTGAGCGTCCCGATGAGCGATTCACACCGCTCTAGCGTTTAGCTGTAGAGTCCGTAGAGAGACTAGAGTACGCAGATGCATAACGCTACGGCTGGACTGCATTCTGTTGGTGTACTGGTCTCGGAGAGAGGCCTACGGGTCTACGTGTCCCGCGACATACGATGGTCGTGTTGCGGGATGCCACCACGCCGAGAAGTCCCAATGGCATCTCGCCAGGGATCTATTGGCTCTGACGGCGAGGATGGAGAAGAAGTTCGTCCTCGCCACCACACACGTTCCACAGTGCGCCGCGAGCAGGCCGCGGAGGACCAGTTCGTGACCTACGGGGAAGAACAGCGTGTTGGGACCTACGGGTATCCCAATGCAGGTCCTTTGCAGGCTGCATTGCCGGGTAACGCTGAACCTACGGGGGAAGCAGGAGCTCAGGCCGCGACGCACGGGGCGTAGCACGCATTTGCACAGCGGGCTGCACAGCGGGCAGCACGCTAGGCTGCACGCTGGGCTGCACATTGGGATGCACACTGGACTACTCAGTGGGCATAGTGAAGCCAAAGGAGGATAGCGACTTCGTGGCAGACTGTAGTTTCGTCCATGAGGTCTGCTCGTTGCTGCATGCTAAGTATATGCCATCAGTGGAAGTAGAAATACAGAAGCTGTATCACCAGCTCAGTAGTACCCAGCAGGCTGGCAAGCCGCTGGAGAAGCATGTGAATGAGGTGGTGGGCATAGTGAACCAGATGAGAGGACTGGGTGAGACTGTGTCTGATCAGTTGTACAGATCACGGTTGCTGGCAGTAGACAAAGAGTACAGCCTGTTGCAGCCCATGCTGCAGGCCATGCCAGTGCAACAGATAGTGTCTACGTTGTTGACACATGCCCAGACGAACAGCAAGCAGGGTCCGTCGCGATTCCCACGGGACGATCGCGGTGGACAACAGCGCCATGGGGGACGTGGGTACCGAGGTGGACGCTACGGTGGTCGCCAAGGTTCACCCCCACAGGTAGCAGCTGTGGGAGCAGGGGCAGCAGGGGGAGCAGAAAAGAGGAAATGCTTCAACTGTGATAAGCCTGGACATATGCAAAAGGATTGTCCATTGCTCTCCGCAGAGGTCAAACAATTCCTGCAGAAGCAAGCAGCTGCAGGGCGAGGCCGTGGCAGAGGCCGCGGTGGCCCTCAGGTAGCTGTAGTTGACCTAGATAAGCTGCGAGCTGACTGTGCTGATGGGCCGTCTCCCAACATGCCGTACACTTTCCTAATAGATAGTGGCTCAGACATAAACATATGCTTTGACTATGATATGTTTTGCGAGATCAAGCCACCAGATATGCCGCAGTGTCAGCCTCTTGACCAGGGCAGGCTAGACATGTATGGTGTGGGCACGATCAGAGCTAATCTGGGAGAGTATGTGAGTGCGCAGGGCACTATCACACCAGTAGACATAGAGTTGACAAACGTCTACTGGGTGCCGGCCAGTCCTATCAACATCCTTTCAACAAAGGAGTTGAAAAAGTCTGAGATATACTTGCATACGGGCAAGCATGCAAACCGGGTAGTGATGCCTGGGTTTCATGACCAGAGCTATGGGTTCCACAGGAACTGTGAGCAGGGTGAGGATGAGGATGGAAAACCTACTCTGACATGGTTCTGTGGGAAAGGCAGGCCGATATGGCAAATGCGACCGGTAGATAGAGGAGCAGCCTGGACAAGTGCGAATAACTTGTTTCATAGGAATGGGAAATGGGTACGTGAGCAGCAGCAAGTTGCTGCGGTGACCGGTGTACCGAATGAACAAGGTTATTCCTTTCAGGTTGATCCATCATTCCTAGTGCATATCGCTTTTCACCATGCTGGCAATCGGGTACTCCAGTTGATGAGAGACAACCCACAACTGTATGACCTGAAGATGCTGAAACCTACGGGGGTAGCGCTTCAGTGTCATGGTTGCCACGTGGCTGAACAGAGAAGCGGCGATAGAGCACAGCACGGGGGCAAGGTGACGGAGAATGCCACCTATGCTGGGGAAGTGTTGCATGCTGATCTAGCAGGGCAGATCAAGCCAGTAGGAATCGGGGGTATGAACTACATCCTGGTAGTGGTGGATGAGTACTCCCGGTACTCCCATGTGATTCCGTTGAAGTCCAAGAGTGGGGCTGCGGAAATGATATGCCTGCTGATTGAGCGAATCCGCACTCAGATCGTGTATGATAGAGAGGTTGGGGTGCGGAGGCTGCACACTGACCAGGGTGGTGAGTTCAGCTCTAACCAGCTGGCTCAGTACCTCGCGTGGCGTGGCATTGAGCACACGTACACTGCCACGGGCCAGCATGAGTCCAATGGAATGGTGGAGAGAAAGATCGGTGTGCTAAACAGGAGTGTGAGGGCAAGCCTGCTGCAAGCAGCTGTGCCTGCATTTCTGTGGCCAGAGGCGTATATGTGTGTGAACCATGCGCATAACCTGACGCCTAGCACAGCTCTAGAGGGTGTTAGGCGGAGGGAGGCCAAGCAGAAACTGGAGGAGAGGCATGTGCAGACCAGTCGTGACCCGTGGTCAACGAATGAGGCTGTGAGAGCTGCACAGTTGCAGACGAGGAGGGCTCAGGCTCAGCAGATGAGTCTACAGGCTCTGGCTGATGAGGGTATGGCCAGGGGCGATGGGAAGTTTGTCGCCCAGTGTGTGAAGAGTGTTGATGTCAGACAGATTGTGCCATATCTGTTATGGTTCAGGAATGTGAGTGAGGACACGTTCCATCTGGTGGTGGCCCAGGTGAAGCCTTTCGGGTGTCCGATGTATGTATATGCTCGGAGAGAGGACTTCAGACACCTGGATGAGAGAGGAGTGCTCGGTTTCTACATGGGACCGGGTGCTGGTCCTCACATGGATAGAGCTTACGTGAAGCGAGGGAATGGGGGAGCAGTGCGTATGTATAGGCATACGGCTTCTCCACCAGCTCTGCTGAGAGAGTTCGCGAAACGTTTCCACATGTCGGAGCAAGCTACGGTGGATCCGGTCATGTTGGAGAACTACGAGCTGGGAGAATTCGAGATCATGCCCGATGAGCATACTCGTGTAGTACCTGACGTTGGTTTCTTGCCCAACATGCAGAAATGGTTGAGATCAACTAGTGTTAGGGCAGTGCGACCACCAGCCAGTCGTGAACACATGATGCCAGAGAGGGGCAGAAATGTGGATTGGGCTGAGGGGGAGCATCCAGCGCTGGGGCACACACACTGGGAACCAGGCAGGCAGTTGCATCGGCGCTATGTGCCGGATGATGAGTTGCCTGAGGGTGAGCCGCCGTTTTCACCGCGTGTTTTAGGCTCTGAGCTGATAGCCAGGCATGAGCGGTGGCACACGCCTGAGATCAGTGAGGCAGTGGTGACAGCGCGTTGCGCTTACACGGCCGAGGACTGTGTGAACAGGGTACCACACTGGGAGTATGATGCGGTTCAGCAACCATCCGGTCCGCACAATGCTGAGATGCGACCGAGAGATGTGATCCCTACGCGGGATAGAGCTGTGCTGGATTTGAGTGGCTGCCGCATTGAGCCACAGGGTAGTGAGAATGATGAGTCTGAGGGGGAGGAACAGCCAGGGGCTGCCAGTGACTCTGCTGAGTCATTCTCAGGGGCATCTGAGCCCTCAGGATCTCGGTCTCGATCGCGCTCGCGTTCACCGCAGCGAGTCCAACGGTCGATGGGCAAGGCGCCGAGTGAGCCACCCCCACCTGCGAAATCTGAAGACCACGGGATGTACAACCGATGGCAAGGGTCAGCGGTGTCAGGACGTGCAGTACGCTGGGAGCATGATGAGCCACGGCATATGCCACAGCGTGTTGATAGTCAGGGGCAAGGCAAGCTACGGCATGTGCCTAGTGGAAGAGAGGCAGGCGGAGCTGGCTCAGGGGGAGAGTTAGCACCAAGTGCCGCAGGAGGCAGCGGAGAACATCTGGATCCACCACAAGAGGTGAGGGTTCGATGGGTTCCAAAACCTTTCAAATTGATTCGCAAAACCTTAAGACCTGCTGTCCATGCTGTGGGAGTGAATGAAAGTGAGAATGCTGCTGTTGAGCGCATTTCCCCGGATGATGCACGTGAGCATGATGATGCTGGGAGCTCCACAGTAGTCCATATGGAGAGTGACGTCGGTGATCTGGCGGATGGAGTGTTTGCTACGGCTGACAGTGTGACTCCTGATGCAGAGAACACGACGGGGCAGGAGGTGATTCCGAGCAGTGGCAAGACTGCTAGCCGCAGTGAGTCCCGGTGTGCAGCTGCTGCGAGGAAGAAGGTCAAAGCTGTGCTGGACGATCCAACGGTGAAGCAAGCCATGAGAGGCTGCCATCGTGAGCAGTGGATCATAGCAATGCTTGATGAGTTGACCTCCTTAAGGGAACATGATGTGTTCGAGTTAGTCAGGTGCCCAGCAGGAGTGAAGCCTGTGACAGGCAAGTGGGTGCTTAAGATTAAGCGAGGAGCACAGGGTGAGATTGAGCGATTCAAAGCTAGATATGTAGCCAGGGGATTTACGCAAGTTGAGGGCGTAGATTTCTTTGAGACATGGGCACCTGTGGGCAGTTATGCTACCTTCAGGGCTCTGTTGTCTGTCTGTGCTGTAGAGGATCTGGAGACGAGACACATAGACATTAAATGTGCTTTCCTGAATGGTGTTCTGGAGGAGGAAGTGTATGTGGCACAACCTCCTGTACTGGATGATGGGTCTGGTATGGTGTGGCGTCTGAAAAAGGCGTTGTATGGTCTGAAGCAAGCTGCCAGGGAGTGGCATAAAGCGCTTGCAGAGCTCTTGTCGAGAATGGGCTTTGTGAGATCAGCCAGTGACCCCGCACTGTTTATTTGCAAAATAGGACGATGTCTTATTTTCCTATGGGTCGATGATCTGTTGATCTTCGGTCGTAAGGAGCAAATGGATGATGCCATCAGCAGGATCCTTGAGGCATTTGAGGGTCGTGACCTGGGGGAGCTGGGATATGTGCTGGGTATGGAGGTCATACGTGATCGGCTTGCTCGCACTATCACCATAACGCACAGAAAGAACATCAGGGACATGCTGGATAGGTTCAGTATGAGTGAGTGCAGAAAGGCACCAACGCCGTTGGTACCAAAGCAGAAAGTGTTTAGTCTGAAGGATGATCCTAGCCAGGAGAAGGCTACTGTCGCAGAGCATAAGAGGTTTATGCAAGCCGTAGGAAGCATCCAGTATGTGGCTGCTGTGTCGCGTCCTGATATTTCCTTTCCGGCCAATGTCCTGGCCAGGCATATGGCTGGGAGTGCGAAGTGTCATTGGGCTGCTGTCCAGCATGTACTGAGATACCTGCGAGGGACCATAGATCTTGGCTTGACTTTTAGTGGCTCCAACGAGGGAAGTGAGGTGTTGGAAGCATTTACGGATGCTGACTTCGCCAATGGTGCTTGCTTGAAGAGCGTGTCAGGAGTGATAGTCCGGATGCATGGGAACTGTGTGTTCTGGCGTTCGAAGAGGCAGACTATTGTGGCTGGTGATACGACTGAGGCAGAGCTTATTGCGATGAGCTCAGCAGCCAATGAGGTGATGTGGGCAAAGCAGTTGTGCACTGATCTTGGTTTGTCGGCTGTGAAGCCAACTCTGTGGGGTGACAACAAGAGTGCCAACTTGCTAGCTGTGAACCCCATCTCTAGTGACCGCTCCAAGCACATCAGGGTCAGGGACCTGAGAGTCCGCGAGTTCGTAGAACTCGATGAGTTAACTATCAGCTGGGTTAGCACGGTAGACATGCTAGCTGATATGTTTACGAAAGTGTTGGCGGGACCAGCACTAGCAAAATTTAGAGATAGACTACAGCTTGCGGTAGTACAAGCCTAGTCTAGGGGGAGTGTCGTGATCCAGCCATGCACAGGACTACGGTGACCATGCATGGAGTGGATGCACGGTGCTGATCCGGAGTGGCTATGGGACGCCATGCACCGATGGCTTACCATATGCACGAGCAATGCATGCTAGATTGCGTGCATTGCTCGTGCATATGGTAAGCCATCGGTGCATGGCGTCCCATAGCCACTCCGGATCAGCACCGTGCATCCACTCCATGCATGGTCACCGTAGTCCTGTGCATGGCTGGATCACGACAATATTGTGCTGGTTGTGCCGATAAGCAAGGCAAGTTTTGCGCCACGCTGCCTGGTTTGCACAGCACTGACAAAAGCAATGAAAAGTCAGTCAAGTCACCTGAGCGGGCGGGTTGAAATCGGTGGTCAAAGAAGCCCCGTGTCCTGATGATCGAGTACTTTCACGAGCCCGGACATTAGAGCTTGGTACAGGCGAGCTCATGGCGCTTGGCTGACTGTTGGGCTTGGGCTCGCTCTGATCAACATCCAGCCTCCGGCGCGCGGCACCCCTCTACACATTGCAACGAGTTATTGGCTGGCAGTTGCCTTGGTATCATGCCAGCGATCAGTAAACACAATTGCTTGCGTGCAATCAGGGCGCATCGTTGGGTTAGCATGGTAAGGTAAGCAGGCTTGCGGAGGAGCTGATGACATGCCTGCACCCCGTCGTCCTCAGGCGGGTCGGCTGCTTTCGCTGGCGACTCTGCAACATCTTCAACAGCCTCTGAGTTAACACGGGCTGGTGCTTTCACCACCTTAGTGGGTGGCTTGCGCTTCTCCGTACCCCTCCTGGTGCTGTTCCCCCATTTGGCCGGAACTGCATAGACACCACGCATTGCCCAGTCTTCGCATGTCCGTGCAGGTGCTTTGGGGTCAGCTGGGTTTCGCACCTGCAGGAACGGAGACTGTCAATCGCTGACATGCGATGGTCAAAATGCATCACATGCCCCTGGATGACAATGCCCCGTACCTGCATGTCGATGCTGTTCCTGACAGTCACAACAACACTGATACATCCACACGTACGCTTAACACGAATGAGTTGGTATTTGCCAAGTCCAGGTGACGGTGCGGGCGGCATACCAGATTTGTAGTGAAAGCTTTCAGATTGACACCATATTGCGAGGTAGGTGGTATCTGTTTCTTCGTGGCCTTGCCAAATTCCTTCTCTCGTCGGTTATTGCGGTTAGACAGACCAGTGCGCAGCTGGTCGTATCTGCAGCAAACCCAGTGTAACTGTGTGCGGTGGCAGTCGACCTCTGGGCAGAAGGCAGGTGAGCAGCATGCACGCACGTAATGTCCTATTTTAGAGCTTCGTGCATCATAGCCCGCCATGCGTTGCCTAGGTTTTTGCACAAGGTGACACCATCCTCAACGGCCGTTCGATTGGCAGCGGACATGTTATGCTCCGTAAAGAATGACTCGTGAGGTACTGCACAACACCGGTGGGCTGACTGAAGTACGGCATGCCACCTATACTTGGCGGTGCCAATCGATCATGCGAGATGTGGGCCGAATTGAGCTCAGTGCCCTCGTCGGGACGAGTGTCCGAATAGGCCTATTCGGACTCCATGCACTTGTCGCCACAATGCTCGACGCGGCCCCACCCAGCCGCGTATTGAGCTAAGTGCCCTCGTCGGGACGAGTGTCCGAATAGGCCTACTCGGACTCCATGCACTTGTCGCCACAATGCTCGACGTGGCCCCACCCAGCCGCGTATTGAGCTGAGTGCCCTCGTCGGGACGAGTGTCCGAATAGTCCTATTCGGACTCCATGCACTTGTCGCCACAATGCTCGACGCGGCCCCACCCCGCCGCGTATTGAGCTAAGTGCCCTCGTCGGGACGAGTGTCCGAATAGGCCTATTCGGACTCCATGCACTTGTCGCCACACTGCTCGACGCGGCCCCACCCAGCCGCGTATTGAGCTAAGTGCCCTCGTCGGGACGAGTGTCCGAATAGGCCTATTCGGACTCCATGCACTTGTCGCCACAATGCTCGACGTGGCCCCACCCAGCCGCGTATTGAGCTAAGTGCCCTCGTCGGGACGAGTGTCCGAATAGGCCTATTCGGACTCCATGCACTTGTCGCCACACTGCTCGACGCGGCCCCACCTAGCCGCGTATTGAGCTAAGTGCCCTCGTCGGGACGAGTGTCCGAATAGGCCTATTCGGACTCCATGCACTTGTCGCCACACTGCTCGACGCGGCCCCACCTAGCCGCGTATTGAGCTAAGTGCCCTCGTCGGGACGAGTGTCCGAATAGGCCTATTCGGACTCCATGCACTTGTCGCCACAATGCTCGACGCGGCCCCACCCAGCCGCGTATTGAGCTAAGTGCCCTCGTCGGGACGAGTGTCCGAATAGGCCTATTCGGACTCCATGCACTTGTCGCCACAATGCTCGACGCGGCCCCACCCAGCCGCGTATTGAGCTAAGTGCCCTCGTCGGGACGAGTGTCCGAATAGGCCTATTCGGACTCCATGCACTTGTCGCCACAATGCTCGACGCGGCCCCACCCAGCCGCGTATTGAGCTAAGTGCCCTCGTCGGGACGAGTGTCCGAATAGGCCTATTCGGACTCCATGCACTTGTCGCCACAATGCTCGACGCGGCCCCACCCAGCCGCGTATTGAGCTAAGTGCCCTCGTCGGGACGAGTGTCCGAATAGGCCTATTCGGACTCCATGCACTTGTCGCCACACTGCTCGACGCGGCCCCACCTAGCCGCGTATTGAGCTAAGTGCCCTCGTCGGGACGAGTGTCCGAATAGGCCTATTCGGACTCCATGCACTTGTCGCCACACTGCTCGACGCGGCCCCACCTAGCCGCGCATTGAGCTAAGTGCCCTCGTCGGGACGAGTGTCCGAATAGGCCTATTCGGACTCCATGCACTTGTCGCCACACTGCTCGACGCGGCCCCACCTAGCCGCGTATTGAGCTAAGTGCCCTCGTCGGGACGAGTGTCCGAATAGGCCTATTCGGACTCCATGCACTTGTCGCCACAATGCTCGACGCGGCCCCACCCAGCCGCGTATTGAGCTAAGTGCCCTCGTCGGGACGAGTGTCCGAATAGGCCTATTCGGACTCCATGCACTTGTCGCCACAATGCTCGACGCGGCCCCACCCAGCCGCGTATTGAGCTAAGTGCCCTCGTCGGGACGAGTGTCCGAATAGGCCTATTCGGACTCCATGCACTTGTCGCCACAATGCTCGACGCGGCCCCACCCAGCCGCGTATTGAGCTAAGTGCCCTCGTCGGGACGAGTGTCCGAATAGGCCTATTCGGACTCCATGCACTTGTCGCCACAATGCTCGACGCGGCCCCACCCAGCCGCGTATTGAGCTAAGTGCCCTCGTCGGGACGAGTGTCCGAATAGGCCTATTCGGACTCCATGCACTTGTCGCCACAATGCTCGACGCGGCCCCACCCAGCCGCGTATTGAGCTAAGTGCCCTCGTCGGGACGAGTGTCCGAATAGGCCTATTCGGACTCCATGCACTTGTCGCCACAATGCTCGACGCGGCCCCACCCAGCCGCGTATTGAGCTAAGTGCCCTCGTCAGGACGAGTGTCCGAATAGGCCTATTCGGACTCCATGCACTTGTTGCCACAATGCTCGACGCGGCCCCACCCAGCCGCGTATTGAGCTAAGTGCCCTCGTCGGGACGAGTGTCCGAATAGGCCTATTCGGACTCCATGCACTTGTTGCCACACTGCTCGACGCGGCCCCACCCAGCCGCGTATTGAGCTAAGTGCCCTCGTCGGAACGAGTGTCCGAATAGGCCTATTCGGACTCCATGCACTTGTCGCCACAATGCTCGACGCGGCCCCACCCAGCCGCGTATTGAGCTAAGTGCACATGCGACAGATACATATACAAGACTCGGATCTACCTTCGGAGGAGCTTTGCGGGCCCCAGACACGGTAGCACTTTCCTGCTGTTGCCCTCGCTGCCGGGCTCTTGCGTTCAAATCCGTGTAACACGGTAGCACGTGCGAGGGAACGTAGCGTCAGCACGAAATGCATGATGCATGAAATATTGGGGAAACACAATTGAGCCGAGGTCTCCCGCGCGCGGTCATGAGATCATCATGCCAAGCTGATGTGGCAATGACGTGTACATCGTTAAAAACAAACAGTGCGCGTGCAGCGTCCTTGATATCATGACACAGAGTCGACTCGGAACAATAGCCTGAGGCGAAACAATTAAAATCTGGTGCGTCGCTGTGCCACCGCGGAGACGAGAGTACGTAAAATGCTTGTTGCGCAGCAAAGAAACACAACAATGTCAAGAAGGACTTGGAATAGAAGACACTGGTCTCGAAGGTTAGAGAAGATTTGCATAGATGGACACATAATAGACACATGTTAGATGTTCGCGCGCTATTACTTTTACTGAGATAGATAGATAGATAGATTCAAGCGCGCTATTTCAATTGGAGAGATAGCAGCTGCAAGACAGTCACAAGCTCAAGCCGGGTATGTTCTCAGATGCACTTTATCAGAATGCCTTCTGGACGGGATGAGCAAGTTGAAGAGGTATCACACCATCGCGGCTCAGAACTCGAACGCTTCGACGGCCCCCAGCATGATAAGTGAATCCGGTATCAAGCTCACGAGCTCAGCGAATCCGTCTTTCACAGCCTTGGTGTCGCAAAAATGATCCTGCTTGTCCCTTACAGCCTCAGGGATGTTCTTCAACATATTCTGCACAAAATCTGGTCGGTTGACAACAGCATGCGTCTCTGCTAAGTCACAAACGCCCGCACCACTCGAAGAGGTCGAGGTGCGCCAGACTGGACAGCACTGGCATCTACTGTGTTCACGCATACTGCGATTATTATTGTGCCGGTGGTCTCGACAGGGTCGACGTCATGATCATCCAAGGGCGGGCAGAGAAAGGGCAATTGCGGGCTTGATCAGCTATTCCAACGTGCACACCACATTCAGACTCGAAATCGGTACAAAGCCACAATAGCGAGAATCAAAGGTCCAGGATAGCATCGAGATCGGACTGCTGGGACTTTAGCCATAGCGTGGGGCTGCTAAGCACCACAGGGCGCGATAGTGGTGTCTTTCATAGCCCTCCAGAGCACCATATTCGAATGTACATATCGTCTAGCTGACCATATCGATGGTGTGGCTGTGCCAGCATTTCAGCACGAACCGTGGGGAGGCGTCAAGGCACGCAGCCGTGGAGTTGTTAGTCGACGTCAAGCCAGGTCAGACGATGTAACACAGAGCTCCACTCACCACTTCAGCTGTGATAAAATGCACGATTTACTCGATGTTTGATCGTACCGCAGCGTGATCATGGCCGCATTGGTTGGATGTACCATCTTGAGTTGCGTTAACGTTGGGCACCTCCAAGCTGACTTCAGTACAGCTCTGCTATGCCTAGACGTCGAACAGAGTGGATTAACTGTAATACTGGCGTATTGACTTCACTTTGTTTCAATTCGTGTAGACAGGACGAAGCTGGCTTTGCGAACAGTGCGACCCGCGCCAAGTCGCGTGCGTGTCTACAAGCGGCCCTCTGGAAGCCGCTGTCGGCGGTGGAGTACGCAAGCCCCACTAGTGTATCTTGATCGGCCCTCAGGACACGCTTGTTGATTAAATTTTCCCATAGCACTAATAACAAAATGGAATGCGGGGATGCCACGAAGCGCCGTCGCACGCAAAAGGAGATCAATGCCAATGAACAGCTTGTCCCAAACAGTATGAGCCTAGGGCATCCAGGGATCCTCAGAAACCAAGCACTTGTGTGTATTTTGTTTTTGCGACGTTTACAGAGTGAAACCGTGAATCCCCAACTTGTCGCATGCGGATATCGTGCTCTGGTTCAGCTACCAGCTCGGGAGCTAGACTTCGCAGATCTGCGCCGCAAAAATATGCAACATTTAAACATTACTTAAACTTCTCCAGTGTTACTGGTGCGAATTGCAGCGTGGACCGGGTGGGGCTCTAGACGCCGCGGACACTGGAGGGGACCCTCGACAAGCACCACCACGTACGCCATCACCTACTAGCTATGGGCCATGTTAGCCCTGACCATAGAGGGTAACCTCATCAAAAAATTTGGGCATTCTTAGTTTTCATCAGCAGGCTACAAAAGCTCTCACCCACTGCACAGCCACGCCACGCCACCCAACCGCCAGGATGATTTTGATCATCTGTCCATCTGCTTGGATCGGGGCTCGCACGCTAGCAGGGAGTGGAACAGATAGAGCCGAAACAAGCTCAACTATACGTCAACAGAAACCCACGGCAGTCTGCTGTGCCGGTGTGGCCAATGCACACGTTGATTCACATAGCACTCAGCTATGCCAGTGTGGCCCATGCGAACATGCAGTTGAGCACGCTTCATGCACTGTCATGGCAGTCCACTGTGCCGGCGTAGCTCCTGCGCACTTGCAGTTGAGCATGCTTCATGCACTGTCATGGCAGTCCACTGTGCCGGCGTAGCTCATGCGCACTAGCAGTTGAGCATGCTTCATGCACTGTCATGGCAGTCCACTGTGCCGGCGTAGCTCATGCGCGCTTGCAGGTCAGCATGCTTCATGCACTGTCATGGCAGTCCACTGTGCCGGCGTAGCTCATGCGCACTAGCAGTTGAGCATGCTTCATGCACTGTCATGGCAGTCCACTGTGCCGGCGTAGCTCATGCGCACTAGCAGTTGAGCATGCTTCATGCACTGTCATGGCAGTCCACTGTGCCGGCGTAGCTCATGCGCACTAGCAGTTGAGCATGCTTCATGCACTGTCATGGCAGTCCACTGTGCCGGCGTAGCTCATGCGCACTAGCAGTTGAGCATGCTTCATGCACTGTCATGGCAGCCCACTGTGCCGGTGTAGCGCCTGCGCACTTGCAGTTGAGCATGCTTCATGCACTGTCATGGCAGTCCACTGTGCCGGCGTAGCTCATGCGCGCTTGCAGGTCAGCATGCTTCATGCACTGTCATGGCAGTCCACTGTGCCGGCGTAGCTCATGCGCACTAGCAGTTGAGCATGCTTCATGCACTGTCATGGCAGTCCACTGTGCCGGCGTAGCTCATGCGCACTAGCAGTTGAGCATGCTTCATGCACTGTCATGGCAGTCCACTGTGCCGGCGTAGCTCCTGCGCACTTGCAGTTGAGCATGCTTCATGCACTGTCATGGCAGTCCACTGTGCCGGCGTAGCTCATGCGCACTAGCAGTTGAGCATGCTTCATGCACTGTCATGGCAGTCCACTGTGCCGGCGTAGCTCATGCGCACTAGCAGTTGAGCATGCTTCATGCACTGTCATGGAAGTCCACTGTGCCTGCGTAGCTCATGCGCGCTTGCAGGTCAGCATGCTTCATGCACTGTCATGGCAGTCCACTGTGCCGGCGTAGCTCATGCGCACTAGCAGTTGAGCATGCTTCATGCACTGTCATGGCAGTCCACTGTGCCGGTGTAGCGCCTGCGCACTTGCAGTTGAGCATGCTTCATGCACTGTCATGGCAGTCCACTGTGCCGGCGTAGCTCATGCGCGCTTGCAGGTCAGCATGCTTCATGCACTGTCATGGCAGTCCACTGTGCCGGCGTAGCTCATGCGCACTAGCAGTTGAGCATGCTTCATGCACTGTCATGGCAGTCCACTGTGCCGGTGTAGCTCCTGCGCACTTGCAGTTGAGCATGCTTCATGCACTGTCATGGCAGTCCACTGTGCCGGCGTAGCTCATGCGCACTAGCAGTTGAGCATGCTTCATGCACTGTCATGGCAGTCCACTGTGCCGGTGTAGCTCCTGCGCACTTGCAGTTGAGCATGCTTCATGCACTGTCATGGCAGTCCACTGTGCCGGCGTAGCTCATGCGCACTAGCAGTTGAGCATGCTTCATGCACTGTCATGGCAGTCCACTGTGCCGGCGTAGCTCATGCGCACTAGCAGTTGAGCATGCTTCATGCACTGTCATGGCAGTCCACTGTGCCGGCGTAGCTCATGCACGCTTGCAGGTCAGCATGCTTCATGCACTGTCATGGCAGTCCACTGTGCCGGCGTAGCTCATGCGCACTAGCAGTTGAGCATGCTTCATGCACTGTCATGGAAGTCCACTGTGCCTGCGTAGCTCATGCGCGCTTGCAGGTCAGCATGCTTCATGCACTGTCATGGCAGTCCACTGTGGCGGCGTAGCTCATGCGCACTAGCAGTTGAGCATGCTTCATGCACTGTCATGGCAGTCCACTGTGCCGGTGTAGCGCCTGCGCACTTGCAGTTGAGCATGCTTCATGCACTGTCATGGCAGTCCACTGTGCCGGCGTAGCTCATGCGCGCTTGCAGGTCAGCATGCTTCATGCACTGTCATGGCAGTCCACTGTGCCGGCGTAGCTCATGCGCACTAGCAGTTGAGCATGCTTCATGCACTGTCATGGCAGTCCACTGTGCCGGTGTAGCTCCTGCGCACTTGCAGTTGAGCATGCTTCATGCACTGTCATGGCAGTCCACTGTGCCGGCGTAGCTCATGCGCACTAGCAGTTGAGCATGCTTCATGCACTGTCATGGCAGTCCACTGTGCCGGTGTAGCTCCTGCGCACTTGCAGTTGAGCATGCTTCATGCACTGTCATGGCAGTCCACTGTGCCGGCGTAGCTCCTGCGCACTTGCAGTTGAGCATGCTTCATGCACTGTCATGGCAGTCCACTGTGCCGGCGTAGCTCATGCGCACTAGCAGTTGAGCATGCTTCATGCACTGTCATGGCAGTCCACTGTGCCGGCGTAGCTCATGCGCACTAGCAGTTGAGCATGCTTCATGCACTGTCATGGCAGTCCACTGTGCCGGCGTAGCTCATGCACGCTTGCAGGTCAGCATGCTTCATGCACTGTCATGGCAGTCCACTGTGCCGGCGTAGCTCATGCGCACTAGCAGTTGAGCATGCTTCATGCACTGTCATGGCAGTCCACTGTGCCGGCGTAGCTCATGCGCACTAGCAGTTGAGCATGCTTCATGCACTGTCATGGCAGTCCACTGTGCCGGTGTAGCGCCTGCGCACTTGCAGTTGAGCATGCTTCATGCACTGTCATGGCAGTCCACTGTGCCAGCGTAGCTCATGCGCGCTTGCAGGTCAGCATGCTTCATGCACTGTCATGGCAGTCCACTGTGCCGGCGTAGCTCATGCGCACTAGCAGTTGAGCATGCTTCATGCACTGTCATGGCAGTCCACTGTGCCGGTGTAGCTCCTGCGCACTTGCAGTTGAGCATGCTTCATGCACTGTCATGGCAGTCCACTGTGCCGGCGTAGCTCATGCGCGCTTGCAGGTCAGCATGCTTCATGCACTGTCATGGCAGTCCACTGTGCCGGTGTAGCTCCTGCGCACTTGCAGTTGAGCATGCTTCATGCACTGTCATGGCAGTCCACTGTGCCGGCGTAGCTCATGCGCACTAGCAGTTGAGCATGCTTCATGCACTGTCATGGCAGTCCACTGTGCCGGTGTAGCTCCTGCGCACTTGCAGTTGAGCATGCTTCATGCACTGTCATGGCAGTCCACTGTGCCGGTGTAGCGCCTGCGCACTTGCAGTTGAGCATGCTTCATGCACTGTCATGGCAGTCCACTGTGCCGGCGTAGCTCATGCGCGCTTGCAGGTCAGCATGCTTCATGCACTGTCATGGCAGTCCACTGTGCCGGCGTAGCTCATGCGCACTAGCAGTTGAGCATGCTTCATGCACTGTCATGGCAGTCCACTGTGCCGGCGTAGCTCATGCGCGCTTGCAGGTCAGCATGCTTCATGCACTGTCATGGCAGTCCACTGTGCCGGCGTAGCTCATGCGCGCTTGCAGGTCAGCATGCTTCATGCACTGTCATGGCAGTCCACTGTGCCGGTGTAGCTCCTGCGCACTTGCAGTTGAGCATGCTTCATGCACTGTCATGGCAGTCCACTGTGCCGGCGTAGCTCATGCGCACTAGCAGTTGAGCATGCTTCATGCACTGTCATGGCAGTCCACTGTGCCGGCGTAGCTCATGCGCGCTTGCAGGTCAGCATGCTTCATGCACTGTCATGGCAGTCCACTGTGCCGGTGTAGCTCCTGCGCACTTGCAGTTGAGCATGCTTCATGCACTGTCATGGCAGTCCACTGTGCCGGCGTAGCTCATGCGCACTAGCAGTTGAGCATGCTTCATGCACTGTCATGGCAGTCCACTGTGCCGGTGTAGCTCCTGCGCACTTGCAGTTGAGCATGCTTCATGCACTGTCATGGCAGTCCACTGTGCCGGTGTAGCGCCTGCGCACTTGCAGTTGAGCACGCTTCATGCATTGTCATGGCAGTCCACTGTGCCGGTGTAGCTCCTGCGCACTTGCAGTTGAGCATGCTTCATGCACTGTCATGGCAGTCCACTGTGCTGGTGAGGCTCATCCGCACGTGCAGTTGAGCATGCCTCCTAGATAGCTACGCGCTCCCGGCGCTCCTGGCGCTCTGCCCTGCTTGTGTGGACCATGCAAGTAAATAGATGAGCATGCTGCATGCACTCTCTTGTCACTCTGCTGCAGTGCTGATCAGGTGCTATGATCATAGCGGTTATCACAGCCCGCCGCGAATATTACATGTACCTACACTACAACGTCTGCAATACATACAAACATAATCGCCTAGTGCAATACACTGCACAATGTGCAACAACGCAATGTCTGCTCAGCTCTGCTCTGCGTTGGCCTGCATTGTGTCATATGCTTGCTTGTCATATCAAAAGTGCGGCATAAAGTATGCCACATAATGCATGTGGCCTTGGTGCTTGCGGTGGCGGGCCTGTCTGTTTGCCTGTTTCCTAGTCCGTTGCTTCAGCGCTGCTGAGTCCTGGATCTATCACTTTGTAACACATAATGCATGTTTTACACGGTGACAGATTGGCCCGCCCTGCCTTCCCGTGAGCTGCCGCGCGGAGAGCAAGCTGCTGTTGCCCTCGCGGCCGGGCTCTTGCGTTCATCTCCGTGTAACACGGTGACAGATCTAGGACCCAGCAGCGCCGAGGCAACAGACCAGACAATACGCAGGCATAATGCATGTGTAGCACCATGTGGCCCAATGAAACACGGGAGTTCACCTCAAACGTGGTCGCCACCGGATTGTCGCGGTAGTGGCTTGCACGCGTACACGTCGTTCAAATCGCTACAACGCCCCCGGATGAATGTGCAGGTGCCAGCATGAAGAATATAGACAGTGCTTCAAATCCAACATATGTTGTGTTTACAATGACCTGTCCCGCCGGCGCAGCCTCGCTCGCCGACGATTCAGTGCGCTGCACATCAATTGACGCTGCTGATACCATCGCTGATATCTTACGTGGATACCATCTTACCATCTCTTATATTCGGTACTGAAAGTTGAGACCACGTTGCGCTACTGCTTGTTCGGTATTGGCACGCGTATTTGCCCGATGGTGGCTACCATGATGCCACCGGTCATGCAAACAACTGGCCGGCTCCACAGCCAGTCTATCTTTGAGCTTTGACTCTCCTGTATGACCTTAAGCAGGTCCAGTGAGTCAAGCCGGACGTTTGCGGACTGGGAGCTTCGGTTGTTGCCACTCCTTCGAGATCGTCCGCTGCGTTGTAACCCCGCCATCCAGCTAGCGGGCAGGTAAATCCCATCTAAGTACATCTGTAGTATTTGTATAGCAGTGCTATGCTATTGGTGCCTTCTAGCACGCTCGATGTGTGTCCGGCACGCGTGTTTGCGCGTTATTAGGTACCATGATGCCGCCTGTCCACGAGCGACGGGCCGGCTCCATAGTCGGCCTATTTTGAAGCTTTGATTCTCTTGTTCGACGTTATGCTAGTCCAATGAGTCCCGCCGGACGTATGCGGGCAGGGAGCTCCTGTTGTTGCCACTCCTTCGAGATCGTCCGCCACGTTGTAACCCCGCCCTCCCAGTAGCGGGCAAGTGACTCACATTACCATCTAAAAACATCGTTGGTGTTTGTGTAGCAGCGCTGTGCTCCTGATGCCTTGCAGCATGCTAGGTGCATGTGGACCGAATGCACACGTTGCCGACGACTGCACAATCAAGTGTCCTTTGCTGCCGCAGGTATCCTTGATAGACACCTCGACATCGTATTTTAGGTATGTCTATCCAATAAGGGGGACACTCGTGCCTGGTGCAGCGGTTACCGGAGAGGTGGGTGTCCAAATAGGCCTATTCGGAAACCCAGAGTTGGGAGTCCGAATAGGCCTATTCGGACACCCAGAGTTGGGAGTCCGAATAGGCCTATTCGGACACCCAGAGGTGGGAGTCCGAATAGGCCTATTCGGACACCCACCGCTCCGGTGAAGCTACAAGTGCTTCATGTCGCCCTCGCGTACACATGCAGTGCATAACAGACATACAGTGTTCCACCTCTCCTGCTGGCAACGTTGTGTGTGGACCATGTGAGCATATGGAGCATATGGACCATTCCATGAGGTTGATCTCACGTCCATATTGACCTATTGCAACTCCATCATTGGCTATCCAATCCATGTCAAAATCGTAGCCTTCCGTTGTTTCGAGGTCTCTGTTGTGATGTGCCACAGTCACAACATTCCACGGCCAGTAGTGGTAATTTCTCCGACACAAAGTCTACTTAAACGTCCTATATGTGCTCTAGCCAGGGCATCTCCTGCTCACCCGAGCAGGACGTCACCGATTACGTCCGGGTTACGTCACCAGCTACGCGCACCACCCAGGACGTCATCGGCATGTAAGCCGTCTCAGTGGCGGTGGCAGTGACGGCATCAAGATGTCCCACCTGTGGGTCATCCGGATGTACCCCAGCCGTGCGCATGATGGCATGGGGACGTCATACCCAGCCGGCCACCAGCCAGTTACGTCATCTTGGCGCCCTTGTCACCCGAGGACGGGATTGTGATCGCTAGATGACGTCCCTCTCGAGTCACGATGGCATCCTTGGTGCTTTTTGCCGCCTGTGTCCTCGGAGTACGTCATTTTTCGACTGGCAGCATCGTCCTAGTGTACGGTTAACACGAGTGGCGGTACCGGATCGACAAATGACATCAGGAGCAGCACCTTACTAGAAAGGAACACAGTTATCAGATATATGGGATGCGAATCACCTGACCGCTTGCATAGAGGATGCAAAGCAGCTGACAGTCTCCGCGTCCACGCAACAACGCTGGGCACCGCTGGCAAGGAGTCCGCTGTACGCACTGGTCACCTCCGAATGATCTAGTATAGATAAATAGTAAGAGCAAGGAGGAGCTCTGGAGACTGTCAGTCGCTCGAGTGACCGGCGGCATCCAGCCACCTAACGTCGGGCGACAAGCGTGCCGGGCGGTGCTGCGAGCGTCGAAACACAGTCTACATCGGCAATATGTATATTCAACGATTGGATGGGAAGGTTGTGACGGCTTCAGTAGCATCGGCTGATAAACAGCGGCTATGAACAGTTGTCAGGCGTTAATTGCTGCGCCTTGGGGCAGAGGCCTGCATTAGCCAGACCATTAATTAGACAGGCATATTGGTCTGACACTGTCTATTCATGATCTGTCTTGACTCGCGTGCGATAGCGATTTGAACGACGTGTACGCGTCCAAGCCACTGCCGCGACTATCCGGTGGCCACTCGTCACCACCATCAATTGGTGGCAGCCGCGCTAGACGAGGCAGGATATGTTACATCTGTATGCAACAGTGGGATGACTGATTCCGTAGTGCAGCGGGAAGGCTGCAAGTTATGCCGCTTTCATCGCTTAGCGAGATCGTCGTGATTGCGAGCCGATAGACAGGACTGTGGCTCTACCCATGGCCTCAGATACCTCATTTACTTCAGCTGATGTAGATTACGGGGTGCTGTGGACCGAGGCGGCCTTCCCGCGCGAGCTTGCGCGCGGTGCCTCCCTCGACAGCGTTAATCCTACCATGGTCGGCTTGTGGCCCGTTCCTGTCGCGACTGCGGTCCGATTAGGCGGATCAGGCAGCACAGTGAACGCTGGAGTGCGTCTTGAGAGGCAGTACACCTGGGCCAGGCTTGTGGACGTCGGCGAGGCGCTACATGCCCGTACGCTGCACGCCTCGCAGCACCCATCGCCCTGGAGCCGACAACCGATGTACGAAGTCCTGCCCACGGCCTCCCCGCTGCACCTGTACTTCGTGCTGTGGGGGAGAGCCGATGAGACGGGAAGGGAGCTTGGGGGTGCCGCTGCTGCACAGTTCCAAACCAGGGCCGTGCGCGGTGTGCGAGATTTCATAGACCTGTGCATGGCGGAGATGACCCGTGCGTACGGTACCCGGGAGGAAGACTTCGAGATTGTGGCTCTCCGGGCGGCGCCTACCACGTCTACAGCCCCCACCCACACGCAGTTCCACATGCAGCTAGTGTTCAGGCATCCACACCATATGTTTGCCACGTTGGCAGAGGTGGGGTCCGTGGCAAGTGGGCTCATCCATAAGGCGTTCGAGGAGATGGCAGACTCCAAGTGGCCTCAACTCCTGCTCTTGACTGCGTACAATCTCAATGACACACCCCACAGTGTGGAGACAGCGAGCAGAGATCTCCCACGGTCCGTGCTGCCCATCTGGATATCCACTGCCTCGCTGCCATATGCACTCCCGCCACAAACTCGACTGGCAGCCCATCACCGGGAGTGTGCCATGCAGGGACCTGCAACTGCCGGGAGCAGCTCCAGCGCCCAGGCTCAAGGATGGTGAGATCCACTTCGACGGCCCCATGGTCTGGGACATGAGCCTGTCCACAACGGCGCTCGACCCCTGCTCGTACGATGGACCAGCGCGCAGCGTGTGGGAGACTTTCTTGTCTTCGCCGGCCACACCTGCAGTCGATCATGTCGGATGCCGCACCACGGCCGTCGTGCCGTTCAGCGAGGGCGGTGCATGCTTGATTGACCCGAACACAGCCTGCTGCAATTGTAGCCTACAGGCTGCGCTAGACCAATAGTGCAGAGTTGTCAGCTACCAGAGCGTGCAGCCACAAGAGGACCTGGCAGTGTGGTGCACTAGGGGAGGGATGGCGAGTGCCGTACCGCAGTTATAGACATGTAACAAACATGTGTGCAGTACCGCAAATGTAGACATGTCACCACAGGGTGTTACCGCGAGGCTGATGTGTGCATTGAGTACAACCATACACAACCATCACAAACGCCGATTGTACCTAAAGCATGTCAATAAAACAAGTTGTCGCTGTGATACACGCTGCAGTAACTTGGATTGGGTTGTTTTGGATTGGTAACCTTGCAGTGTCAAGGCAACGAATTACAGTGGCACCGCATAAACGAGTATGCAACATGCCGCTGCTCATGCGGCCGCGTCCCCCTCATCACCCCCGTCGTCACTGGGCTCTGCTTCATCTACTTGCGCGTCACCGCCCTCTCTTGCCGCATAAGTCGTACCACCCTCATCCTGCTTCCCCGCCTCTCCCGCGCTCGCTGGCCCCTGTTCACCGCAGACTTCATCAGGACCTTGTTCATCATCCCGCCGCTCTCCCATATCTCCCTCGTCATCCTCTAGGGCTGCAATGGCCTCCCTGTCCCCTTCTTGTAGTGTCTTGCGCCGCGCGACCCGTCTGTGGTACGTTCCCTTCCCTCTCCTGGCCCGCGGGTCCACGCTTGGAGGCAAGTCCTCTAGCTTGCGCTTGTGTTGCAATGCCGAAGTGGGCCGGGCTGGGGGCTGCGCCTTCATGCGGCTCCTGCCTGGGTCGAAGTCGTCATCCGAAACTGTAGCCTGTGATGATTGGGGCGCAGGGCCGCTCCGGCCGGCCTCGCTGTCGTCTCTGTGTTCCTCGCCCGCCGCATCCTCTGGCTGAGGGGTCGCCTGGAGACGGTCGCAGCATTCACCCCAAGCTTCAGCTAATTCCTCCTTGGTCATGCACTCCCCCCCAACCAGCTGCATAGCCTGCACCATTAAGTCAAAGCATGGCTGAGTGTTGTGGGGGGTGAGGGTCCTGGCTCCCGTGAAAAAAGCCATAACCGCATCCACTTGTGCCTTCACCCTGTCATCTTCTTCCTTGGCTGATAGTTGTGTATCGGGCTCCAGGGGGCGAGGGCGCTCCACGGACACAACTATCCGGTCGTCCTGGGTGAGATCCACAAAGGCTGCACCAATAGTCTTGCGCCCTGCAGCAGCAGTTACAGGAAGTCGGTGTCTTCACATGGCTGCCGCAGCCGGCGATACATGCAATGTTCTGGGCACGTGTCGCGTGCTGTGGCATCATGACACACGAGAGTACCTTGTTTACAGCAGTCAGCTCGTCTATGTGGGCTGCACGGACAGAGTGCCTCCAGGCAGGGTTTGTGTCTATGAAAGCGCACTCTGTGTAGCGGAAACCCCCACGGCGGCAGTTCCCCCCGCATCGCCGACCTCCCGTGAGGGAATGGTCGCCCTGCTTCTACGCCCCGGATTCCTTCGTGGTGTCATGTTTGATTTATTGGGCTTATTCATCTTCCCCGCCGGCGGTTTGCGGGGCTTCCGTGCACCACCAGCCGGCTTGCCACCCACATTGCCATCGCCGTCCACCGACGAGTCCGCCGGTGCAGGTGGCGATGCTGGCGGCGGTGCACATAGCCCATTGCGCTGCAGGTCTGCTCCCTCCACCATTGCAAGCATGGTCGGTTCCCGATCATTGAGCAGGCGTTGGATGCAAGCCGTAGCCAGCTTGTGGACATCGGCTGCCGACGCAAGGGACGCTGACTTCACCTCTAGCGTAAACCACGCGGCAGCCGAACCTCCATCTGCGCCCTTGTGTTCCATGAACCACTCTACTGCAACGAATGCCCACTGCCACCAGCGGATGTCGATGCACGAACTTGCAAACTTAATGGCCTTTAGTTTAGGCGCCGTTCCGCTGGTGAAGGGGAAGATGAGGTTCGCTGCACACGGTAGTATTGTTTAGGATGCCGTACTGCCTGTCCTTATAGCAATTTGACGTGGGATCCAGGTTCGGTTAGTACGTGGGTGTGATAGTGACTCCAGGCAAAACACGGAGGCGCACCCTGAACAACTATCAGCGTCGCAATATTCGCGGCAGCCCAGCACTCCCACACGCCGTCCCACTCGGGCGTTCCCGCGTCCACCTCCTCCACCCCTATCGTATCATCCCTGACGTAATTGGAGAACGCCATCAAGAGCCTCGCATACCCGCGGATGTCGTTATCCACCGCTGAGCCACATTTGTCAATGCATTGCCAGTGTTGGATGAGGCCCAACGTGAGGTCCTCGTAGGAGGCCAGTGCTGATGGCGCCTGCACAGTGTTGCATCGGCTCAGATGCGGTACATGTACCAAACACGCGCCAGCGATGACGGTGTTACACCGTGAAGCGGACTGGACCGCCAGATCAATGGCCCGGTTGGTGAGGCCTGCCCAACTCACAGGACTGCAATGAATGCATGGGAGTGCACCTGATCCACTCCCGGCCACTTCTTTGCAGCGTATACGCACGCCATGCCCCCAACTTGTTGTGCAGCGGCACAGTACTGTCCCATGAGACCCATATCCTGAATGCAGTATAGGTTGTCAGAGCTCTTGCTGCCACTCGTCATAGGTCGTATCACACATGCATCTGCTATTCTGACCAGTGTTGGTGGTGCCCGCACCGCTTCCCCACACAGGTCTGGTGCGTTCCGCACCATCAGTTGTACCGTCCGGGCGCACGCCATCAGCTGTGTGAAGCGGGGTGACGGATACAGCTGCGAGGCGGCGCTTGCCTTGTTCTTGGTGGAGACGGGTTTCCGAATCAGCTGCAGCGTCTTGGAGTACCCATTGGTCCCCCTCTGCACGTTCCCCATGAGCTCTGCCATCTGCTCATTTGGTGCGGCTTCACGTCGCGTCGTTGTGGGTAGGAGCAGGTAGTGTGGCAGTGATGTTCCCGTGGGTGCCCATTCGCAAGTGGCGCCCTCTCTGACAGGATGGTTGGAGTACTCGAACCTGGTCGGGCCTCCGGGCCGTTCTGGTGCTAGGACTCTGGGATGCTCGTTGTGCATGGAGTGCACCACCAGTCGCAGGAGCTCGACTTGGTTCTTAGCTTCATACTCTGCACACCAATTTCGCCTCAGCTTGCCTCAGCTTCGATGGTTGCATCTCCCAGGCGTATGCAATGGCAGTGATGGTGTAAGCGAGTCCAATGGTGGGTGCGTGTACTGTATGCAGTGTCGTACCTGCGGGGATGTGCAGGTCAGGTGATCCCAATCTGCCTGTGTACTCCCGCATTGTTCTCTGTCCGCGCCACGACTCAAGGCTGCAGTCCGCCTCTGCACTTGGGCTCGAGCCACGTCTTGGGGATGATACCTCTGTTATGATGGTCTGGGGTGGCTGCTGCCGGCCTATCATGTGTACCTGCATTCGATACGCATTCACCACTCGCAACGTGGCCCACTCAGTGACGGACTACGCATCGTCCGCGTCCCCCTCACGAAGCTCGGGCAAACGCTCATGACTCACCTGAATAACTTTCCGATCTCCAGAGAACGAGATGAGCTTCATGAGCCCGGCCTCCTTCACCGCCGACCCGTCGTCTGTTCCGCCATTGCTATGTACGCGCTGCCACGCAGGCTCCAGCGCGTCGAAATGCTGCATCCACGCATTGAATAATACAATGGTCCAGTATATGTTGTGTCGCACTGCGTACTCGAGGGACCTGCCCGCTGCGCAGATCTCAGCTGTGCTCCGCTTCAAGAGCGAGTTAAACGTTCCGAACCGCTGCATCCTGTCAACCGTTGCGGCAGAGAACGCGCCGTTCGTTTCTACAACAACTGCGATATTCTCAACTATGCTCTGCTCGGCGTCCTCGCGCGCGGCGGTATCGGCCAAAGGCCGTGTTTGTCCGCTGTTGCTCATGGCCCGCTGTACGTATTCACAGGAAATCAACGCTGGAAAACTCCGTCGCTTGCAGAATTGGTAGAGTCCGTCCCTATGACGTGCTGGGCCGGGCTCCAGCATCGGGTGCGTAGCAATGTCGCCGTAGCGTAAGGGACTCTTGCCGTGGTCGCAGGTGCCCTGTCTCCATAGCTTCCCCTACGATAATGTTTGTCCGAACGGTTCGCGCCGTTGGAATCATCGGATGCCGACGCGTTTACAAGATCTTCTCAACCTCTGTTCTTACAGTCTCTCAAACGCGGCGACGACGTGCCGATCGCCCCAACCCCGCGCGTGTTCCACGTCCGTTGGAGATTCCGTCTAAAAAGACAGGGCACAACTGTAAACGCTGTCGCGTGGGGAAGTATCGTGCGCAACGTTGACCATACAGTATATAATCAGACGCATGGGATGGGATCTCAGGTATATGTACTGCGCATCTGTGCGCCTGCGAGCCTCGTTTCGCATCCAATTCCACCAAGTTAGAAATGGTGTGCAGCACAGCACCCGCAACGCTGTATCCACGCACTGCCCGATCAGCGATGCTGAAACTGCAAGATAACTACTGTACGGTACGTTGGACATTAGGAACGCCCACACTGCAGTGCAGAAGTGGGCTCAGGAGGCTCCGGAACTGGATGGTGCGTCTCGCGTTGGCAGGGCCAGCGGTCATCGCCGGTCTGCGAAGCAGCGATGATATGTCAACGGCGACATGGCGTCATCGTATCCACTGCGATTGATCAGTACACATAGTGACCATTACACCTTGTGCAACATGCTCACTACTGGTTACCCCTGAACTTGCAACTATCTCCTTTTAGGCGGGGCGTGTCCCCGCCCACCCGAACGGCCACGCGAACCGGCCCTTGCGTTCGCCCCAGCCCGCCCCCGAGAGCTGCCGCTACCACGTCCTCGGTGGCGGCTGCTGACTGGTTGCCTGCCGGCCACTTGCGTTGGTCCCTCTATCAGCCCGGCTGCCCCCTCGCCGTGGTGACCGTCCCCTCCTGTCGGGCTGAGTATCGCCCGAGCTTGGCCGCTGCCGAGTCCGTCCTGAAGACCGCTTGTTCATATGCTGCGCCCATATAGCCAGGGGCGGGTCCAGATGCTTCGCGTTCACCCACCTCGATTGCAGTACTAACGGCCTGCATATGACGACTTCTGTTTTGCAGACTTTACGTAATCAGAGCAGGATTTGGAGACAGTTGCCAGTTGTGCGCGGGCAGTATGCGTGGTACCGGTAGCACAGTTGGTCATTGGGCGGCGCATCGTTCGCAACCTGATTTTCCACGGCTTCCCATCTTTGTCATGGGGCAGATCGTAAACTGAGTCCTTCAGTTCAGTGACTGCCTTGTCATCATCCACGTGGAAAGGTTGCCCTCCGTCTTCCGCCCACTGCATGCAGAAGTTGGCGCGATGTACGGCCCTGTACGCCTTGGCATCGCCCACGCCGTACCACGGCTCGTTATGGAAAAACTTTATCGGTGCCCACAGTTCGTCATACCGTGGGGGCCCACGCGGCAAGCTCATCAACGAACTGGGTTGGGCTCGGGCAGGGTTGGCTGCCCCCCCAGGAACGTCTACGTTCGGCCGGCCGGCGTTCGTATCCCAGAGCAGACCCGGCGCACACCGTTCCAGGACATGCTCTAGGTTGAGCACGGTGTACATGCCGCACGAAACGGCGTCCGGCTGTTGTGGGCAAATACTCGGTGGCACCTACACAACGACCGCAGTTCAATAGTGGCGTCATTGGTCGTATAGGTATGT
>UNSF01000100.1:0-340001 GCA_900538255.1 Ulva mutabilis | reverse complement strand
CGCTTGATCTTAAGCACCCACTTTGCCTGTCACAGGCTTCGCTCCTAATGGGCACTCGACCAGCTCAAACACGTCATGTTCTCTCAAGGAGGTCAGCTCATCGAGCATGGCCGTGATCCACTGCTCACGGTGAGTGCCACGCATGGCCTGCTGCACCGTTGGATATCTACTACGACCTCGACCTTCTTCCTCACGGTAGCCTGCACGCCTGGACTCACAAAGCTAGCAGTAGGGCCACCGTTCGGAGTCACCTCCTGCCCCGTCGGCTTTTCTGCATCAGGAGTCACACTGTCAGCCGTCGCAGACCTCCTTCAGCTAAGTCACCGACGTCACTCTCATCATTGAACACTGTGGAGCTCCTCAGCATCATGCTCACGTGCACCCTCCGGGGAGATGCGCCTCAACAGCAACATCACTCATAATGGCTCCCACAGCATGGACAGCAGGTCTCAAGACTTTGCGAATCAAATGAAAGGCTTTGGAACCCATCGAATCCCACCTCATGTGGCGGATCCAGACGTTCTCCGCTGCCCTCGCGGCACTTGGTGCTGGACTCTCCCCCTGAGCCATCACCGCCTGTCGCTATTACCCCTAGGCACATGCCGTAGCTCGCCTTGCCCCTGGCCCTCAGACCTAGATATATGCCGTGGCTTATCATATCTGTCCCGGTCATCACGCCCTGACAACGTGGGACCCGCGGGTAACTTCGGCTGCCGCCGTGACCGTCAGCTCGCACAGATGGGGGTGGCTCACTCAGCTCCTTGCCCATCAACCGCTGGACTGGCTCCGCTGAGCGTGAGCGGGATCTAGACTCAGGCTCAGAGTCATCCTCACTACCAGATGCATCTTCATCCGCCTCCTCATCAGTTGGAAGCGGATAGATGTCACAGTCTCCCATGTGCAGCACAGCTCTATCCCGCGTAGGGATTGTCTCTGCAGGCCTGAACTCGCAGTTCAGTGGCCCAGACGGGCTGGTCTGCTGCATCATATTCCCAGTGCGGCACCAGCTGCAGCACTGTCAGCCGCTGCAAGATCACAGCGCGCTGCAACCACTGCATCACTGATCTCCGGTGTGTTGCCAGCGCTCATGGCGCGCCAGCAGCTCTGCACCCAACACTCTAGGAGAGAACTCAGGCTCACCCTCAGGTAGCTCCTCTCGTGGTTTGAAACGCCTATGCAACCGTTCTGCTTGGTTCCCAGTGCTGATGGCCCAGACCCGGATGCTCCCCCTCAGCCCAATCCACATTTCTACCCCTCTCTGGCATCATGTGTTCACGACTGGCTGGTGGACGCACTGCCCGCCACACTGGTGCTCTTCACCCACTTCTTCATGTTGGGCAAGAACTCAGCCTCTGGCACTACACTGGTGAACTGATCTGGCAGGATCTCAAATTCACCCTGCTCATAGCTCTCTAGCACAACTGGGTCCGCCGTAGGTTCCCCAGCCATGTGAATCGCTGCGCGAAATCCTTCACCAGAGCAGGTGGAGCAGCCGTGTGCCTGTACATCCGCACTGCTCCCCCATTCCCACGCTTCACATACACCCTGTCCATATGAGGACCTCCACCCGGTCCCATATAGGCACCGAGGATTCCTCGCTCCTCCAGGTGCCTGAAGTGCTCCCTCCGCGGATACACATACATTGGGCACCCGAAGGCTTCACCAGTGCCACCACGAGACGGAAGTCATCTTCACTGACTTTCCGAAACCACAACAAGTATGGCACTATCTCCCTGACATCCACATTTCTCTATGCACCTTTCCACAAATGCCGCATCTCTCCTGGCATTCAGCTGCTCACAGAGCTCCTTCAGGCTCAGCGCAAGCGCTCCCGCCTTCCGGACCCTCAGCTGCTTAGCCCGCTGCTGCTCATTCGTGGACCATGGCTCATGGCTGGTGGCAACTAACCTCTCTTCCAGCCTCTGCTTCGCCTCCCTCCGCCGAACACCTTCCAGTGCTGTACTCGACGTCAGGTTGTGTGCATGGTTCACGCACATGTATGCCTCCGGCCACAGGAATGCAGGGACTGCTGCCTGCAGCAGGCTTGCCCGCACTAACGTGTTCAGCACACCGATCTTTCGCTCTACCAACCCATTAGACTCATGCTGGGCGGGTGTCAGTGAACGTGTGTACTATTCCCCGCCACTCAAGGTACTGAGCCAGGTGGTTAGAGCTGAACTCACGTCCCTGGTCCGTATGCAGCCTCCGCACCCCTATCTCCTTGTCATAGACAGTCTGAGTGCGGATGCGTTCTAGCAGAAGGCATATCATTTCAGCAGCACCGCTTTTCGACTTCAGCGGGATCACATGCGAGTACCTGCTGTACTCATCCGCCACTACCAGGATGAAGTTCATTCCTCCTATGCCCACTGGCTTTATCTGTCCAGCCAGATCCGCATGCAACACTTCTCCAGCATACGTGGCATTCTCTGTCACTTTGCCCCCATGCTGTGCTCTGTCACCACTTCTCTGTTCCGCCACATGGCAACCATGACACTCAAGTGCTACTCCCGTAGGTTCAGGCAGCTTGAGGTCGAACAGGTCTGGATTATCTCGCATCAGTTTGAGAAACCGGTTGCCAGCACGGTGAAACACGATATGCACCAGGAAAAATGGATCAACCTGGAAGGAAGATCTCTGACCAATAGGTACACCATCCACTGCAGCGACTCTCGCCTGCTCACCAACCCATTTCCTATTTCTGTGGAAAAGATTGTTAGCACTGGTCCAGTCTGTCCCTGAATCTACAGGGCGCAGTTCCCATATTGGTCTGCCTGTCCCGCAATACCAGCTCGGTGTGGGTTGTCCTCACTATCCACACCCTGCTCACAGTTGCCCACAAACATCTGGGCTTGATCATGAAAGCCAGGCATTTCTACTGTATTTGCCTTGCCTGTGTGCAAGAATATGTTCGACCGCTTCAGCACAGTCGTTGATAGGATGTTTATCGGGCTGGCTGGCAACCAGTAAACATGATCTAGCTCAATGTCCACAGGCACCAGCTCACCCTTCACTGTCACGTACTTCCCCCACATTCGCCCTGATAGTGCCCATGCCATATATCTTTAGCCTGCCCTGATCTAGAGGCTGGCATTCTGTGATATCCGGTGGTTTGATCTCACTGAATATGCTATAGTCAAAGCAGATGTTCAGATCAGACCCGCTATCCACCAGAAACGTGTATGGCATATTGGGCGCTGGCCCATCACCACATTCAGCTCGCAGTTCAGCTAGATCAACTACAGCCACCTACGGGCCACCGCGGCCTCTGCCACGGCCTCGCCCTGCAGCTGCTTGCTTCTGCAGAAACTGCTTGACTTCTGCTGAGAGCAAGGGACACTCTTTCTGCAAATGACCAGGCTTATTGCAGTTGAAGCACTTACGGTTGTCTGCTCCCCCCGCTCCCACTGCAGCAACCTGTGGGGGTGTACCATGGCGACCACCGTGGCGTCCACCACGATACCCTCGTCCCCCATAACGCTGCTGACCACCGCGATCTTCCCGTGGGAACCGCGATGGAGCAGGTTGGCTGCTAGTCTGAGCGTGTGTCAGCAATGTGGACACTATCTGCTGCACTGGCAGCTGCTGCAGCATCGGCTGCAACAACGCATATTCTCTGTCTACTGCCAGTAGCCTAGAGCGGTACCACTGGTCAGGCACATTCTCCCCCAGACCCCTCATCTGGTTCACTATGCCCCACTACTTCATTGACATGCCTTTCTAGTGGTTTGCCTGCTTGTCTAGCACCACTAAGCTGTTGGTACAGCTTCTGAATCTCTACCTCGACTGAAGGCATGTACTTGGCATGAAGCAATGACCACAACTCATGGACAAAGCTACAGTTGGACACGAAATCCCTATCCTCCTTTGGCAGAGTAATAAACAGCCAATGCTTGACCGACTCATGGGCCTGGCTATTCTGTGCTAGTGGATCGTTCACCAGCAAGCTACTCTCTCCCAGTGTGCATCCCAGTGTGCAACCCAGTGTGCATCCCAGTGTGCAACCCAGTGTGCATCCCAGTGTGCAGCCTGAGCCACTTGCTGCGCGTGCTTCGCTCCGTGCACCGCTGCCTCACTCGCATTCCCCGTAGGATCAGCGTTGCTCGGCATGGCGGCCTGCAGAGGGTTTACACTGAGATACCCGTAGGTCCCAGCGTCTTGTCCTTCCCCGTGGGGCATGAACTGACCCTCCGCGGCCTGCTCGCGGCGCACTGTGGAGCGAGTGCGGTGGTGCGGAGGGTTAACAGCTCCCTCCACACCGTCAGATCCGATAGATCCTTGGCGAGATGCCATTGAATCGTCTCGGAATGGTGGAGTCCTGCAACGATCACTGTACGTCGCAGGACACGCAGACCCGTAGGCCTCTTTGCGAGACCAGCACACCAGCATAATGCAGCTCCGCCGTAGCATTCTGCATCAGCCGTATCTAATCTCTCTACGGTCAGCTATACGCTAGAGCGGTGTGACTCGCTCATCGAAACGCACAGCCGCAACCGCAGGTTCCCCCTGGACTCTCTCGCATGCTAATAGACATCACAAGAACACCCACAATCATCACCGATACCATGTTGTAATCCATTGGACCGCGGCCTAAGGCCTGTGGGATCCTGAGCATGCCGTAGCTATGCGCAGGGGTAGGGTACTGTCACATACCTTGCTGTCTAGGTATCTGCCGGTGACAGCACTGTATCTTCGTTGGAGGCGACGACACGTGAGACTTCGGACAGTAGAGAAAGAGTGATTACACTACGATCGACAGAGCCTATATAAGCGTTCTCTAAACGACTCATACGGATACGATCAGAATCAATGTCTGCTGGCACGCAATCTGCATGCATTGCTCGTGCATATGGTCAGCCATCGGTGCATGGCTGCCCCATAGCCACTCCGGATCAGCACCGTGTATCCTGGCACACATGGTCACCGTAGTCCTGTGTATGCCACCATGCATGGTCACCGTAGTCCTGTGCATGGCTGGATCACGACAGCCGCGGGGGAGGCAGGTGGAGTACATGCCGCAGCAGGCGAGGGGGGAGCACGCCAGGCGGAAGGCCGGGCTGCTGCGGTGCAGGGTGCTCAGGGAAATGGGGCGGGCGGATCTGGCAAAGGCAGGGCAGGCGCAGGCAATGCGGGCAAGCGCAAAGGCGCTGGGCAGGGTGCTGAAGAGGCAGAGGGGGCTGATAGGAGTGTGAGTGACAGAAGCGCATGCAAGGCACAGCACACTGACTGACAGTTATGAGAACAGCACGTCACACTGCTGGTTTGTGTTTGGTCATCTATAGGTGCCACGCGGGACATGTAAAGTCCCGCCTCGTTTTGTTTGCATGCTCGTGATCGGACAAGGAAACCATGATGGATTGCTTTCACGACGTGGTGACACGCCGTTGCACGCTCTGTTCTGCGAAAGTTCACTGCACTGCGGAAGGTGGCATTGGACAGGCACAGGTGACACGCGACCGACATCCATGCATGTGTTCTGTGGTGACAGGGGATAAGCGGCATGGCGCGGCTGCTGAGGCACGCGGGCCGACTGTTCGAAATATCACGCGACCCCAGACGAATATTCAGCCTTAAGTCAACCAGAATGAAACAGTATGTCGATCATGGTTGGCCTCTCGCTGATCTACGTTCGTGCAGCGAGCGATGTTTCACACTCCGGCAACAACGTCGACAGTCCATCACAGGTCGATATTGACCTCGTCGCACGCTCTATCTCATCTCTATAATGTCCTTGCGGCTGTGTTTAAGAGTTTTATCAGGTTCTAGGGCGATAATACGAGTTCTGAGTGCCTGCCCGGATATGGCGGGATGCTTGACGCCGGTGAGCCGTTGACGGAGCATAAGATCATCGCACCTTTATATTTAGATACTCTTATACATAGGTCTGCTTTGCTGGACTGAGAAGCGTGGCGCACTCGTCGGATGCAGCGGTTGTTGCTTCGCCGCGGGTGCTCTACACAGCACGCCAGCCTCCGGAAACAGGACAGGTGACATTCCCACCTGTACACGTTTCATGAACATCATCTAGCCGTTGTGCGATGTGGGATCCTTCCGCCGTGCGCCGGGGACTGCCGTGCTGCGTTGTGGACGCGGCCACAGTCCATCGCTCGGCTTGTCTGCCCCACACTGTCTCGGCGACCAGATCGAGCCGTGAATTAACGTAGTCACGCGTGTATGCACTGTCCTGTCTGATTCGACTTGCTCGACAGTCTGACAGTCTGAGCTGCATAGGTGGATGGTCGATTGTGCCCAATCGACTGCAGTGCCCCGGACGCCACTATGGTCGATTGTGCCCAATCGACCAGTCATGGACCACAGGCCACTATGCGCACTTGAGCACAGTGAAGTCCATGTGAACGCTCGTGACCTCAACTCGTATATACGCGTGCCACTGATGTCCAAGTCACCTGTCCTGTCTGATTCCAGTTTCTCGACAGTTGAACCGTCTGCACAGGTGGATGGTCGATTGTGCCCAATCGACTGCAGTGCCCCGGACGCCACTATGGTCGATTGTGACCCAATCGACTGCAGTACCCCGGGCGCCACTATGGTCGATTGTGCCCAATCGACCAGTCATGGACCACAGGCCACTATGCGCACTTGAGCACAGTGAAGTCCATGTGAACGCTCGTGACCTCAACTCGTATATACGCGTGCCACTGATGTCCAAGTCACCTGTCCTGTCTGATTCCAGTTTCTCGACAGTCGAACCGTCTGCACAGGTGGATGGTCGATTGGGCCCAATCGACTGCAGTACCCCGGGCGCCACGATGGTCGATTGTAACCCAATCGACTGCAGTACCCCGGGCGCCACTATGGTCGATTGTGCCCAATCGACCAGTCATGGACCACAGGCCACTATGCGCACTTGAGCACAGTGAAGTCCATGTGAACGCTCGTGACCTCAACTCGTATATACGCGTGCCACTGATGTCCAAGTCACCTGTCCTGTCTGATTCCAGTTTCTCGACAGTCGAACCGTCTGCACAGGTGGATGGTCGATTGTGCCCAATCGACTGCAGTGCCCCGGACGCCACTATGGTCGATTGTGACCCAATCGACTGCAGTACCCCGGGCGCCACTATGGTCGATTGTGCCCAATCGACCAGTCATGGACCACAGGCCACTATGCGCACTTGAGCACAGTGAAGTCCATGTGAACGCTCGTGACCTCAACTCGTATATACGCGTGCCACTGATGTCCAAGTCACCTGTCCTGTCTGATTCCAGTTTCTCGACAGTCGAACCGTCTGCACAGGTGGATGGTCGATTGGGCCCAATCGACTGCAGTACCCCGGGCGCCACGATGGTCGATTGTAACCCAATCGACTGCAGTACCCCGGGCGCCACTATGGTCGATTGTGCCCAATCGACCAGTCATGGACCACAGGCCACTATGCGCACTTGAGCACAGTGAAGTCCATGTGAACGCTCGTGACCTCAACTCGTATATACGCGTGCCACTGATGTCCAAGTCACCTGTCCTGTCTGATTCCAGTTTCTCGACAGTCGAACCGTCTGCACAGGTGGATGGTCGATTGGGCCCAATCGACTGCAGTACCCCGGGCGCCACGATGGTCGATTGTAACCCAATCGACTGCAGTACCCCGGGCGCCACGATGGTCGATTGTAACCCAATCGACTGCAGTACCCCGGGCGCCACTATGGTCGATTGTAACCCAATCGACCGCAGTACCCCGGGCGCCACTATGGTCGATTGTACCCAATCGACTACAGCACCCGGGACGCCACGATGGTCGATTGGGCCCAATCGACCAGCCATGGGCCACAACCCTCGTGCCTCACAGTGGACGATACTGTGTCAATGTCGTAGGCAAGATCTTCCGCATATGTGCATATTACTATCCCATCGTGTACGTGTCCCACACAACTCCATCCTGGACGCCCTCAGCAGTCCTCCCACTCCTGGACCTCTCATGCGGGTGCTGGAGAGGACATCTCCCTTGGCGCGCATGGGAGGTCCGCAGGACGTCCTGCAAGGTGAACGGCTTAGATTACGTCATTTCGGCTTGAATCGCCGCCGACGTGACGTCACTCGACGCGGCTTATGCGCGTCACCTGCCCACTACTCAGGTCATCCCAGTGACGACCTCTATGAGTCGAACTCGTGGTACTGGCATGAGGGCGTCCCGCTGTGCCAGGGCGGCTTCAGGCCGCCCTCCCGGTGACACCAATTGGTCGTCGTGCCATCCTCCAGGCGTCCTTCTGGAAATCTGGGCAAAGGACGTCCCGAAAGTGCTGGCAGCATTCTCATAGTGTGAGGCCTTGCAATCGCATCATGATCTATCACAGTGCTACACACTCCCATGTGTGGTGAACAGATCATGGTGTGTGTGATGTGTGGTGAACATATCATGATGCGGGTCATACCGTGACGATGCTGGTGGCCATCGTGCCATCTCGGTCAGAACTGCGAGAAAACGCATTGTGCATTGACATGTGCTCCGTTACCACATTAGAGTATGCTGATGAGATGGAAGGCCTAGACTGTTGCAAAATTGAGGAAAGTTTGTGGACTGACGCAGAGGTAGCGGTCAGCCATGGTGCCAGGGACCCCCGGGGCACAGGAGACCTACGCGTGCATTGCATGTCATTGCACATGCATGGGGCGCTGTGCGGCGCGACGCTGCAGCATGCTGTGCCAGAAGGTCACTATCCTGCTGCAATGGTTATGCAGTCCATAATATGGAATCTATCTGGCAGCCATGGATATGTGGGGGAGGGGGTGTGCGCGAGTTTGTCCCGGTAGCCAGAGATCAGCTCATGCTGATCTCAGCTTGAGCAAACGGGTGAGTAAGTACCCCACAGGTGCCGGGCAATCGCACCACGTAGTAGGACAGTGAAGACAAGCACGTGGCCTCAGGAAATACTGAGTTTTGGGATCTGAGCTCTAGTATGTGATGGGACTCGCTAGAGGCTGCCGAAGCTAGCGCGCGCAGGAGGCCGGGGGGGAGGGGGGGGGGCAATACCTGCATGGAGGTCTTTTGACATCATCATGGCGGCGAAGGAATCGTCTGGTTTGAGCCGGGTGGGGACAGCTGCATGCCAGAATAACTTCGTCGCGACTTGAACTTGCACGACGTCGTGCAAGCGATGCAAACTGTGTGGAATTGCCACAGCGTAGGAGCACAAAAATTAAAGCCCACAGAAGCTGCGCGCCACAAGCATGCGCCACAAATGATCCATACATGGACCCTGGCTATAGGTGCTGTGGCAGATTCCCGTTTGGGTTTGGCGTGATGCCCGATTGGTTGTTTCTTATTAGGGTCTGGGCAGCGCGCTGCGTCTGCATGCACATGGCTAAATCGCGATTTATACAACGTCCTTGGCCTCCACGTCCTTGGCTGATGGAATAGCAGCACGCACACAGAACGCTGTTTCGGACGGTTCAAATCCCATTACTCGATTGAGACGCAGCCTATACACTGGGTATGCGGCACGGCACCGTTTGCAAGAGTTGAACGTTGCGCGTGGGAAAGAGCGAACTCGCCGATATGCATCTGCTCCTCGTAGTCGCACAAACTATACGCGTGGCCACGCTGAGGCCGAAATAAGGGATTAATCAGCACGTACCACTGTCCCAGCACCTGCGCGCACCCGCTAGCTTTCGCCTGACGTGCGCCCATATTCTAGCAAGCACAACGGTTTCGCGTATAACGTCCATCATCACGCCGCGATGCTTGTCAATACGCAGCTACGCGCTACCAGTATAAGTTGCTGCGCAGGTAGCCTCAGCTGTCAACACGGTCTCGTAGGAGCTCTGCTGCTGCTATTATGGATCAATCAAGGCTCATGCAGTCTCCAGGACTCGCCAGGCATGCAGCTGGCCAACGTTACCACTCCACAGGCCTTTCAGACTGCAGCGCGGGCCGGAGTGGAGCACATCGTGCTCACGCAACACCTCGACATGACTGCATCGCTCACAGAGCGTGACCTGCAAGACCGCAAGGCACTTGACAGAGCCCTGCTCCGCGTAAAGAGAGGCACTCAATCGATTGCGGTGCGCCGTTCATCACATATGATCACTGCATGCGCACCTGCAGGCTGCCAGGTGCACAGCGTCCGTTCGCAGGCGCCCACCGATTGGTTGTCGCGAGTTCTCTGTGTCGATTGGGATCGGAAAGAGCCTCAAGGCCTGCGCCGTTGCTGCTCCATCCTAGTCTTCGCTGACACAACAGCCTGCTGCGTTTCATTACAAGCAGCGCGAGTGCAGCGCCGAACCCATGTTGTGTGCCTGGCAGTATCGGCATCAAGTATACGCTGCCACCGACTGTTTTGAACGATCTGAACGCGCAAATACATTCGGCAAGAATACACGGGACGTTTTGTCCATGAAAATGGTACAAGTGGGTGCGCCAGGCTTCAAGCCATGCCCGTTGCATGTGCACCAGCTGCATACAATCACGCCAACAGCCCCGGTTTCAACGTATTTTTATTCAAAGACCGCCACTGCTGCATATGTGGTGTTTTCCTGGTGTTTATCGCTGCAGAAAGCTCGCAAACCCGCTTCGATGCCACAGCGGGCTGATGGGCATGAGCTCCTGGCAATATTACAGATCATCTGATCTGACGAGAACATGCAGTCCGCAAGAATTTTCGCAAACAGGTGTTTCAGCCAATTGCACCACACTCATGCTCTTTTCGCAGGGGAGATGCAGTACACCAGCTCCAGCCTCTTTTCAGCTATCTGAACCTTTGCCACCTCAAGCATGCGCTATCCTAGTGAGAGAAGATTTCATCGACGTTCCTTTGAGAACAGAGCGGCTTTGGTTGGACTCTCTGTACGTGGTCATGGCAAGCAATCCAGGCGGTGATAGCGCAGTATTATGTCTTCAGGTGCGAAACATGCATGTATTGGCTGTGCTGCTAGCATGCGGCTGTGCTGCTAGCATGACCGCCCTGTCATACGCACCAAAATGTACAGCAGTGACGACTGCATAAGCTAAGTGCGCTGTTGCTGCCTCGTGGCGGCTTAGTGCCCACCACCAGGCAAGTCAGGTGCAGTGCCTGTGTGGCGTTTCACTTTGTTCCACATCAGAACCTCGTCCTGCATTGTTCGTGTCATGCCTGACAACATTTTCCACAGCCAGGCACATCCCCCGACTCTGCTCCTGATTCCACAACGAGTCGCCGGGAGGTGCAGGTCTAATGGAGCCTGTGATGCAGACGGACGGATTGCTCTGGGTCACCAACAGCGTGTGGCAGGGCGCGGGCAGCAACTGCCGGGCCTTCGATGTTGACACGGCTGATGCAGGCAACCCCAGCCTCTACATAGGAGGTATGTGCATCACCCTGCATGCATTCACCGGGCTTGGACAAGCTCCGTTGGTCAAACTCGACTTTTGTTGCGTGCTTTCTTCCCTTGGCGCTGCTGGGGCCTTGATGTGTCACAGTTTAACACATGCGACTACGTAGTATACTGCACATGTTTGTAAATACTGTCATCTATCACGATGTACAATACGTACTACTATCACAGTGTATTTAACACATGCTTGCAGATACGGTCGTCACGTCCTTCGCGAGGGGTGAGGCTCCTGGCGCCCTCCTGTGGCCCAAGGCGACAGCGACGCTGCAGAACGTGACCGTGAAGGACATGGCGCTCATGGGCAGCCGGCCAGGGACCCTCGAGGGTGCAGCCATCGGCATGCATAGCGAGGCGGGCCTCCTGCTCCAGGTACGCACCCCGGGGCCTGGCACCATGTGAACATGCGAATTGAATGATAAGTATCTGCCAAACAGCGAGCTTGAATTACCGTCAAACCGCAGCAGCACGAGCCCATGCAGCGGTAGCTGCGCAGGCGATTGCTGTGGCTTTTGCCGAACGAGCGGCGGTGCCTGCCGGGTGGCTGTGTCGCCCGCGAGGGGGATGTGCTTGGATGTGGACGGTGCCGGTGGGACTGCGCATGTGCATGCTGTGCATGCGAGCAGTTCTCGACGGTTGGCGGGGTGCAGGATGTGACGTTTGCCGGCAGCACGTGGCGCGGCCAGGCGGGGCACGCCCGCGAGATCGGAGTCAGCAGCGCCGCGCCCCTCGCGCAGGTCTTCAGTACGCCACCGGTGCCGTACTGGATGTCCCCTGGCGGCCCCCACAACGCGAGCCTGCCAGGGTTCAACAGCTCTAGCCACGCGCGTCCGTTCCTTGACCGTGACATCGTGCTGCGCGACATCCAGCAGGTGCGGCGCGATGCCCCGTTTTGCGAAGTTGGCATATAAGTCAACATGACTTCAAGCCAATCGTGTCAGGCTGGGGGCTGTTAGGGGCTGTTTCTGTCTGCACCTGTGCACACATGCATGCATGCATGCATGTACATGTATCAGCCTGGCCATGGCATGCATGTTGTGGCATGAATGGGCTGCCCGGGCCTCGCGAGGCCTCGTTGCGCGGTGCAGCTTGAGCTTGAGCGTTTGCGAAAACAAGCTTGCAAGCGTATCGGTGTGGACGACGATGCGGCAGTGCGGCGCAGGCGCACGGCATGACGCCGGTGGTGCTGCAGCGTGCTGCGCATGCGGCGCATGCTGTGCAGTTTTTCAACCCCCGGCGTGCCGTGTGAGTCTATTTGTGCAGCCGTACCCATCACAGTCAGAGCAAGCAATGAGCCGGTTGATGCGTGTGCTCTGTGCTTCGGAATGCACCGGCACTGTCGGTGCGCCTGCCGGGCATGCATCCGCACGTCCACATGGCCACACATCGGAACAGAAGGCCTCATGCATCTCGAGACGGAGTGGGTGATCATGTGTTTTACTGCGCGTCACGGTGCTGCGCAGGCTCAAGAAGCAGTGGTGGAGGAACAGCTGGGCCCGCTCCCCACAGCCATAGCACCCATGCCAGCCCAGCAGCCGGCCACCGAATCTCGCCCCAACAGCACTGTGGCGCTGACCCCAGCTCCGACCCCGGCTCCGAACCCCGGCCCGACCCCAGGCCCCACTCCTGCCAGTGGTAGGTCCCCACAGCCGGCCGCGGCACCCGGCATGTCAAGTACTCGAAACACGACAGCACAGCGCCCACTGGGAGATGAAGAGTCAAGTGCGGGCGTCGCCGAGAGTGCCGACGAGAGTGGTGGGGGTGGGGACGGGGTGAACGGGGGTCTTGTTGCCGGGGTGGCGCTGGCGGTGGCCGCCGCGGCCGCCGTATGCATGGCCATCGTGTGCTTCTTCGTGCTGCGCTGGAACTGGGGGCGCCTCATGCGGAAGAGCATGCGCATACATGCCGCAGAGTCGATGCCGGCAGAGGGCCGCGAGGCAGGCGGCGCCGACGGGGGCCAGGATGGCACCGGAGTGGATGGGCTGCCGGTGCGTGATCTGTGCGCTGTGCGCTTATGTCGCCTGCACATCTCTGCCGCGCTGCGATGCGGTGTGTGCATGCTGTGCGTGCTGATCGCCATGATCCGCATCAGAAGCTTCCACTGATCGAATAGGTACACTCTGCAGCAAGATCGCAGCGTGCTTTGACCTCTGTGGCAGGGTCGTTATTCAGATTGCCGAGTGCACGGACTGCATGCTGCGGCACGGACTGCATGCTGGCTGAGCGCAGCGGATCTGTATCGCATTGGTCTGGCTGTATGCATGGAGCCGCATCAGATGCTGCCACGCGTGGGTTCGGTGAGAGTGTTGGTGCATCGCATGCGAGTCCACTGATGCAGTCCATTTGCCGTGTGGGACTCTACCGTTCGTTTTCGTACACTGTCAGACCCGCATGCATAGCACCACAACATTGGACCATTCGCGTGCTCAGGGTGGTGCCATGACATGCAGCTTTCCCCAGAGGACTGCAAAGGCAAGAGCGCAGCAGGCAGCGCAGCAGGCAGCGCAGCTGAAGCAGGTGACGCAGCCTCATGAGCGCACGCATGGCAGTGCCCTACCTGGACAGAGCTCTGCAGAGTCACCAGCCCATGCTGTGCTGGACGCACAGCGCTCGCGCGAGCCTCCCATGACAGAGCCCAAGTGATCAGCACGCCGCTAGTTCCCGCACACAGGCCTGGGTTGCGGCAGCCAGGCCAAACTGACCCCAGCGAGCCAAGATTCCGGCGTACTATATGCCGAGTTGGTGCAGGCGCTGGGTCGATTGCGCGAGGCAGCAAGCGGCGCGAGGCAGCAAGCGGCCAGCCTGCGCGCGGGCGGGCGCCGCCCCGCAAAGTCTGGCAATGCCCGGGCGCTGCCGCAGGCGTGCGAGCCCGAGCGATCAGGCATGCCGCTCTGGGAGCGCCATGGACAGCGCACACATGTGTGCGCATGGAGCACGTACACATGTGTACACGCTTGGCTCTGTGACCAGCTGTGCTTGTTAGCATGCTTTGCAGCCTGCCGGGCGACACGCGCACCTGCAAAGCCGATGCGCCAGAGCTTAGCTGTTATGCAAAGTCTGTATGATTACATTGCCGTAATCAAGGCCGACGCGCAGGTTAGTGGGTGACGCTCGGCGGGCGTTGCCGCAGGACCAAGCATTCAGGAACGTCCCCGCAGTCCTGTCTGGCCGCCACGCTTGTGGTCGCGCTGGGGGCCAGTGCCATGCGTGTGGTTGTGCAAGCGGGGCGGGTTCAGTGCACGCACAGAGTTGCAAAAGTGTTGCAAACGGATTCCCGAGAATATGTTCCGAGACGTGTGCCTCAGAACACCTCAGCCCAGGGTGTGTGAGCGATTCTGCGTAGCCCTCGTGGCGATTCTGCGTAGCCCTCGTGGCGATCCCGCTGGCGGTCCCCACCGCTGAAGACTGTCAGAGCCAGAGCTCTCCAGCGCAGCTGCATGAGACGTGGGGGAGGCATGCATGCATCTCATGCATGCACATATGAGTTCGCATCTCGTCCAGGCAGAGCATGCCAGGGTGACAGTGATGTGTCTGCCCTGCGTCCGGTCAAGGGCTGTGGCCGCACGTGTGGGCACAAGTGCGTCACATGCAGCTGCGGCGGCCGACGCGGCAGCCGACGCCGCGTGCGCGCACCTATGCGTGCGCTGTGCTGGTCTATGGTCTTTTAGATGGGATGCATTCTCTAGCTTTACAGGAGGGAGTATGACACATGGGGCACATGCATGCTGCCGTGTACGCCTGCAGCCGCGGTTTTCAAAATGGCACAGAATGTGCGGCTTGCATGAGACGTGAATCGAATGGGGTGATTCAGGTTCCAGTTTCCTCTTTGCAGTGGGTCTTGCTGCTTCCGGCACAGGCAAATGGGCACACAGGCCAAAGCATCGAGTGCCTTGTTGCCTTTGTGACCTAGGATAGAGGCCGCACGCTGAGACATATGGGTGTGGCCCATCGAATAAGCATGTGAATTGATGTAGTAGCATGCAGCATGCTACAATGCTGCATGCTCCAATAGCTCTCACGTATGAAACGGTGGCAGCGCCTGCATGGCCGCGATCCGTTTGCGCAAAACTGACATGAAACACGGGAATACCGACAATAATAAGAGGTGGCAATGACGCCATGAGCAACAAATCAGAACAATATCAGCCATACCGTATAGCCTCTAGATTTCTTCACGCTGTAGCGTGCTGGGAGTCTAGCACACTCATATGCATTGTACGGTGTTGGCGAGTGGGAGCACCAAAGTACGCCCTTTACCGCTGTACAGGTCTCAGATCGGAGCTGATGCAACTTGCCATGTGAGATGAATTGCAAGTCCAAGGCATTTCTTGAAGACACCGACAGAGCTGCCAGATTCTCGACCTTGGTGCCGCCAATTTCAATTGAAAACCTGAGTTGTACCTGAAGCATGCAATGGTGAACGTCTGAACCCCTGCTACAGATTTGTTTTCGTTGCACTGTACGGAGCTTGAAGGTTCCGTGGCGCGCGGACGTTTTATTCACGCACAGATCCCACAGATCTAATCTACATGGCGCAGCACAGTACAGTGCGTTCAACTGAATGAGAATGCGTTGATGCCGCGTGCTCCCCTGGTCGTGATGCAGTAGTCCCATTCATTTGAACAGTTGCATCATGACTAGGGGAGCCGTACACGGCATCAATGCAGCCCACCGGGGGGTATGCTGTGGACTGTATGAACACCAGGCACCACCGTTTCCATGTGCAGGCGGGCGACACATCGAGAGCCTCTTGGCTGCGCCCCCAGCGCCGCTCCCGGCCCCCTGGGCTCGGCAGCATGGGCGTCTATGTCCAAACAGGACACATGGCTGCAACAAGCAGCCGCCTCGTATGATCCGACATCCGACCACCTCTGGTCCCGGGCGGACCCGTGTGCGTCAGCCTCTCGGGGCGACCGACTTATCCAGACCCGCCGCAAGAGCAATGCAGTCGCCAGGGCAGGCCTCACCTCCTGACCACGCAGGCACTTTAGTCAAGTAGCGCGCCACTGGTGTCGCTGTCGCCGAGACCATCATTTGCCCCCTCAGCAGCCGCCTAAGGAAACGCCCCCCGCCGTGCCCTGCCTCTCGGAACCCCCGCGCACATGGCCCCCCAGATGTGGGTGCCGCACCGTACATGCAGTCTCAATCTGCGGTGAATTTTATGTTTTTTACACTTCCACCCCATCAGGGCATTAGGATCGACGGACTAGCTCACCTGGCGGTTAAGCGATGAAGCGGTGTTGCATGGTGCTGTGCAATGCCCCCCAGTCCTGCTGCTTGTGCTTGTGCGAGCATGCTGTGTGAGACGGCCACTCCGTCCTGGACGGTGCTGAGTCAGCACTGCTGACCGTCGGGAGCACAGGTGGCTGCACGCTCAGTACCTGCTCCTGATCAACCCATGTCGGGGTGGGCCTGCGTGGGACTGACTGCTATCTCCGGTCTGACCTGCTGTGTGCTGTGTGCCGGCGCGGATGGTGCGGCTGCACGGAGCATCCTCTGCCAGGCCTTGTCGCACAATGCAAACTGTGAGGGTACTGCCGTGGTGGTGCGCGTGTTCGGCAGCAATCATGTGTTACACAGTGATAGATCTAGGACTCAGCAGCGCCACGGCTATCATGTGCCACGAAAGGAAATGTAGCTGATGGTGATGCACATGCATTGGGCCCCACGTCAAAAGGTACAGCACAGGGGATTCCCAGGAGATCACTCAGCCCAGAACTACTCCTGCCCAGCCAGGCTTAATTTGAAGTTCTGATGGGGTCGCTTGTTTCCCTGGTAGTATGACCGTGCCACGACAGACCCTTTGAATTTGCTGTTCTTTATCACAAACTAAACGGTGGCCGCACGGCGGCTGCCCTGCCCCCTTTGACCGCTCTGCTTACAAGTGTCACCTGCGCTGTCCACAGCTAGTGGCTGTGTGGATTTTCGTTCTTCCACCCCTGCTCACAGGAGTGTTGTGGCCTGTGCCCAGTTGGGTTTGACGTTCACGATGTAGACTTGTCTTGTTGTCTGGAGGGCCGGGTCCATGCAATGCACAGCCCCATGGGGGACACATCGCAATCTTGAAAAACTTCCAAAGAGGTACATGACTAGGATTCCCACCCCACAGGACTGTCAAGAGGGGCATGGCTCGGACTTCCCACTTCCCACACCCATCGTCTATGGCATGCCCAGATGCTAAGCACTACACCATAGTCGAATCTCACTAGACATTTGCGCTGTCTGTAAGTACGCCATGGTCACTGTAAAGCTGCATGCCTGCTGATCGGACGCTGGTTAGGCTCATGTGACCTTCATATTGTATTTCGGCATAGAGCTCGGCAAACACCAAGCCCGCTAGGATGTTTACAACCAGGATGTGCACAGCTGCACCTTCTCCACAAACCCACTATTCACGCCAAAACCACCCCCCCACCCCCCAATCGGGCATCACGCCAAACCCAAACGGGCGTTGGCCACAGCTATGCTTCCACAATCATTTTCTTGGTACGATTGACTACGTGTAAGCACCAACTTGAACAACCTGGCACCCTTTGGTTGCCCACCATTCACCTCATGGATGCTGGCGTTGGTGGCCTTGCTGCTTTCACTTGTTTTTTGCTTGTTGCCTGCTCTGTTCCCCGCTATGCTGAGGACCTGCAAGATCAATTGATCTATCACAGTGTAACACACTTAATGTGTGCACTGGTATACGGCTCCACTCAGACTGTGGATCAACTCTGGCTCTAGCATGCCCACCAGTGGTTCCAAGCCAAGCATCGCCTTCCCCAACAGAGCCCATCCCAAATGTGATCACATCCAGGCTGTCATCTGATTATCTACACACACTGTTCCCGTTCTCTCTCTCTCTCTCTCTCTCTCTCTCTCTCTCTCTCTCTCTGTAGGAGTGCGTTACACCCCGGAAGGGATGTGCATGATGCCAACGTGTCAAACGGCATACACGCACGTGCTGGGCTGGCCGGTGCACACCGGTGCCTACCTGTTCTTCACCTATTCTCACCGGTATCGCATCAGCTTCTCGTCGTCGTGAACCTGGACGCGTTCAGGACACGCGGACGGCCAGTCTAAAGTGAGCGCCTCCCGTGTAGACAACAGCGAGCGCCTTCAGGCCCTGCACTTTCGTACGGACCCGTGCCTTATTCCGCCGGAGGAATGTTGATCACGCTGCTACACGAATCATCAATCAGCATGCCGACGCGATGCTGGTCAATCCGCAGCTATGCAAGGCTTTATTGACCGTTTGCGTGGGTAGCTGCAGGCGTCAATCCGGCCTCGCCGCGGCTTTGATTCTATTGTGGGCATTTCCAGCTCTATGCAGGCTTCAAGTTTTACCAGACTTGCGAGTCGCCAACGTGACCACTCCGCAGGCGTTTCAGGATGCAGCGCGGGCAGGGGTGCAGCACATCGTGCTCACGCAGCACCTCGACATGACGCGTTAGGAACAGCACTCTGTCCATTGCGGTGCGCCATTCGTCAGCTTGGATCGCCACTAGGCGACGTGGGTACGCCAGCTTGCCGCGGGTTCGCAGGGTCGAATAGGATTGGACGGTTCTTCTTATCGCCGTCTACGCTGCAGAATACGTCCTGAGGGGCTTTGGTCAGGGCTGCTGAAACCATCCATTTCGGACTGTCCTGTGGCATGGCAACATTGGATGTCACCCAGCATTTGGCATAGCTACTTCAACTCATGCATCCCTGTGTGATCAAAACTCTCTCAGCAGCCACGCGCCGGAAAATTTTTGCACGTACAGCAGAATCATCGCAAGGTAGCATTCTACATGATTTGGCCACTCCAATTTGCTGTGTCTGCATGTAGGGCAGATGCAGCACACCCGTGCCCATGTCATTTCGGCTGTCCGAACCATTACCACATGGAGCATGCGCTGTCCTGGTCAGAGAGGACTTCATCGAAGTTCCTTTGCATACCGAGCGGCTGTGGCTTGACTCTCTATATGTGATGATGGCCACAGCTCCTGGCGGTGACAATGCGAAGCTGTGTCTACAGGTGCGAATTCCAGGCTGCGTTCACTTCTGCAACTACAAAACTGCGCAAGAGACATGATAGGAGTTGTCGTCACAGGCGTAGCGAACTTAGCCCTGCTCTTTGTTTCGCTGCCTTCTGATGGACTGTTTCCATGGATGAGCTGAACTGTCGGAGCTACCTCATGTTCCACTATGGGCCCCGCACCAGCGTGCACCCTCCACTGGCATGGGATATCTATCTCACAGAGATAGTAAGGGCCCAATCCTCCACTCTCGCTCAAACGCCAGCCGTACCAAGGTCTCCCTGACCATTCTGCATAGATCTGAAGGTGTGCACAACTCCTGCAGCAAGCAACCAACCGCCCTTGCCTAATAGCTTCTGCCTCGCAGTCGGAGGTTCTGACTGATTGCTGACCCTGTCTGAGCATCTTGCAAGCCAGTTGCTGTTGGTTCTAGCGGCTTCCTGACCACAGTACATGCGGACCAATCCTGTGTAGACTGGGCTCTATGCGCAATGGTATCGCGCAATGGCACCATGACCTGCACAAACTGTGGTGTGCATGTTGCCTGCTCTGTTGCCGCGGCGCTGCTGGGGCCTAGATCTATCACAGTGTAACCCAAGTCTGTGGTTATGAGTGCATGTGCATGGCTGCAGGCGGGTGGCCTGCTGTGGGTCACAAACAGTGTCTGGCAAGGTGCCGGTAGCCACTCTCGGGCGTTCGATGTCAGCACGCGGCAGTTGGGGAGACCAAAGCTCTATGTGGGAGGTGTGTCCACCAGAGGAATCCGCTGGTTCAATCAATGAGCATCACAGACAGCGGCATGCACGGTGGTCTGCTGTTCTGACCTCGCATCTGGCCGTATTTCTGAGTATGGCCCTGCAAAGTGCGGCACGCCGCGCGATCGCACACGATGTCAGACAGTGGCATGCGGAGGCTGGAAAGATGATCACTAATACGTGATCACTGACGTGTGCAGGCACGGCAGTCACCACCTTTGAGAGGCTCGAAGCCCCGGGCATGCTCATCTGGTCAAGGGCCCTGGTGACGCTTCAGAATGTGACCTTCCGGAACACCTTGGTGGACGCCCCGGACTCTCGGGGCGCCATCGATGGCGCAATCGCCGTGCGCAAAGCCGCAGGTCTTCTGCTGCCCCACCCCACAGGCCTGGGTACCAATGCACGCATAGGTACTGGCCTCGTAGCCTCTGTGGGTGGCCTGTCATGAGCCATGCTGTGCGCTCAAGAGTCTAGTGATACATATATACGACGTCCTACAGTCCAAAAGTGATACAACCCCTTGGGTTGGGCGCTTTTCTGGTTCTTGACATGGCCACAGCAGATTCTCTCAGAGGCCTGCGTGCTCGTAGGTGTGTCGCTTCCTTGGAGGCCTGCGTGCTCGTAGGTGTGTCGCTTCCTTGGAGGCCTGCGTGCTCGTAGGCGTGTCGCTTCCTTGAGTACATTAAGGAATGGGCTGTGCCAAGAAGGTTGGCCGGTACGAGAACGGCACCATCGCTATTGTGGAGGTGTGATGATGCTGGTACAGTGTCTACAGACCAGAATCTTCACAGGAGGCAGTGACCCCAGAGCTGGGGTGTCGTCTCAGGGGTGTTGTCTCAGGCTCGTTTACTTCGGTGCATTCTCCGGTCCATTGATGCCGCGAGTGGCCACGGCTACGTCTGCGGTATCCGTGGTGTATCTTGTTAGACAAAGAGAAGCCTGGGCATATCTTTTTAGACAAAGATAAGCCTGGGCAGCAGTGGCGATCGTAAAACTCGCCACCCCACCCCCCGACTTTGCACTCTGGATGCCACCATGGCTTTCACTGATACGCTGTGCTTGCACTGACGTGCTGTGCTCTGCATTGACGAATTGTGCCTGTGTTGATGCGCTGTGCTTGTACTGACGTGCTGTGCCCTGCACTGACGCGCTGTGCTTGCACGGACATGCTGTGCCTGAGGGCAGCACGGGCTGCAGGACGTGAAGTTTGAAGGCAACAGGTGGCAGCGCCAGCCGGCGGAGGGCCGCGAGATCGCCGTCAAGGCGAAGCTGCCCCTGGCGCGTGTGTACGCGACGCCGCCCCGCCTCTTCTGGCTGTCGCCTGGAGGGCCGTACAACATGACTCAGCCGCTGGAAGAGCACGCAGCACACGGCGAGGCCTTCCTAGAGGCCGACGTCATGCTGTGCTGTGCTGCGTGACATCAAGCGGGTGCGCCGCTTGCCGATCTGGTTCATTGCTTATCCGCACGCCGCCTGACCACAGCACGCAGCGTGCATGCTGTGGCATGCTGCTCCCAGCAGCAGCGTGCCGCGGCGTGTGACTGCGGGAGTCGTGCGGACGCTCAACGACTCTCGAGCGTGAGAGTAACGTATTAAATGCTCAGTAGTAGCCAATGCCCAGAACAGACTATGCGGTGCAGCAGCAAGCCGGTGTGGAGGCAGAGCTTGGGCATGTTCCGGCTGACGGCGCTCCGACACCCGGACCCATCTTGCGGCTGCCCATGACAATGCCGAGCCATGCCGGCAGCATGTTGCTGCGCCCGGTATCCGCACCGGCCCCCACCCCTGCGTCAGTGATTGAGGCCCCACAGCCACCAAAAACGCCCGGTCTGCGCGGCACTGTCACCATCTCAACAAACAGGCAGGAGCCGCAATGGGATGCGTGGGCCGTGGCAGAAGATGTGCCTGAGGCTGATGGCGGCCGCTCTCGGGGGACAGTGGACGGAGGCCTGGTGGCCGGAGCAGCGCGGCCGCCGCATGCATGACTGTGGTGTGCTGCGGTGTGCTGCGCTGGAACAAGGCGCGCTTCGTGCGGCAGCTTGTAAGCATGCATGCGATGGACGTGGTGACGGCGCGGGTGGAAGCAGTGGGCGGTGGAGGCGGGCAAGAGGGCACTTGAGTCGATGGCATCCTGTTGTGTGCACATTTTCCATGCCAGCACAACCCGATGCCTCCACATGGCATCCGCATGCCAGTGTTTCCACATGCATGCGACTCATACATTGTTTGATATCTAGCCCATGTCAGAATCCTTGGCACGGTGCGTGTGAGCATGTGCGGTGCAGTGTTTAGACACCGAATGCCGGCTGGTGCAGTGAAGTTATGCGCAGGCATAGAGTGTGAAGTGTTCCATGTGTGGCCGCGCCGGTGAAAGCGGCCTGTGAGCTGAACTGAGCAGTGCACGCCACCGTGGACGGCAGTGCATGCCATGTTGAGTGCCATATGCACACACAAAGCACAGCCAAAGTGAGATGAATTTATGATGTGATTCAAACACGACAGCGAATTGGGTAGGCATGTGTCCAATCCGGAATTGCAATGGCGTTGTGGTAATCCAACTGCTGCAAGGAAGTGAGGTGGTGCCTGCATACACGATGGTAGCTATGTGCATGCCACACAAAGCCAATCAGCACGTCTTTATGTCGACGGAAAAGGTAGGATTGTCCCTGGTAAAGTGCCACATGTGACCTGCCCCACAGCTGGTGAGCAATGATGGCATGCGCTGCAACAGCCTGCAAGTTGCAGGCGAGCTCGTGGTTGCGAATGCTTTTCTTGATGAGTGTTGTTTGAATCTACGTGCAACGTGTCACGATGGTGCAGGATTTGCACTTGGCGCTTTCCCAGAGTGCGCATCGTTGCAGGTTCCGCACCGCGCCACAGCTGGCGAGCAGGCCTGCTTGAGCTCGCAGAGCCTGCAGCGCGCGATGATGGCCAAAGCAACAATGCGAAGCATCACATCCTGACACAAACACTTTCAATTGAGAGAAACAGGTCGTGTTGCATTGTGAAACTGGTTGATAGGCGGGTGTTCAGATCGGCAAGTCCTTGTATTCACCATTGTTCAAAGTCTTACTTTGGCAGTGTAATTGATCGCACTTCCCACACCGTGAGCAAAAGAAGTCTGAAGGGACTGCGATATATGGGGTTGGAGACGTTGTTCATGCTGAGCATCTCGGTGTGGCACATTCACGAACCATACTCTAGATCTACCAAGGCGAGACAGGTGCTCGCCGAGGGACCAGCACCGCTCGGCAGAGCTGGTACCTCTGGCTCATGCAGGACCGAGGTGGCTTGCACTACAGTTTCGGACCATCATGCAGACTTTCAGGAGCTCCACCCACGCCGTTCGTCCGGCAAAGCGTTGGTCGTCAACAGCGGCCCTGACAGCCTCTCGTGAACGACGGCTGATGACGCGCATCAGGGCAGTCATCGTCCACGACAGTAACACGAGAAGCCAAGTCGAAGCGTGGCAGCGTTGACAAGGTGTGTCGACTCGTACAGCCGCCTGTTCCCAACGCGAATCTTGTACGCTGTGCGAGCGAGACTACAGCGAGACCATGGACCGTGTATCACGCAAAACCAAGTGGCCATGGAAGGCACGAGGTAGTTGACAAGGAAGAAGTCGTACCTGTATGGGAACTGATGTTACAACGCAGGTAGGTATAGCGCACGCCTGTCCCACATATTGTCCGTGTACTGTGAGCCAGTGCTTGTGCCGTCTGCCACGCGCCAAGGCGACCGCGTGCGAATCACGCCATCAAGATAATGCATATTCAACTGTGTACGACGCCGAATGATGACGTGCTGTATCGGCGTTGCGGATTGCACACGAGCGACCGTACAGTTGCGAATCGACCGTTGTCAAGGCTCTTCAAATGCACTCAGACCGCATGTTCGCGCAGTGGAACAATGACCTGGGCATGGGCTGCTGACTGAAAGCAGTCATCTGCAAGTCAGACATCTCCGGGGGGCGCTGCGATGTGGCCACTGGCTGGGAGTGGACCATGGGTACTGACCACGGTCCACCATTCAGCATCCATCAGTGTATCCCGACAAAACATGGCAACACAATTGTGCCTTGCATGACTCGTTATATACTCGGGTCAGCTCGGCTGCACCTCTGCTATTGGGCTGCGGCATTGACTCGGCTTCCCCCACTTGGTCACGTGCTGGATGCCCCGGGACCTGTGTTCGGGGTGGCCATGCAGAACAAGCTCACCAGCTTCCTCTGCAGAACAAATTCATCAGCTTTCTCTGTTACACAGACATCCATACAGCAGTCCAGCAGTCCAGGCAATGGAAAGTAAGCCATCTATGCCCAGCAAGTGCTCAGCAGCGAGTATTGTTCGGGTTAAACGGTATGCCAGAACCCACAAGGTACGACTACTGCTGGATGTCCGTTGCTCTATGCATGCTGAGTTTGTGGGATGTAGTGTGGTCTCAGTGTCACGATGTCACCAGCTTTCCGCTGCACAAGCAGGTCCATGGCTCAATTTGTGACTCCAGCTGGGTGCTGTCACTGACTGTCTGTGCTTTGTGGCCTGTGCTGTGTAACATGGCTGTGTGATTGTGCCGTGTGACTGCCGTGCTATATGGCCTGTGCTATGCTATGTAACCTGTGCTGTGCTGTGTGACTGCCATGATGTGTGACTCCAGCTGTCTGCTGGCAGCAGGCCCCAGGAGATCTGGCAAAGGGGTCAACCCGACTGTGCACTAGCTGCTCCGCGGCTGTGCGTTCAGCGAGTGTCCACTAAGTGGCATGCATGCTTGCCACTCAGCACCCCCACCGTCTGCGCCTACATCGTCCTGCTAGTCGCGCGGTGGCACGTTGTCTTGGCTTGTTTCTCGGTATTCGTGTGTGAAAGGACTGGTTTCCGCCTTTGTGTGTCTGCGCGGTTGCCATGGAACGATGTGCCCGTTTTCGGCCAGTTCCCCAGCTTACTTTTGGCACGACCTCGTTTGCCACAAACCTCAGGACACTGGCACCGCCACCCTTGCAATGCATGCAGCATCCCACGGCGTGAGCCTGTGTGGTAAGCTGGCCGTTTCTGTGCAAGGTGTCGCCACTGTCTCAAGGTCTCATGATGGTCTTGCAGTTAGCGTCCCAACACAGGGCGACTCCTTTCACCAGCCTTCCGGTGTATGCATTGCATACACGCTGCTCCTGCTGCATGCTGTGCCCGCTGTGGCTACGTGGTGGCGCACCATCCCGCAGCCGTGGCATGCAGCGGCGGTCGCCGGTGCTGTGCGTGCTGCGACAGCTGCGGCCGTGGCCGCTGCTGTGGCCGCACAGCTACAGTGCGCGTTTGGGCCCATCCAACTGCTATCGATAGCTATCTCGAGGCGTTCAATGGCCAGTGGCCTTTATTTGTTCCTCCTCAGCATCGCCCACGTGGCAGCACCGGCAGGTGCAGTGCGGCGGCCACAGCCCAGTGATGCTGAATGCAGCGGCGGCGTCAGCCAGGTAGTTGTTGCACGTGGTCCTGTGGAAACCTGCGTTGCTTGCTTTGACCTGCAGGGCGGTACTGTGCGGGCGCACTCTAGACTGGTATATATGGTACATAGGGCGTGCTGCGTACATGCATGGCTGGAGCGGACAGCATGCACAGCACGCCCGCCTGGAGGCCACCACTGTGCACAACACCCGCTAGCTGTTGGTGGCAGCAAATTTGGCAGTGCCTTGGCAGTGCCTTTGTGATTCGGGTTGAAGTTTTTTTCTCTTTTGTTGGAGGCGCCCCCACGGCCATTGCACCATGCATGGCCTACAGTAGTGCACAAAAAAAAGAGTTGGGTTGGACCTGCCTGCACCCATCTGCGGCGCAAGCTGGGCCCTTGCTCCAATGTCGGCGCACAGTCAATGGCCGACAGACCGAGCCGCCACCCCCCGTGCCCGTGCCCGTGCCATGACGAGACTGGCGCACCAGCAGAGTAGTTTCCCCTAGGGGTGCCACCCACAGGGGGGGGAGGTGTGGGTGCGCGGCTGGCAGCATGACAGCATGACAGCATGGCAGCATGGCAGCATGACAGCATGGCAGCATGACAGCATGGCAGCATGGCAGCACCCAGGCTCACAGCTGTTGACAACTGCACGCTGTCGACAACCGCATCAACTTCTGTGACATCCGCATCTGTGAGGCCCAGCACGGAAGTGAGCATCAAATTATGTGACATCCGCATCTGTGAGACCCAGCACGGAAGTGAGCATCAAATTATGTAGGACCCGGCACACCACCTCCCTGCATGGCCATGATCACATATTCATGGGCCAGCTACCATATAGGGCCATGGCCATGATCTCTTTGTTACACAGTGATGGATCTAGGACCCAGCAGCGCCAAGGCCATAGACCAGGACCAGGCAACACGCAAACAGACAGACAGGCCACTGCAAGCACCAAGGCCACTCTCCGCACGAGCAAATGCCAGAACGAATGATCTCTATGCCGACTGGACTGCTCACATGTGCTCGCATGTGCACAGATCAGCTGTGTGAAATGGAGAATGGCAGGGGCAACAGCACGGAGCAGCTGACCAAAGGGTTCTTGCTGCAGTCAGAACAGGCAGTTACAGAATGCCTGTCATGAATTGTCATGGCACGTGGTGGCCACAGGGACCACTCCAGCTGGCCATGCAGGGCGGGTACTTGGTTTAAACTATTCATTAAACTATTAATAAGCACGCAATCCTGCCCTAATCGACCTTATGTCTCCTTTTGCACGGAGTTCCCTCAATCGTTTTAGAATTTTTGTATACTTTGTCCCCGCCCTGCATGGCCAGCTGTCCTATCTTGCAGCCTGAACAACGGTGGCTCTGTAGACTGAGTCACAGAGCACCTGGCATGTTGCTTCATGTGCACATGATCCAGACCTGGCCACTAGAACAGCGTTCACAAGCCACGCCGCCCCGACGCCGCCGCGCGTTCACTACTAGTGCTCAACAACTTGTTCGTTCCATTTACTTGGAGCAGCATGTGGCAGAGGCGTTGATTTAAATTTTGACCAGGAGTGTGCTGCTGTACATACAGCAATGCAAGTGCCTTCTTTGGTGAAGGGCGGAACACGCAGTGCTAGTGGCATCGATGCAGCACAGTGACATAATATTCATATATGCTGAGCCTGGACACAACCAGAGCTACATCACAGTGACATGAGCAGGACTTGCGCGGGACTCCACAGCATGCGAAGAAGCACTTGTGGAGCACTGATACAGGCTAAGGATGGATTACAAGACCAAAAATTATCAATGGATCCAGGCCATGGCTGGATAAAAAAACCCCAAAGATTCTCACTGTCCCATCTCATGGCAGGCGGTCCCACTCCTCAGCAGCCCATGGCAAGCTGTCTGGGCTGGTTGCCCATGGCGACAGGTTGCCATGGGCTGGCCAGGTTGCCATGGTGCCAGGTCGTTGGCCCGTTTCTGTATTGGTTGGTGCAGATGTACTGGCGTACATGTGACAACTCAGACCTTTGGCTCGTTTCTGTATGAGTTGGTGCTGTGCGATGTAGAGGAAACAATATTATGCAATATTGCGTGCCAATCAATCAACTGCTGTGGCGTGCGCTCATGAGTCAATCTCTGTGGTGTCGCAGGATCAAGCTCTGTGGCAAATCGCACAATCTCCGCTCACAAACCCCGTTGGGTTTGGGTTGGGTTTGGGTTAGTGCGCAATGCTCATCACAGCAATGGCTCATGGCTAGCGATCAGCTGCAAGCGAGCTGCAATCAGTGCATGCGCAATGTTGCACACCAGAGGCACCGTTGATCACATGCAGCTCATCCCAGGCCGCAGCATACTCCAGGCCGCAGCATGTCCCAGGCCGCCGTAAATGCCCGGGGCATGCATCAGCTCAGTCCTTCCTGCTTGGCGCCGCGATGCAGCATGTGGCTGGGTCCTGAGCGGCTGGGTGCTATCACTGCAGATGCGGCTGGATCGTATATATTTGCACTATAGTGCAAAGCTGAGCTCGTGTGTTGGCGCGTGGTGTGACTGCATGCATGCAGCAGAAGGGGAACACAGCAACATGCAGGCCTGAGACTGGTGGCTTCTGACTTGGAGGGGCACAAAACATGAAGCCGCAGCCGGAACACGGAGCACAAGCTTAGCACAAGCTTGCTGCGCCGACACTCCAGCTGCATTGAGTGCAGACCCTGTATATGAGTGCAAACCCACTAGACGCAGCCGAACTCGTAAAAGTTTTAATAATGATACATTAAGACTGGCCAAACTCATAAAAGGTTTAATAATGATACATTAAGAAAGTCACGCTTCGGGTAGCTGCACTGACAGGCTGCATGAGCGCATGAGCCTGAGAGAAAGCACAGAGCATCGGTGGGCCATGGTGGGGGGGAGGAGCGGCAGATACAAATGCACTCGGAGTGTACAAGTGCAGCTAGGAGTAAGCAGCATGGCCAGTGCAAATTGCTCGGCAGACTCCGCTCACCTGCCACTCACCTGTGTACAAGCACCAATCATGCATACAAGCACTGCCACATGCTGGGCCCCACACAGACTGGCAAGCTTGCTGGATGGAAGTCTCGCAATAGATCTGCTGAGCAATGATCTTGTACAAGCTGCTTGAAGTTCTGTCCGGTGCACACCTGGCCTCTCAGTACACTGCTCACCTCCACTGTGGATGCTTTCCAGGAGTTTAAATTTCAGAAATTTCAGATTCTTTCCAGACTCTTTCCCCGCATGTCGGGCCAACAAACGCGACCGCACAGCTGTCTGCCGCATAACCACATTTGTATGATGACGTGAGTGGATCTCGGTGCTAGCCCAGCGGCCGCAACTGGGGAGCCGTGCTGCGCGGTGCAGTGTTGAAGGGATGCACACACGCTCTGCAGCATGCAATATACTGAAATGGGGAGGTCACCTGCGAGTATACTAGTGCATAGTATACTATAGCATGCTGCATTCAATTGGCAAATGCTACGTCAGGGCAGTGGAGGCTGTTTCATATCTATTCCCGTACATGACAAGTTTGCTTGGGCACAGTGCATTGTGCTACAGACCTCTGCTGCCATTGGGCTGGCCGGGAGGGGTGAGAGCTCAGAGCTCCGACCGTGTCAAGCATGCTCGCACTGAGATGAGGGCCAGCGTCCGGCATCACTGCATGCTATGCTTTGGCAATGGCGTCTGCAGTGGAGGTTGCCCATGTGTGCAGAAAGCCTGCGCGGGCGCTGCAGACATCTGTGAGAAACGTAACAGAGACATGCTCCACAAGGTGGTAGAACACAGAGGCAGGCCAGCATGGCAATGCATCAATCACATGAACCATGGCCGACAGACATCTGTAGGTAAGTCGGGTGCTGGTGCAGTGCATCAGCTTACGTGGGGACTGCCACAACTGGGCAGGGTCAGGTTATGGGTCTGCACACATGTTGGCTAACGTGACACGCACAAGACAGGGAGGCAGTGAATGCTGCCTTGCAGGCAGGGAAGCACAGTTTGGTGAGGATAGAATTCCAACTTGTGGCTGAAATCATTGTGCATCAACGGCTCTCAGGGATGAGCCATCACAGGCTGAGCAAGCTTCACACATTCCTGTGATTACTTTGGTGATTTTGAAATAGAGCTTTCTAGGTTCGGCCTGGCCTTGGGTTGTATACATTCCCACGTCAAGAAGAATTTTGGAATTTTGGCAGCATGGATTTAACAGAGCAGTGGTTTTGTTCGTTTGACTGTGAATTCATGGTAATTGTCTTTCAATTGCATCAGCCTGTGCACAGGGGTCACAATCTACTGCTGAAGCTACGATCAATTTAGTTTCAGCACAGCACTTGCATGCCCAAGCATACTGTGTCACATGGCCAAGGTGGGTTGAAAGGTCTGGCAGCACTCACGGAGGTGCTCCGGAACAGCTGTGCCCAATGCCATAGTGCACAGTCAGCCGGGCTCTCAGTTGATCAGGCATCATGTCCTGTGCTGTGCTCATGAAGGATCGAGTGCCACACCGGCATGCCAGCCTGCCTCCAGGGACAGATGCATCACACTTCCATGGTGCAGTGTCAACGGATGACCATCGTGCCACTGCCGTCGAACTCTGCGGCCACAATTCATGATTCGTTACTGATGTGTGTCTGCCTCGTTGTTTGGAGCTGACCATGGCATCGGCTGAGGGCTGGTCCGTCAACAACGTTGGCTCTGTGGCGCAAGCCAGGTGCCCTGTGGAACACCGGCGCCCAAAGCTATCACACACGGCCACAATGTAGCTTGCGATCAATTACACTGGGACGCGCTCGATCGGACAATGGGAACTGGCACGAAGCGGTGCTCAAGGCCAGACGGACCGTGTCTGACACTGTGCTTGAGCACGATGGGCACCGGTGTTCGCCCGAGTATTACCAGCTTGCACTATGTGACGGTGAGTCAAATGACAGCCTCCTGCGTGGGCGAGGTCAATGCCCTACCATGCGATTGACTACTGCTGCCCGTACCAGCAAGCGCTCTTGACAAACGGCTGCGGCTACTCGCTATGCAGCTGCAGAATACATCCAAATGGGCTCACTCATTTTTCTATGTACCACCGACTTGATTATGTTGGTTGTGATCACCGCTGCAGCCGAGGTCGTAACGGCCCAAGCACCACATTACGAGGCAGTGGTCAGAAGTGCGCTGAGGCGTCGCTTGCTGACACTGGTGCGTCTGCTTGCCCGTAAGCATCATTGCACGCAACGTATATGGTCAAACGCAGAGCCGACGAAGCAGCAAAATCCATGGCATGCCGTCGTCCTCTAGCAAGCGTTGTTCGCTGAATGCGCCAGGTTAATTAGAGGAAGTGTTTGGCGCTCCAAGATTTGAACGCAGCGCATATGCAAGTACTTGACCGTGACCAGCACATCAGCGAAATTTGCGCGTCTATGAGCAGTTCTGAGTGTTCTCAGCCCCCAGCGTGCGCGCACGAGGGCTTTCCGTGCTTCCTGAGAGTCGCAGAAGCTGGCGACCTCGTCCTGGTAGCTCCAGGCGGGGAGATCACTGTCCCCGCATCAGCTGTGCTTCGGAGCACTATTCTCTGTACTTTGATTGACTCCCACACGACTGGAGAGACTATTCCTCTTCCTTTTTGTTTGGAAGCGTTTATTTTCTGGCTCGCGTCCGCGTGCCGGTGGTCAGAAGCGCATTGGATGCATCGAGGTCAACAGATGCCAGCAGCGCAGCTCGTCAACGCCTTGACGGTGTGATCCTAACATGCTGGCGTTCGGATATGGCATTGCAGTGCGTAATGCAGTAGCTCCACACGCATGCCAGCGTGAACAGTGGTTTCGTACACTCGCAAGGTGCCGGTCAGCAATGGATTATCATCACCAAACTACACACGCATGCCACCGAAGGCCGTAGTGACGCCGTTCGTCAAGTTGCACGGCCTAGTTACCGTCTTTCCGCTGCTTCAGCATCTGCAGACAAGCTTGGCGGACCCGGTCACACATTGATCATGCTCAAGTGCAACGCTCACGTACCCCGCTGCACCGCGCGGAGCTGCCCCAACGCTCCCACGATGTGGTGTGAATTCTGACCTTGAACCTAGACTACGTATCTACAAAGATACAGCGAGTTTCGGAAACTTTTAATACATGTACGACCCCCGCAAATGCATGAGCTCGCATTGCTCGCAAACAACAAGGCCTCGCGCGAGTTCGCGGTCAGCTGTCCCTGTACCTTTGACTATCCGGCTGCCATCTGCCAGCCCTGCACTCAAAGTCTCGCCGACGGAAGCTTCAAGCACAGGAATCCCCCACGTTTACGCTGACATGTATGCGAGCAAGCACGCATACGGCCACAGTGCACGACTGCCGGTGCGGCCGAGCGGCCTCATGAGGAAGAGTCATATGCACTGTTACATCGAGGGGCTCCGATCCAGTGCACCAAGCGAACGTACAACTAGAGTCTAGACTCACATGCTACCCAGCAAATGCGAGCCGGCCAGGCGATCACCTGGCACGAACTGCGCACCCGTGAGCCGTGCTACCCTGGACATGGTCTACGAGTCATATGCATGTGAACGTCAACGCGTAGTACTCACCCCTGTACGCATGCATATGGTTGCAATCCCTGCACAGCCCACCCGTCCTACAAATCAACTGGGACATACAGCCACTAATATTAGATTTCATTGAATTGAATTATATTACTGTGTGCAGCTGTATCAACTCAGCAGCATGTGTGCTTACACAGGCCTTGCAACCCCACCCACACAATGCCACTGTGGCTATGTTACTAATGGCTAGTGCCCACGAAATTTGATCGCATGGCACCCTGGCAGGTCTGCCATCCACTCAGCTGCAGTGGCCATGAACAGTTGCCACTCATCCTCTGCCAGTAGTCAACATCAACAGCCTTCCCTACTTCCTGCCAAAATGTCTGCTCCCTACTGACAGCATTTTGCATCAAGAGTGAGGATAAATAATAATCCACAGAGTTGCTCTGATGGAAGTATTACAAATATGTGCATGAACATCCATGTATAGAACAAGACCTCCCGTGCATGCATGCAAAAGAGGAACTGGTGGGGCCAGCACTGCAACTGGGAACCCATGGGCCTGCAGCAGAGCAGCACATTGCAGCAGTCTATGTGTCATAGCTGCCACACCTCATGTAGGCAGGAGGGAGAAGTGATCATGCCTTGCTTGTAGTTGTAGTCAGGCACAGCACATTAGGCATCTTGCAGAAGCTTCCGGATTGAAGCTTCAAGAGTGGGCCGCCTGTTGCGGGCAGAATAGCTGGAAATGGCTTGCTGGCTGTTTGCTACATTCAGGGGTGGCCAGCCAGGGTTGCCATGATCATGAATCATCAGCAGAGCACATGTGCATGCGTGTGTACAGCTGCAGTGTACAGTAGCTGTGTGGTGACTCGAGTCTGCTAGAAAGTTGTGGCCTTGACCATTGGCAGTGGGTTTGTCAATAGCACTGCAAACCTGTGCAGCAATGTTCCAGAGTCCTTCAGAGCTGTGCACCTGCGCATCTGTGTTGCATGAGAGTCGTGTCTTGGATTTTAATTGGGTCCAGATCAATGCGGCAGTACAGGAGAAGCAACATCAGGCATCAGCCTTCATGAGGGCATGGCAGAAAAGCAAATATGCAGACAATGTGGGGTCACAGCCAGCTGTGAAAGCTTGAGTGCTTGCTCAGCAAACTCGAGGCGTTGACTGTTGGATGATTTGACAGTATAAACTGCTGAAAGCTGTGCTAAATTAGGAACAGGTGGCCGTCACGGGCACGGCTGGGTTGCCATGTTGGGTTGCCATATGGCTTGCGAGCCTTGTCCCTGGGGGCGACAAGCCATCCAGGGCGCATGCCCCAAGCTGCTCAGTAATTCCTCCACCTCCCTTCGCATCGTTGTTGCTCCCTGCTGTGCTGGCCGCTGCTGTTGTGAGTATGTTGTCGACGCTCTCTTTCACTGAGCCAGGACCAGGCGCTCTAGCTAGCCAGCAGAGCTACCCAACGCTGCTGTGCCGAGTGCCTGTGTGCTCGCTCCTGGCGTGTCGCAGCGGCCAGCTGTCTGCTGTTGTCATGGCACGAATAGCTGCCTGCTGTTCACATCTGAAGTGTGACCTCCGGCGGTGACCCGGTGAAGCAAAATGCGGACGGCCGTGGTGGAAATGCTGCGGTGGTAATGCTGCGGGCGTTGACCAGTGGCAAGAAGAGCTGCATATGCGTTGGCTGTTGCAGTATTACAGTCCTGCTGAGCTGCCACTGTAGCTCTCACCATCATCTCCATTGCGACTGTGCAGTTTTGAAGAGAGGTCTACGTATCACCTCTGGTGCACGCGCACCTCATCAATTTCATGCAATGAGGCTAATCACTGTTCATCTGACGAGCCCACTGGCCCACCCCACATTGATTTAGCCACATTGCAACAGCTGCGGTCATGCTACCATGGTACCGAGAGCAGGGGGTGGCGCAGCCGGCTGCGATACTGCACTGTTCATTCGCATGTCATGGAAAGTCACAAGTGACGCTGTGTTTGCGCTGTACCACATGTAGTAGGTGCCAATGCACTGTGTCTACTGTAGCTCGTTGGTGCACGTGTTACACCGCGGTAGGCGTAATGCCTCATCTTGATCTTACGTACGGCACAGAAATATATCTGCTTTGCGGCGTTTCAGGCCAGGCACTAAACGCCCGATCCGTTGTGCTTTCTAGAGATGCAGCGTGCACAGCAAGACTGCACAGCATGACTGCACAGCATGACTCACCGGTGGCTTCTCTGCAGGCAGCCGACGCCCTCGCAGACCAGGAGACATTGGAGGAGGTATGTCACTCACAGCGCACGCATGTGGCGCATGCATTGGCCATGCTACACCAGCTGCAGACGGTGCACCACCGGGGGCTCTGCGGCCACCCCAGCTTGCAAGCGGGCAGCCTGGGGGCGGGCGCCGACCTGGCATGCATGGCCGCAGACTGGATCCTGCAGGTGTGCAACGAAGTCCTGCCTGCTGCGCACTGCCTGCTGCGCCAGTGCGCGCATGGATGGGAGTAGGGTTCCTCAGGGCACCTGCAGTACGCAGACATTTTGCTTTGACCGTTCTGTGTATGGGACGAGGTGTTGCGGTAGATCGTGTGTGACGCGCCGGGGTGTCTGCCGTCCGTTGCGGGCGCTGGGTGCCACAGTGGGTGCCACAGTGCCAACACTTGGCCATGGCCTCACCCATATGCATGGCCTCACCCGGTGCCAGCAGCAGCACCATCCATGGTGCAATGTGGGGCCGTTGGCGGCGGTGATGGCCTGCTAAGATTATAAGACTATGTCATGGAGACTCCCGCAGTGGGTCTCATCAAGCAAAGTCAGCCACCGCCTTCAAGGCAAGTTGCCTTGTGGGCTCATCGCATGTCTGCGCCTGAATTAACCAATTGAGCCTTAAAAAATGTACACCAGCCCAGCAACTTCCCGCCTGAGGCCTCAACACCAACTGAAAGTGTTGCATGCACTGGGCCTGTGGCCGGCACCGGCCAAGTACCAAGTGGCACCTGCAAGTGGAATCTCCGGCTTCCTGCTGCAAGCAGTGCATCAGAATGAAATCGCACGCGCTCCTTCAGTTCGAGACTGCTTTCGCTCACCAGCTTGGCAGGTGGCGACTGCTGTTGCCCTCGACGGAGATGCTCTCCAGAGGTCGCGGCTGCCCGCGCATCCCACGGGGCCAGTGGCGCTGGCAGTCTCAGGCCAGTTTCATGCGACAGCATGATTTACACCATGATGTGCCCGGGTTAAGGCCTGGGCCACAGTAGGCATTGGTGCCGCTGTACTGGGGTGTGTTACACAGTGATAGATCTAGGACCCAGCAGCTGTACTGGGGTGTGCACACAACTCGCAGTGACAGAGACAAAACCTCACGGCCCGGACACAGCCAGTCCATGTTCAATGCCAGTTTTCACACCAACCAACCACTCCTGTTGCACCTCCAAACTTTCACCTGTCACAGCTGTAATTCTCTAAGCTTGCCATCACCCAGCAATCAGGTGTGCATCAGGTATGAGCCATCAGGTCACACTGAGCTCTTGTGAAGTTCTTGCAAGGTGTTTCAGGGGGAATGAGCAGATAGCAACTGCACACGTGACAGCCTGACAGGCCTGGCCCAATCTTGACACCTGCTCAGCCCTTGCACAGCACAGCTCCTTGTTCCTTGTTGACCCTTCATGAAGTCCCCGTCTTGGCGGTGTTATCTCCATCTCACATGTCCACCAGCACTCACCTCCGCTGGGCCCACAGGCTTGGCCCACAGTCTGTTCTTGGGCACAGTTTTGGCCCGAAGTCTTGGCCCACAGTCTTGGCCCACAGTCTTGGCCGAAAGTCTTGGCCCACAGTCTTGGCCCACAGCCTTGGCCCACAGTCTTGGCCCACAGTCTTGGCCCACAGCCTTAGCCCACAGCCTTAGCCCATAGCCATGGCCAATAGTTTGGGTGACGTGGTAGCACACATGTAGCCTCGAAGCTTTCTTTCAACGCATTCGCCACTCCCACTGCCCACTGAAGCCACTCTGCAATTGCACTCTGCAGCAGAAGCACCAGTTTGGCCGATTATAAGGCGTTGTCATAATGACCCCAGCACTGCAACCATGCAGCCTGCCTCCAGGTTTGAGGCCCAACATGTGGGCATCATCATGCTGAACTCATCCACCCCTTCTGATGCTGCATCACCACTGTGTGACAAATTTCACTGACAAACCTTTGTCACTCAAGCCAGCAGTGATGAACACCACATCACCACATGCAGTGTGCTAAGCCTGTGTAGCACAGTGCTTGCACAGCAGCTGCCTTGCCTACAATCCTTGCAGTCCCACAGCTCAGACGAGCTCGACTCAGTCTCACTGCTATTTCACAGAACCAGTCCAGCCGTGCAGTATGTGTGACTGGTGACCTACATTGTAGTCTGTCACCCGTTTGGCTCAATACACCTGTTTTCTGGCCAATCTGTCCTAATGTGACTGTAACTTTACATGCATTGAATTCATGCATTGATGTTAATGCACCAAGCATACAGCTGGAGGGGTTCAAAGCGTCTATGACGCATGGAGAGTAATGGTAAGTCCTCTGCAGAGAGCTGGGCACAGCTGGGGTGCATGCGGGAATGGGTGGTAGCAGCACTACCACCCATTCCCGCAGCTGAATCACACAGCGTTGTCATCAGGGCATGATAGATGACCAGCCAGCATGCATGAGAGCAAACTCAGTTGGACAGTAAAGTGCAATCACAATCATCCATGCTTGCCTGGTGACACTCAGGTCAACTCAGATGTGGGCAGAGAAGCATGTGTGTCATGGTGTCTGTGCGGCCAGCCTCATTCAGTGCATCTGGCAAGCGCGTGCTGTGCTGCCTGATGCCGCCACACAAGCAGCGCCACATCTGCTGTCACCTGCTGCGTGCTGGTTTTGTCCGCTACATTACACACATGTTTTGGACCATGCTCCCCACCGCGTCTTGGAAACTGAACAGATTCCACCACTGGATCCCACCCCACTTTGTCACACTGGGTGATGTGCAGGTGCTAATGGCGCTGCCACCTGACGTCACCGTCGTGCTCCTCCGCGCCGCGGTGCCCTCCTCCGACCCAGCCCCCCTGCACTTCCTACCCCGCCCCATCTCCATCCCCCCGGCCCTCACCGCCCTCCCGGAGCCCCTCCACCACCTCGCCATGCGTGCATGTGCACCATGCATCGACACCGACCTCTCCCTCTCCCTCGAACTCGACAACCGCAGCGTCCTCTCTTTTGCCGCATCTACAATATCAACGCTCACAACCCTGACCAGCCTCACCCTTCAGCTCTCCTTCGTCTCCTACGTCGCTCCCACGCCAGACCTTGAGGCGCTGCTGCGTGCCGCCTGTCACCTGCCACGCCTGGTGTCCCTTCGTCTTCTCGACATCGGCTTCACATGCCAAAGCGCGCAGGCCCTGGCGCAGCATCTTCCGGCAGCGCGTGGTCTCCGTGCACTGGAACTATGGAACACCATGTTTGCAGCCGGCTCTACGGGAGTGTGTGCGCTGGTCTCGTCGCTGTGGGCATTGCCGAGTCTAACCAAGCTGGAGCTAGGCGGCGGTGGCTCCAAGCAAGCCAACGCGCTGATTCTAAAGCGCGCACTACCGGGGTTGTGCGCGCTGCGCGCGCTGCGCTGGGTGGACGCCCGGCTATCAGACAACGACGCGGCGGAGATCGCAGAGGCTGCGGCGCTGCTGCCGCGGCTGGGCGCGATAACCCTGAAGAGCGTGAACCCAAAGTGCGGGGGCGGGACACGGCTGGCTGCTGCGCTGGGGAAGATGCAGGGCCTGCAGGAGGTGAGCGTGTGCTGCGAGGGAAACGGCGGCCTGGGCGCGGTGCTCGCGTGGCAGCTGGGGCGGTGCAGCGGCGTGACGCGTCTGGAGCTGGACCGCAGCATGCATCATGATGACATACGGCACGTCGGCCAGGCGCTTATGCACATGAAGGTGCGCGTGATGCACACCCTCCCCGTGAATCAGGCAGAGTGATTGGTTGCACTGCATGAATCGGGTCTGCGGTGTTGAATGTGAGCCAGAGTGAGGTGTGAGCCTGTAGCAGAGTGCCCGTACTGGCCGCACTCGCCGCCACGGCGTAGCACAATGCCACATGGTAGATTGGATATGCTGCCCCGACGATGGCACGCGTGCTTGCATCAAGTCCATCAGGCTGTGCTGCGCTGTGTGCTGCGCAGGCATCATGCGGATGTGGCCATGCTCGCGGTCGGGAGGCCGGTAGACACATATAGACAGTGATGGGAGGAACCAACTGTGAGGGGATGAGGCTAAAGTGGGGGCTGCCTGCAGGCGCTGCGGCACCTGTCCATGTGCGAGGCACAGATCTGCCAGGACAGCCGTGATGCCAAGAACCTCGCGGTGGGAATTTCCCGATTGTCACACCTCAGCCACATTGACCTGTCACGGACGTTCATGTGCGCATCGGGGGTGCGCACCATCGCCTTTGCGCTCCGCGCGTGCTCCGCGCTGCGCGTGCTGCGGCTGAACGACCTGCAGATCTGCCAGGGGTTGCCGGCGCACTTTGCGGACTGCCTCGAGGGGACGATCGCGTCCCTGACGGAGCTTCGGGAGCTGCACCTGCGCAACTGCTGCATGCCGTCATGCGCGCTCACGGGTGCCGTGGCGCCACTCACGTGCCTGCGTGTGCTGCGCATTACGGGCGCGGCGCTCGGCGACGAAGGCGCGGCGGCCCTCGCCGCGAGCCTGCGGCACGCCGCGCGGCTAGAGGTGCTTGACGTCAGCCACAGCGAGGTGCACGACCGCGGCATGGCCGCGCTGTGCCCCGTGCTGCGGAAGATGAGCAGCCTCCGCGAGCTGGTGCTGGCCGGGAACAGAATCTGGCCGGAGGGCGCGGCGGCGCTAGCGTGGGCTCTACGGCCATGCATGGATCTCGGCAGCGTTTCCGGGGGCGACTCGACACTGAGCGATACTGGGGTGTATGATATGCAGACGGGAAGCCACAGGGGCGCAGATGCAGCAGACACAGGGCCAGAGGAGCTGCAACTGCTGGATCTGTCGTACTGTGGGGTGGGACCGTCGGGGCTGGAGGCGCTGGCTCCGGCGCTGCTGCAGCTGAGCTCGTTGCGCGAGGTGAACATGCATGGGCTGCCGCCGGCTGGTGGCCGGGTGGCGATGGTGGTCGAAAGACTACGCATCGCGCACCGCTCCCTTTACGTCGGTCGGTGATCGTGAGCGCAGCCGCCCATGCATTTACACCAGGTGTGCAGCGCGCCCTTGCAGCATTCGCCGATTTGATTCACGGCAGTCAGGGTGTGCTGCGGCGGCGCGGCCGCCCGCGTCTCAATCGGCGGCCGCGCCCAGCGGTGTTTGGCACAAAGGCGTTGGACGAACGCCGAGGCCACACGCCTTCGGTACAACTGTACATTACTCTTTTCTAGATCGCTGTCATGCGAGAGCTTTCAATCTTTAATCTTCTTCTCAGTTTCCGTGTACCACGCGCTCTGATGCCGAGGTGGCCGGTTGTTGCGGCCGGGGTGCCGTGCTGTGCGCGAGGCTGTACGTTCAACAGTCTCCGTTATTGTTGTCTGCTGGGAAGTGGGCTTTTGATCAGCCGGCTACCCACAACAGTACAGACGTTGCAGACGGTCAACGTGTGCACCCTTACAGGATAACATGCATGAATTATCTGTAACCGATAGAGCGGAATCGAGCTGCGGCGTTATATAGCCGGCAAAAAAAAACAATCAGGCATCACGCCAACCTAGTCGGGCATCGGTCATGTTGCTCCTATGGCTGCAGCAGTGCCCCTGATACATCATGCCAGGGGGATAGTCCTAGGTGGATATGGCAATTTGCTTGATCAGATAAAGGGGCAACTTGGCCTTGGATTGGATTTAACGTGTGTTGGACGCGCGATCCGTTGCGAGTGCAGTAAGCATAGCGATGTGTAACGACAATAACGTGCATCATACACAAGGCGGGAGCATGTTGCCTCATGCAGTCCAGCTTCGCTCCATAGCTGCAGCTGCATTCAGTATCGGCTAGCGAGATGTGTGGCACAGTCGGGCCGGTGTGGCAATGTGTACAGAGTTGTCTTCATGAAGTGTGTTGCAATCGTGCATGCGTGTTTCTACGAGCCTAGATAGCTATGCACAGGAGGCACGATGGTACGAAGTTGCGCCTGCATAGGGGTCTGTATGATCTTCAGGGGGTGGGTGGGATGCGGTCGCTGGCCAGTCACGCAGCCGGGTGTCAGTGTCAACCCAGGCACTATCAGGGTTTGCGCCAAATGGTCACTGCGGAATAATGCCGTTCGAGTAGTGTGGCTCTGGCCTGCTGTACTCTGGCACACTGTAGCGGGCTGGGCGATGATGAACAAGGAGCCTGGACAAGGACCACTACCGTGCGCACGGAGCCCATGGCCAGCAAATTCCACAGCACTTGCATGCCTTGGGATTTGATCATTGACACAGCATGAGACCGTACCTCGTGCGTATGATTCTGGCTGAGTTCAATCTCTGGGCTGACAGGCTGATGTGCTGGCTTGGGGTGATCCATGCTCATGCTTGTTGGTATGTTTGCTTGGGATGGCAAGAATATTGATGCAGCTAGGTTTTGCAGGATGACATGAGACGCTCAGGAGCTAGTGTCCTCCGATTTTGTTGTTTCTCATCTGATTGCGAAGTCCTGAACCAATGCTGCTGATTCCAGCTAGATCCAGAGTCTTGGATTCCAGACACTTGTGAGACATGAGATGTCGCGGTATGGCAATCCCGCAGGCGAACGCACACCAATGCATGCGCGCGTCTATTCGGCCGACTGAACGCGGGGTGCAGCGCCATAGCATAGCTGTGTGCAGTCACAGGGATTTCCCGGTGCCGCTGATCAGCGACAAAGACTTGAATCGCAGCGATACCCTGTATGTACTCTTACATCGAGGGGCTCCCAGCGATGCCCTGTATGTATACTGCTGGTACCTTCGGGGTCTGGTGGAAGACATATTTTCGCGGGCGCCTAAAGAACATCGGTGCTCGCCTGCCATGTTCCGGTTGTGGTCCTTCTGCACGCAGTACGTGCTGACGGATCGTTGTCACCTTGGTCAACTGTCATGGTTGGTAACTTACGCCACACGGCCGCAGCGTTATTGAAATGGTCAGTGCGCCACATCAGTCAGTCCCGCAAGTCTGCTACAACATGTGCTCCGCTGACGTCCCCCTACTGGCAGCCAACATTGGTGAAGTCGTCAAGCAGAGCTGCAAAGATGTAGTAAGCTCTGTTGTACGAAGTGAGTTTGACAGGTACGCATCGTCTCCAGGCGGGTGGCAAGTGTGGATGGTGACGCTGATAACATAGCGCTTCTCCCTCTCTAGGCTTGCGAAGCGGCTGGAAAAACTTGAACGTCGCACTAAAATTCTTGAATGCGCGTCTCAATCCCAAGAAGGACGGAGATGGCCAAGACAACGAGGGCTGGGTGACACCAGCGAGAGGCTCAGGCCCGCTCTCGACGCGACGCAGCCGCGATCAGGTCTGAAGCCTGTGAAACCTCCCAAGCTGATTCATGGAGTAGATCACCGCTGCGCAGAAATTCAGCGCTGGGCAATGGACAGTGTACCAGGCCCTCTTTGCGAAAGCGAGCTGTCTGCTTTTGGCAAGCGACTGCAGAAGAAGTCGATAATTGAGCCGGTGTGTGTCCCGAATGGCATGCCCTGCACTCGATGGACTGCGCTGTGTTCAGCTCACTGCGACCAACCTTTGCTCAACCAGTCGCACTGCACACACAAGTTCATGCACCCTCAGACGGCAACACCGTATCTCACAGCAACGAGCTTCCACATCCACACACGCTGTTGACTACAAGTGGGTGGAATGTCAAAGATGGTCATTCAGTCAGGCAGATGTGGCAAGTTGATGTGCCAGTTGATGACTTATGCATGTGCTCTTAACAGCCCTTTACCTGCCCTTGCATTTGGGAAATGTTGAATTGTAGATACGTTACAGATGTATGCTCCAAAAGGTGGTAGAACACAGAGGAACGATTCATGGCGATGCACCAAACATCAATCAACCATTATGGCCAAGCGCCGGGAAATGTTGAATGACGGAGGCCCACACAACACCACAATGTAGGCGTTCTGACGTCGAAGCCATGTCACATAAGATGCACATTCGGTCATCAGTGTGCAAGCTGCACCAAAGTACCCATCAGGTCACATGCAGTTGATCATGAAACGGAGCATGTCCCCCAAAGGCTGCCCTTGTTGAAGCTGCACTTGTCTAGGTGTTCCCTCCACAGCATTTTGTACGACTTGCTTCTCTTGACAAGGCTGCGGTGTCAGCCAATGTGGTCACTCAGCAATTCTATGAGGAAGCTGTGGGTATGCCATACTGCAAGGCAAACCAGCAATGCCTACAGGATGTGCACGAAAACAAATGAGATCCCATTTTGCACTCTTGTTTCCCATTGGTGACCAGTTGTAAACCTGTGTAGTGCCCAAGATAGGTGTGCGCCTGAGACAGAAGTATCCTCGCTGCATTGAAGGAAGTCTACCAGGCTGTCAGTGCTGGCATGCATACTTTCTTTCATTTTCTGTGTGTAGCAAAGGTGTTATGTACATAAGAACACTCCAAATCCTGCTTTGCCCATGATGATGTGGCCTATACTTGCCTCGGAATGGCTGGCTAGCGTCAGCTGCGCTGCACTCGTATTGCCTGCCATGTTTACTCTTGCACAGTAGATTGTTGGGAGGGCTGCACTTATAACCCGTCCAGGTTGACAGATCCCAAGAATTTGCCTGCTGTGCAGATGGGGGCAACCACGTTCCTGGGACACCCGTCTTTTCAAGATCCTGACGTTGGTACTGCTGGCATGGACGACGAAGTTTTATGGAGGATTGTTAAGGGCTCCTCGTTTTACCGGAACGTCAAATCCTGCACAGTGCACTTCATGCCAATGCCCCTGCATGACTGGATCAAAATGTTGTTGTTGGTGCCTCGTGCAGTGCAACTGGTTGACTTTCAGAGGGCATGTGATGAAGAGGACACAACCACGTTGATCAATACCGTGCGGTTCCTTCTGCCTCCGACATTCTGACCCTCTGGGCCTCTGTGTTGCATGGGTTCCACATCTGCATGGTGTCCACATCCACACGACTAGAACGGCCTGATCAAGACCAACCATACATTGACACCAAGCATGTTGTGAGAGCCTCGCCGTTTACAAACAATGATGGCCTACATGCTCGCTCCACATGTATTGCTCCACCTTGCTCTCCAGCTACAGCAAGTTGTAAATGGCAGTACGATCGCAGCGAAAGAAGAGTTAGATTGCCTTCACAACTCGCATTTCTGCACCATTTCATGGGCACACTCGACCAATGGTCATGCAAAAGCTACAAATTCGGATGATGCATCAACTGTCAGCCGTGATTAGCATTCCACTTGCAGCAGGATGCTGTGCCTGAGACCATTTCCGTGGACAGTGCTCGAGACCGTGCTTCACGGGCTCAGGTTTTCTGCACTGATATGCTTCACCCCATGGCGCATTCACTCGCCCGTGATGATGCGATGCGACGCGACGACGTGACTTTCAACAGTCGCGCAAAGCTCACTTGCACCCAGCTGAGTTGCAGCCCATACTGGCGACAATGCCTGTCATGCAGGTGGTCAAGCCAGCTTACAGCTGCCACTGGGGCATTGTACACCTGGTGTTTTGGGCAGTCGTTCACCCATCAAGTGTGGTGAGAACACAGTGGGACCTGTTTGTTCTGGGAATCCTCTTCTCCGTGTGCATCATCACCCCGTTTCTCATCTGCTTCGACCTCCAAGTGCAGCCGATGTCTGTGTTGGGTGAGTCCTCCCACGATTCGGTCTGGAACGTTTCGGTCTGGAAGCTGCATCTGCATGCTGCTGACAGTCTCAGTCTCAGCAGCATTACTGCTCTGACATTTCCACTCTGCTGAAGTGCCACCCTCATGCAGCATGCGGCTGTGACCCTGCAACTGGCACACGAGGTCTGCCTGAATCGAGCATGCATCTCAGCCTTCCTTCATGCATCTCCTACCACCGCCCGGCATGCTCTGTCGTACCCTTTTGTCATTGTTGATGGTGTTGCTTGAGATGGTGGCAAGATCCCAACATCGTCGCCGGAGCTGGACCAGCAGGCCCGCTTCACAGTCCACAGATCCCCGCTGATCCATTTGTTGCTCCCTGTCAATCAACAAGCCACTGCTTCTCCTGCATGCAGCCTCCCCCTCCTGCTCTGCGCAGCAGTCGTGCGAGCAGGCTATGTACCCACAGCACAAATATCTGTCCCCATGGCCCTGCAGCCTGCATCTTCTCGTGCCACCTGTAGCCTCAGACAGACCGCGTGCCACGTCACATGCACACTGGCTCTGCTAGGTGTCTGGGAGGTCGTCGTCGATGCCTCCTTCATGGTGGACATGTACCTCAACTTCCGGACCGGCTTCATCCGGGACGATGGCGGGGAGATCCTCGTCTCCTCGTACCGTGCGATCGCACAGCGCTACTTCTTAGGCTTCTTTCTCATCGACTGTGTCTCGACCGTGCCATGGGACCTTGTGCTCTCCAATGGCAGCCTCGGGCTCGTGCGACTCTTCAAGGCCTCCAAGTTCGTGAAGCTGTCCCGGGCCATCCGCATCTTGAAGATCGTTCGGATCCTGCGGCTCCTCAAAGTGCGCGTCCCAGATGCTCAGCGCTACCGATGTGTGTCTTTGTCCTTCCGGCCTGGACCAGTGCCACACTGCCCGCTGAATCGATCGGCCGGCCGTGACTGGTTCTGCAACAGGATGTTGGACTACTAGTCTGAGCATGGGATCAGGGCCGTGGGCAATGCGGCATGGCTCTGCAGCTCCAGCGCAGGGTGAGTGTCTCACTATGTGACAACTGCAGATGCTCAGACTGTCTGAGTTGTGACGCATCCTGTGCCTCCGAGTGTCCTACAAAGGAAGCATGCTGTGCATGCAAGTTGGCACCAGCTCCAGGCTAGCTAGCCTGGTCTCATGCACTCCTAGGCCGGCCATGCACTCAATGGTGTTTGACATCAGCAGCGTTGTATCTGTTTGATATATTTGGCACTGAAAGCGTTACAACGCGTGTGCAGGCCCCAGTGATCATGAAGCGGCTCGAGCAGACTCTGGGCCGATCATACGTGCGCATCGGCGCATCTGCATCGCTGATCATATTCATCTTGCACGTCTTTGCATGCGTCTTCCACTACGTCGCCATCGTATCAGAGATGAGCAGCACGTGGATCCAGGCATCAGGGATTGTCAACAGTGAGAGCATCTGGGATCGGTGTGCCTCCCACCGCCCGGCCTGTGGCAGAGCTCTCGCCATTGTGCGCATGGGATTGATCTATCTCAGTGTGGCACATAGGAATTGCACTGGGTCTGCCCTCAGCCTGTGCATATTCAGTAATCCATGATCACATGGCACCCATAGCATCGAGCGGGTCAGGACACTCTGCAGCCGCTGGCTTGTTTGTGACCGATTTCCCTGCCTGATCATGTAGATAATGCTTGTGTTTGGAGCATGCTTCTCTCTGGTGTCATGCCCAAGTGTCAGGTCCTGTCTCGCCCAGATCGTGAGACTGGCGTGAGTCACATCATATGTGAGGCTCATCAGCAGCGATGGCGTGTGCAGGTATGTGACTTCGGTTTATTGGGCGATGTCCACCATGACAACAGTCGGGTATGGAGATGTCACGCCGATCCAGACGACAGAGAAGCTCATTGCCATGGCGGGCATGCTGGTGGGGGTCACCCTGTTTGCGTATGTAACAGGCTTTGTGGGTGTGCTGCTGTCATCGTTCAATGCTCAGGTGCGCTCACCTGAACTGCTGCTGTGGCGCTGTCCTGGTGGTCGTCGGCAGAGCTGCCTCGTTTGTCTCATCCACCACCATTTTCATCATTTTTTGCATGTACCGCTGCAGCATGCTGGACTGAGTCTAGCACCTCTGGCACCTCACAGCTGGATTCCTGCAGAGTATGCGCACCCAGGAGCAGCAACGGCAGCTGGACTCATTTTGTAGGGCCCACAAGATCCCCAAGGCTCTCGGTGCAAAGCTGGAGTATTACTTTGACCATGTGATGCGGCGGCGCATCCACAAGGAGGACTTGCTACTGGTAAACGAGCTCTCTGGCACTCTCAGACAGCAGGCACGTCCCCTACGGCTTTCTCTTGCCATTCGCCCACATTGGATTAGACAGCCCCGCTGGCTGCACTGTCACTGCTTCATCTGCTGGCAGCATGCCCCTGATTGCTTGCCATCCACCGAGACTCGGAGCGAATGACCACGGTGCTACAGTGACGCGCTCACAGCCAAACATCCTCGATATGCCATGATATGCTTCTGTGACATGTCTGTTTGGTTGCATGCGACACAAATTCATTGGCGGCTCTGCCTGCAGGTGCTGCTGACGATGCATGCCAACCTATTTGACAAGCTGCCTTTCATGCACAGCAAGCACCCACAATTCCTCGAGCAGCTCATCCCTTTCCTCAAGCTCGAGTACTACAGCAGCGGTGAGTATGTCATCTGGCAGGGCGACCAGAGCACCGACATGTACTTTGTTGGGGAGGGCCTGCTGGAAGTACGGGTGAATGTGGACGTTCCACGCAAGCCTGTCCGCAAGCGTACGTCTGATCTGCTTCTGCAGCAGCCTCAATTGTGTATTTCAGGGCAGAATTGCCTTCTTTTGCTGCATGTTACTGGGCTGACCTGGCCATACTGCGTGCATTTTGATGCGTGATTGGCTCCACCTGCACACCTTCCGTATCTATGCAGAAGGTGTGACCTATCGCGGATTGTAGAGCCTACAGGACATTTGGCCGCAGTGCATGCCATAGTGTTGGCGTGACGATGGCTGATGTGCCGAATTGATGCGGCATGCGTGTGAACACGTTGCAAGACCAGGCCTGCTGCAAGGCTCAGGCGTGCCGTCGCTGAGACATGCAGATGGTGCAGGTCGTGCGAAACCGGCACAGATGCAGGGTGTCCGGATCCGCTGGGGCCGCGACATCATGTCCGCACGGCGCCACTCCCGGGGCAACTCGCTGGAGCGCAAGGCGCAGGCGCTGTGGCGGCAGCATGACGCGTTTAAGTGGCATACGGCGCGCGCCATCAAGAGGCCAGACTACCAGGCAGACCTGTCACTGCGTGAGCGGTCTGTGGCGGCGATGCTGCGGCCGTTCCGTGTGCTGCGCCAGGCGATCGTGACGGGGGACACAGCGCTGCGCCCGCCGATTCACAGCGTAGCTGTCGAGGCGTCCCCGGCGGTGGCAACACCGTCTGCGAGTTCTGAATCCGATAGTGACCTGCCGGACAGCACGCTGCGTGGTCCACAGCAGGCACGCCTGGCCATAGACGCGAGCAGCCGCCAGCCTGATGGTATCGGACAGCGAAAACGCACAGACTCGTCTTTAGACTGGTGGGGCAAACCCAGGGGCCCAGCGGCTGACGAGGGCGCGGCGGCAGATGCAGCGGCGCCGGCGGAGCGAGGCAGTGCGTTTCTGTCAGTGGTGTCTGCCGCGGCGAAGGCGGCCAAGGATGCGCGTTCGCCAGCGCTCGAAGAGCGGGACAGCGCTGCCCAGGCGTCACTGCGCAGCGTGCCTGTGCACGGACCTGGGCAACCTGTGCACGATACATGGGCTCTTCGGGAGCACTCGACCGAGGCGGCTGCGGGTGTGGCTGTGGCCGGCGGCGCTGGCGGTAGCTCTCAATGTACGGCTTGGCCGGCTGGCGCAGGAGCGAGCGGTGCTGAGGGTGAGCCGTCCTTGCAGCATGCGGTTGGGGAGGGAGCGCGGCCGCCGTCCCTGGGGACAGACACATGGGATGCGAGCGAAAGTGACTATGGTCTAGAGGAGCACTTTATGACCGGAGATGATGCGCTGGACAGTAACCCCGGGATCGTCGACCGCATGATTGGCATACAGGCTGCCCCCTTCAAGTGCGTGCCCCCGACAGTGCCGTGCTGCTATCCTGCCGCACTGCACGAGCAGCGTTGGCAACCGTACCAGCACGCCATTGCACCAACCTGGTGCAATGAACTGTTGGAAACGTTCGCTTGCTACCCCTAGAACTTGGCATCGGCAAGGCGGCGATAAACTACAGAGAATGGGTGGAACAGTCAATGGCATGGCAAACTGACCATGGCATGTTAGGTTGCTTCCGAGAATTGGCTCCGCAATTCACCTCGTTCAGTGGTGGTTGCATTGGCTGCCCTTGCCGCTGTGTTGCACCTGCAAGACCAGCATGGATCTGCAGTGGACCAGCGTGCAGCTACAGGATGAGAGGCATGCGGAGGCACATGCATGACATCGGCAGCTGTACTTGGTGCCAGTGCCGGCAGCTTGTGCGTCTGTGCCAGTGCCCGTAGCTCAGCCGCCAAGCTCTCCCGCTGACTGCCATGCTGTCGGCTGCTCCCAGGGACGTGCTCCTCTAGACCTCCCAATTCTTGACCTCCCAGTGCACCGCGGTGTGCAGGCGCGTGGGGAAGCTACAGCAGGGGGAGTACTTTGGGGAGATCGCGTGCTGGACGGGCGCGGCGCGCTCGGCCTCCATCGTGACCATCACCTCCTGCGAACTCTACTGCCTGCAGCGCACTGCCCTGCTCAACCTGGCAAAAGAGTGGCCTGTCATCGCAAAGGAGCTCAAGTTTACCTCTGGTGCGACTGCTGCCGCTGCTGCATTTGTGTCCGCCTGTGACCTCGTGGTTGAACCGCCGCGAACTGCTACAGGTGCCCCATGTTGTCTGACCGGCGGGCTGCTAATTGCAACCAATGGCTGTTTATGGCTGTCAGACAATGTAGCGCTCTGCTGAGCTCAGGGATGTTTTCCGTGTGATTTCGGCATGGTTCAAGTATGCCATGCATGTAGCCCTCTTGCATGAAGTGCCCGTACAGCCATGCCTGCTGCGTGCTGAATGTTGCAAGGTGAGCGGGCTCGGGGCAAGCAGGCAAGACTGGTGAAAGCAGTGCCTGGCATGCTGCAGATACCGCACCGCAAACCATGCCGACGGCAGAGGTTGCGGCCGCTGCCGCGGCGGCTGCCAACTCTGCCTTGCGGAGCGAGCAGTCCCTGCAAGCCCTCAAGATGTCCAAGCGGTGGAAGGCGTTGTCCGTTCGCGCAAGAGCGCAGTCCGCGTCCTCCTACACGAAAACCCCGAACACGACTCAGGCCATGCCTGCTGAAGGGCGGCACAATGGCTCGACGGCCGATGCACCTGTGAAGCCTGCGGGAGGCGAGCGGCCACAGCAGGGAACCGCCGCGACTGCGGCTCACAGTTGCGGCAGTCACTCGGCTGATGGCGACACCGTAAAGTCGGCAGTCCGGCCGTCGCTGAGTCGACGCGTCTCAATTGCGGTGACCGGGCCGCAGTTCCTGCAGCCACAGCCGGCGCCGGGGCGGCATGAGCCGGAGCGTGCGCAGCGCGGCACGCAGCCGGGCCGCGTCGAGCGGAACTGGACTTTGCCTCTGCCACAGCGCGGCTCCTGGAATGGCGGCGCCAACGGCCCGCCTGTCACTGCCTCCGGAGACGGTGCCTCACCCGTGGTGCACCTGGAAGCAGGCTCGGGGGGTGCAGCGGCATGCATGCGGCAGGGCGCTGCAGCTAGTGGGATGGGTGCGCAGGCAATGCTGGACTCGGACTTTGGGCTCCAGACAGCTGGTCAGGTGGACGGGGCTGGGCCGGATGCTCCAGATGCAGGCAACATCGTGGAAATTACACCTGTGGTCACACTGCCGTTGGATGCACAGTGTGACGGTGCGGCAGAGATGGCGCATACGCCATGATGGACGTACCATAGGGAAGATATGTATCAATGGAAGCGGAACGATGGGGATGTGGAATCCTGTCAAGACGGGGCGTGGCTCTGGTCCGCAGGCAGGGAGCTGAACCTGTAGTGGAATGTTGGCGCGGGCTCATGCGGTGCAGCGTACTAGCGACACAGCCGACATGGTCAAGATGGATTCTGGTTCTCAATGGGCAAGAAGGCAGCGGCGTAGCAGGAGGAACGGTGCTGCTTGATTTTGGGTGATCTTGAGCGTGGGACAGCAGTGTTTGCAAATCAGCCAATGTCCAAAGCTAGAAGTGTGTGGCATGCCTTGCGGGCCATCAACGTGGTGATTGCACCATGGGTGCACTAGTAGTTGGCGAGCCCTGAGAGAGAGGGTGGGCCCTGTGGAGATGGAGGTTCGAGCATGCACACGATGCAGAGCTATATAGATTGCGTCTGTGCACACTATGTGTGATTGCTGGCGGACCTACTTGCTCACAATTTGACATGCATGGGCTACACAAGGCCCTGCAAGGGGTGGTCGGACAAGGTCTTAGGTGGCTCAGTGGCCAAAATTGGTATGGGCGATAGTCTTGGGTGTATCACACAGAGATGACTTAGATGTGTAAATAAGTGATGCTGGCCATAACGTCCTGTTGACAGCTTCAGCTGGGGAGGGAGAGAATGCAGACACATGTGCAGCAGACCTAGGCTGATGGGATGCATGCAGCCAGCGAATTGTGCATCCTCACATAACTGAAAGCACCATTGCCCTCGCTGATGAAGATCCAAGGGGAAAACACCACTCCCCAGGGTCATTAAACATGGTGTCAGTAGGCTTGTTGTGAATAATAAAAGGATGAACACATGCATTTGCTGCAAGGCTTGGGCACACGAGATGCGACAAGGTAGCAGTTCAACAGATGCGATCTTCTGCCTGTATTGGAACCCATGCCGCTGAATTACAACGACTTTCAGAGGATCAGGCGATATCCTTGCAATACTCAATGCCATGCTGAACAGTCAGCTTCCACCTCACTGCCCCAGGCAAAGAAACATGGCTGTAGGCAAGCCCATTCAGCTAGAGTGTACGCAACCAGAGCAGCCCCGGCCCCGCTTGCGCTACCCATTCTTGACCATCCTCCGTTGAATAAATGAACCAGTTTCCTTCAGATACATATCTCTCAAATGTACATTCACACACCTTTCTTGCAACTGTCTCAGATCCTGCCCGGATCGCAGATGCTGCCTGTCAAGCCCAAACTGCAGCACAGCAACATGTTGCCACAGTGCCCAGACCTCGACCGCATGCATGTCTCGCACCACGACGCGCGCGCAGGACACAGTGTCCTTCTGAGACACTTGCTTGCATCCAGCCATGCATGCACAGCACACACCACTCTCAGATGGCCATGTTGGCCAGCGCCGCCTCGATCGCGCTCAGCTCTCCAGACGCGGTCTCCATGCGGGCGTGTAGCTTGGCGCCACCGTCAGAGAGGCCTGCGCCTCCGCCGGTGGCCTGTAAGGCGGAATTGATCGCCGCCACAGTTGACTGGAGGCTGCGCTGCTGCTGCTCAAGCTTGCCCCGCTCGATCTCAGCTGCTGACTTTCGTGCTGGCTCTGCCACGGCCGGCGGGCCGCCATTATGGGCCGGGCGCGCTGCACACGAGACGCCTGTTTTAACCTCACAACGCTGTGTTCACAAGTAGACCCCCTCACAACATGGACCTGGCCGTTGCATGCCCATTTCGACCATTAAACTAGTTCCAACCGCATGTGGACCACAGCACAGCAGCTGCCCTGATACACAATAGACGGCACGCATCAGCATGTGTACAGCAGGATCACAAAAAACCGGACTGTTTTGCGGAGCTCATGTCCCCATGCGTGCAGCGCCGCACACGGCAGATCGCGCCAGTGTCTCCCTGGCATTTGTTCTTGCTGGTCCCAGCACAAAGCACAGAGCACGATGTTGTGCACCACCCACATGCATGACTATGCAATCCGCCAGAACCTCGACGTTTAGCCGGTTGTCAAGCAGCAGGCCCATGCTATGCAAGAGGTCCCTGCAGCACACCACCTCCAGAAGAACGGGCGGCCGGGGGTTGAGCTGCTTGAACCTCACCCGGCGGAGGCGGCAGCGGCGCCAGGGGGCGGTCGCCGTTGCCAGCGGCGCTGTCGCTGCGGTAGAGCACGGCATGGTCATGGGTGGCGCTGAAGTGTGGCAGCGTGGCGAGGTCACAGAGGTGGCGCTGCACTGGCTCTGGGTGGTCACACTCGTGGCCATGCAGCCGGTTGAGTTCGACGGCAGTGCTGCTCGCGGCGAGGCCCTCGGACGTGATCTGGAAGAGCTCTGACAGCTCCGCCCCTGAGAAATACCTGCAGCCGCAGCATCGCTGGTGTCTGGAACTATATAGTTGTACGATCGGCGTTGCTGTGCTGCCCCGCGGGCGGTCCTGGTGCTGAAATGCACAGGGCCGGTGTTGCAGGGTGCGGCTGTGGCGTGTGGATGAATGCGACGTACGCATGCATGCCGGCGCGATGAAATGCGGCCGCGGGGGGGGATCTGGGGCCCCTGAGAAGTGCGTGCAACTCCGGCACTGCCGGCGCCGCGGACCGTGTCTCCTTGGTGGCCATCAGGCCTGCTGCGCCAACTGGGCTCGCAGCAGGCAGCGCAAGTGCTGCGTGCGCGCAGCAGGCCTGAGCACATTGGATGCATGTGGCTACAGGTGCGCACTTGGTGGGGTTGGTGTCTCGCATGCTGACATTCGCGAGCGCTCCCTTGTACACTTGCCGCTGGTAGATCTTCTCCTCGACCGTGCCACATGTGATGAGCCGGTGGACGACGACGTGCCGTGTCTGGCCAATGCGGAACGCCCGGTCCACGCTCTGGCTGTCAACTGCAGGGTTCCACGCAGGATCCATGATGATAACACGGTCGGCCGCGGTCAGCGTCAGCCCCAGGCCGCCCACCTGCACCCCAGCACAGCATGAGCCCCCCTCCAACGCATAGTGCCACTCCTCAGTCCGCAACTTGGGCGTCCTCCCTCACACACAGCACAACAGGACGCAACCGTCTGCCTCATATGCACAGCTCCATTACATGTGATGCTGAGCACAGGCAGGCGTTGCATCGTGCAGGGTGGAAGAGGAAGGGTCACAGCGCAGCGCACCCCGGAGGAGAGGAGAAAGACGGGGTACTTCGGGGAGCTCTGGTAGCGCTTGACGAGGTCGTGTCTGGCTGCGCCGCCCTTCACGGCGCCGTCCATTCGGAGATGGCGGATGCGCTTGCATTTCAGCGCGCGCTGCAGCATGCTCAGCAGCCCAAGGCTCTGGCTGAAGACGAGCGTGCGGTGGCCTGCCGCGGTTAGGCGCTCCAGAAGCTCCAGCGCCACAACCTGTGCACACCGAGATGTCGGTGGAGCCGGACATCGGACAATCACGCTAGCTGCGCCGGGGGGCGGTGCCAAAAAACGCCAGGGCAAGAGGCATTGGCACAGCGCCTGGAGGCCTCAATGCCAAGATATCGCCCAAGACCCGTGAAAGGCCGTGAATGACAACTTCCACCCACCCACAGAATGCCTGTTGCCAGCACGATGTAGCGCGCTTGGACGGATGCAGCTGGAGGCCCGAACGACCACAGCCCGCCGCGCATGCCGGGTGTGGCATGGCAGGGTGCTGCATGCACCAGCGCAACAACTGTTCGTCAAAGTGGGTGCGACCACACACCCGCGCTGATCTATCACTGTGTAACACACCCGCGCTGACAGCATGCATGCAGTTGGAGGGAGGGGGAGCATGCATGTGTGGCAAAAAACACAAAACCCATCATGCCACTGACATGGGCGGTTCATATAGACAGGGCACACCGTCTTGCATGAGTCCTCCACTGACATATTCTTCTTCAGCCGCAGCATCAACGCCTTGGCGTCCTCCTCCGCACCCTCTTCTGCCTTCCATTCCTCCTCCTCTGCGCCCTCCGCATCACTCCCGCTTCTACTCACACTCTCGCTCCCCCCATCGCTGCTACTCCCCTCTTCCTCCGAATCGTCCACCACAAAGTCCGACAGGCCATCATTCGACAGCCCATCATCAGACTCCTCCTCGTACTCTTCCTCATCCTGCTCACGCCTCCCACCCCCAGGCACCCCCACTCCATCATCGTCACTGCTGTCCTCCAGACCCTGTGGCACCTCAGCCCCGCCCACCGCAGCCCCACCCCGGCCCGCTGCTCCACCGGACCTCCCGTGCAGAACCCCATCAACACGCTCCTCAATCCCTGCGCTGCGGCGACCACCCCCCAGCACACCGGCATCGTCCGAGTCTGAGTCGTCCAGCACCGGCGCAGCACGCTGTGCGCGCTGCGCGCCGGCCGGCATGGGCTTCCGCTTGGCCGCCTTGGGTGGCGGCCGTGCTGTGCGGCGCGGCATGCGGACGGCCTTCTGTGCTGCGCTGTCGCTGAGCAACGCCGGGTGATCGCAGATCTTCTTGAGGACCTGGATCGCGGCCAGCGGCGACCCTGACTGGTTCAGTGCCGCCTTGACCGTCGATGACCCGAGGAAACCCTGTACAGCCTCACACTGTGACCGCGCTGGCACATGCGTGTCGCCACACATGCGCCACACATGTGTCAAACGTAGCTGGCACATGCGTGTCGAGTGGCGCCAGTGACACAGCGCGGCGCAGTGAAGACGGCCACGTTCCCAATGGCTGCCGACTCATGCAGGCACAATCCTTGCAGAGGTGTATGCGCATTCCCATCGATCGGCGTCGCTCTGCAGCATCACACAGAACGGCGAGGAGGAAGAAGCGGCCGTCGCTGTCGGCAACGTTGGACGGCGGTAGCAGATTGCCGATGGAGGTGCGCATGAAGCAGGAGTCCGGCTGCCGCAGTGTGAGGCTCTGCACGTGCTCCTCGTCGCTGCCACACATCGGGCCGCCGTCGATCTGGGGAGTGTGGAGGTTGAGGGGGGCTCCCAACGCACCGCTCTCGGCGGAAGACTCACATCCACACGCCACTCAATCACCCAGTGCACCGGCTGTGCGCGTGTGTGAGGCTGTGCAATGGCCAGGCGCAAATCGCACACACGTGCGACCCGTGCAACTCTCAATTGATACACATCGACAAATACAAGCAAAAATACAGTACACAAATACAATACAAAATACAGACAGATACAAGCGGAGTATACAGTCGCACCTTGTACGCCCGCAGCTGGGTAGGGTGCATCGTGAGCCACAGCACGACGTCCGTCTTCTCTGGAAGCTTCACTCCGCCACCGTCCGCGGCTGCCGCGGCATCCAGCTCCCCCGCGCCACGGCCGCCGGCCGCAGCGGCGCTGCGCGCTGCGGCCACAGTCACCATGCGTGTGCTGCGCTTCTCGCGCCGCAGCAGGCGCGGCCCCGTGATTTCGCGCAGCTGGCGGGCGCATTGCGCACCGATATCGATCCGTGTGGGGTCTGCGTGACGATCCTGCACCGGCCGCACTCCTTTGAGACCGGCGCTGGCCACACAGTGCAGTCGTGTAACGACACGAATGTCCATCGACTAAAACTGCCGCTGGCCACAGTCGATGGACATTGCCGCGTGTGGTGACGGGTACCACCACACCGTCCTAGCTGTTTCCTGCCGTGAGCACTAGACAGCAACATGCTTCTGCGGCGGTGGGTCAGTGTGCCCTCGTAAGATGTCGCATGGCCAGGCAGGCTCACCATGCATGCACCACATGCGTATCACAGCTGCCCCTCATCTCACCAGGCTGCAAACACGTGCGTGCATGTAGAGGCCACCCACCGCCTCCCAGACACCAGCAGCATCCATGGGTCATGGCTCGTATGAAGACCATGTGAAGGCCATCCACGGACCATGACCCATATGTACAGCAGCACAGCGCGCAGTGTTCAATGGCTTCATATGTGCAGCAGCACAGTGCACAGCGTTCCAAAACCACCATCGCACTGCCGACCAGCGGCAGCCACCGCGGCCCCGCCCCCACCAAGCATGCAGCACACGACGCAGCACGCAGCACGGCAGCGCACCTGGGAGGCCTCGATGGGCGCGGCGAAGCTGCGTCGGAAGTGCCCAACGTTGCCGAGGAGGCCGGGGCAGGCGAGGTCAAAGAGCGCGTGCAGCTCGAGGAGGTTGTTCTGCACCGGAGTGCCCGTCACGAGCAGCCGCGACCGCGCCTGCAGCAGTTGCAGCGCCTTGTAGAGCTTTGTCTTTGGGTTCTTCGCGCGGTGACTCTCGTCGAGAACGACCACGTCCCAAAGGGGCACGCCCGGGACGTCGTCCTCCGGAAAGCCCGACCTCGCGGGCACCCTGTATGAACACACTTTGTTGCTTGTTCTGACGTACGTTGCTTGTTCTGTTCGCACATTGCTTATTTGCAGAAAAATCTCGCCTCAACTGAAAGATTGTGCTAGCCGCAGGCCGGCATCGGTCTGCGGCATTGGAACGGAGAAGAGACGTGGTGTGGTAGCACAACATCGGCATGAGCTGCAGGAGACACGGTCAGCGTTTCGCGCCGTGGTAATTCACATCGGTGCACTCCTGGCGTGTCACAGCATGCTGCCCTCTCACCACAGCGCAGCATGCTGTGACGACAGCAGCCCCCAGTCGCAGAGCTCGCCGATGAGTCTGAAATATGCAGCATACTCGGCGCGTGCATGTATCACAGCATGTGACCGTTTTACCAGCATACCCGAGGCTGTTGCCCGGCTTGCACAGGCACACGGCGGCTGTTTGAGCACATCGTGAAACGCTGGGTGCAGGCAGCAGACCAATCTGTGTGTAGATGGCTGTGCGCGTTCACACTGAAAATGCATCACTGTCTTGTCAAACATGAAGGAGCAGCCCACAAGTCACAGCCCACAGCACACAGCACACCTGGAGAGCTCCTCGGCGTCGTTGGACGCCGTCTCGTACGTCGTGATCGCAACGCGGTGCCCCTGGAACAGACGCTCGCGCAGCCGCGCACGCTGCGGTTTGGTGCCGTGATACATGATCGAAGTCACCCCCACCACCTGCAGCTCCGCAGCCCAGTGCTCCAGCAGCGACGTTGGCGCGATGATGAGCGCGCGGCGGATGCGCTGCGCGTCGCCGTCGGCTCGCGCCGCCGCGCCGCCGCCGCGCTGCGGGCGGCGGAGGCCGGCGAGGAAGGCGGCGCAGGTGAGGGTTTTGCCGAGGCCCATGTCGTCGCCGAGGATGCCGCCGTGGCCGTCGCGCCACAGGCCCCACATCCACTCAATCGCCTCGACCTGCACACACAGGACAGGCGTGTTGCAAGTTGCAACGCAAATCGCAGCGCGGTGTCAATCGGCTCCTGGGTCCCGGTTTGCCGGAGATGTCAATGGCCTAGTCGGCTACGGCAAGTCTTTAAATCTACGTTTACATATACGCTCAGAAAGACCATGTCCAGGGTAGCACGGCTCATGGGTGCGCAGTTCGTGCCAGGTGATCGCCTGGCCGGCTCGCATCTGCTGGGTAGCATGTGAGTCTAAACCCTAGTTGTACGTTCGCTTGGTGCACTGGATCGGAGCCCCTCGATGTAACAATACATATACGCTGTCAAGAGTACATATACGCTGTCAAGAACCAGAATATACGCTGTCAAGAACAGCGCAACCCAAGGAGTTCTGTCGCGTCCGGTTTGTAGGGTGTCGCGCATGTGTGTCACTAGACTCTTGAGCGTGCTGTGTAGCTCATGTAACACTCGACCGTCAGGTCTGGACGCGGCTCTGCCTGGTGCCCCAGCGCAGGTTCCCTGCGTCTTGCTGTGTTCAGTCGGCTCAGACGCTCTCACAAGCAGCGGGCGGGCTGACGGCAGTGTGATATGCGTGATACACTGACACGGGGTGAGCACCGACGCTGTTTGGCTGGCTCACAGTAAACACAGGTCAAATGTGTAATTCTGACCTCCACGTGCTCCTTGTCGCAATACACAACAGGGCTGGTTGCCTGCTGTTGCCCTGGCAAGTCTGCAGCTGTGCTCCTGTGCTTGTGTTCGCAAACAGCTGTGACTGTGTCTGTATTGGCAGTGGCTCCAGCAGGGAGTCATGAGATGTGCCGACAAGACGGCAGCTCCCAGGGCCTTGGCCATGGCCGTGTGGTGGTGATAGAAAGGCACAGGGGAGGAGCAGTACCTGATGCATGTACATCCGGTCGTACACATCTTGTGGCAGGTAGAACGACAGCCCCTTCGCCTGATCCTCCCACTTCAGAGCTCCTAAATTAGCTGCATTGTCTGCAGGTGCAGGCGGGTCAGCCTGCGGAGTGGTGGTGGGGGAGGGGGGTGCCTTCAGGCCTGCCTGTTCTGGCTGGTTTGCTGCAGCAGTGCTGCCAGCTGGCGGAGCCTGTTCAGCGACATGGGCCTTCACAAACGTGAGCTGAGGCGGCTGATGTGGCTCGCATTCGGCAGGGGCCGCGGAAGGTGTAGCGTGGCATGGAGAGGGCGATGTTGCTGGCGGAGCTTTGGGCGTGGAAGTGCGCAATGGTTCAGCAGGCGAAATTCTTCCAAGGACCGCGAGGTCACTATTAGAATACTCTTGCTCGCTATATGTGGACTGTCTTGGCTGCGTGTTCACGTTCGATGGAACGGCGGGTGTCACGACGGCATCAGCGGCAGCAGGGCTCCCATTCTCGTCGTCTCCGCTTGAAATTTTCAGGCCACTCAGGTCAAGCCCATCCACTGGGTCAATACATGCAGATTTTCCATTCTCTCCCGGCTTGGATGATCCTGCACCTGTACAGCCGTTCGCAGCGATCGTCAACGGAGACAAGATCGCCAACAATAGCCACGCTGGAACCCGTTGGAGCTGCATGCGGCATACCGGAAAGAGATGGCTTGCCTGAGAGGCTTGGTTTTACATTCTCTTGCCCTCGTGGGGATCCCAAGAATTCGTCGTCGCCTGCAGTGTTGTTAGTCCTGACGTGGTCGTAAACGGAAATCGTACAGCACAGTGTTCTGGACAAGCACCGGATCAGCGCATCACACAGAAAATCACAAATGGCAACTAAACGACGCACTGCTTTCAATTGCGATGACCCGCTCCAGCTGCGTTGGCTCAGCACCGCTGTTTCGATCAGAGCTGATTCGGTTGGACCCATGCAGCTGGTGAAAGCTCGACATTGCAGATCAGCTTCTAAACTGCAGAGGGAAACTTGATGGTGTCGTCTTTATCAGTTGGTCTGAGAGCGCTGCCAGTGTCAGCTGGCTTGCACCCGATCACAGACTCGCGGTAGCCTTTGTGGGCGCAGCGTCTGGTTGAGTCATATTGGGAAGGAAACAAGGTACATGGACCTGCATTAACATTCAGCAGGCAATTTGACGCTGCAATTCTAGCGTCTGTATTTGTGAGTGCAAAACTCTGTGTTCGGAATCAGGCGCTGGCCGCGGAATGTCGAATGGCAATGCCCCTGACCCCACCTGGTGTGCTTTAGTTTTCAGCACGTAGTGCGCATAATCAACATCCAACAGGAATGCATATCAAAATGAGGGTCCACAAGGTTTTCGTGTCATCGGGTGTATATCTTTAGTTCCATTGAACGCGAAATGTGTGTGCACGGTTGAGGCGTTGACGAGCATGCATGGCTCCTGGTGACCGTGCTTATTGAGCCACCTTCCGCCAGCCCAAATCATCTGGGAATCAAACTTGTTGCTGATGTATGGTACTGTTGTCTGGCGAATTTAACGAAGCGATTGCGCCCGCTCCTCTGTAATTGAGGACTTCGGGAGCTGCATGGGTGTACACATGATGAGCAAGGAGGAGGGGTGCTTCTTCAGAGTTCAAAATTTGGCTACGATGCATCGCGATGTCAACGTTGATATTAGGTGACGCCGGATGAGGCAGCGTCTTGGCCACTGCATGCTGCAGCTGCAGCATTGCAGCTGGCAGGTCTCCAGGGGTGCTCAGCAGCTCAGCAACCACAGAGTGAGACAGGTATGCTCCACAAGGTGATAGAATACAGAGGCAAGCAAGCATGGCGATGCAGCAGTCACATGGCGGAATTCCATACACAAGCTGAGACAACAGCTCAGCAAGACTGGCAAGAATGCATGTCCGCGAGCTGGCAATTACGATGCACTCTGGGCAGTGCTTAATGCACATTCTCACTTGGAGAGTGCGCAGGCAAGGATACTGGACAGGAGACCTTCAAAGTGTCCAGGTGTTGAGTCGTACCAGAGCATCCGGCATGGTCCTTGAGTCGCCAGGTGCAGAGCATGGAACAATGCAGCATGCACGGCTCCTCCCTCACAAATCGAAAGTCACATACTGTCCCACATCATGGTCTGCAAGAGCTAATTGCAGTGACCTCGCAGAGAACAGTAGTGTCTCCATACTTCCTCCCACATCATCATTTGCAAAACTCTATTGCAACTACACTGTCGAACAGAGCAGTCGGATGCCCACATACTTGAGGCATGCCAGAGTGTAGGAGGCAGCGGAACATGTGGCTGAGCATCTGATGTTCTGTCGTTTGGAACTCTCTTGATCAATTCTATCCATTTGAACTGCACTGCAATGATAGTATTTGCCTGTGTGTGCATGTCCTGGCATCAGCCACACAAGATCATGATGCTTGTGTGTTACACGGTGATAGATCTAGGACCCAGCAGCGCCGAGGCAACATACCAGGCCCAGGCAACACGCAAACAGACAGGCCACCGCAAGCACCAAGGCTACTCTCCGCACGAGCAAATGCCAGAACGAATGCGTTCGAGTGATGCTTGTGTGATGATTCAACAGACAATCATCTCCAACCCAATGTCAAAGGCTCATGCTCCCATACGCATGCTTTTTCACATGTGTTGGCATCTATTGTAAGGAATATTGCCCTCTTAGGAACCTGTCAGCAGGGCAACAGCAAGCAAGCAAGCAACCAAATTGCAACAAGCAACCAGCGGCTTGCTGCAAGCAACAATATGCAAGGATCCACAAGCCTCCTCACACTGCAGCAATGGCACACCAGCGCACACAACCACGTCATTCTTGCCACACCCATTGCACTCCACCCGGCCTCACTGGGAGGTGTGATGGTGGGGTGCGCACCAACACACCCGGCCGCACCCGCACTGGGAGGTGTGATGGTGGGGTGCCCACCAACACACCCAGCCGCAACTGCACTGGGAGGTGTGATGGTGGGGTGCGCACCAACACACCCGGCCGCACCCGCACAAGCACACACCAACCGCCACACCCATGGTCACACCCAGCCGCACCCACGGACACCAGTTTCGGCACAACTGCACCCAGCCTCGCCAGAACTCGCATGCCAGCTCCAACATCCCCATGCGAGCCCCGAAACGCGTCCCCCGCCCGCCGTAATTCAGCATGTGGGCCGCCCACGGCTGAGCGCTCGGAGCCGGAGGCAGGCGAGCATGCGCAGAAGCGGCTCCATGCACCGCGGCAGCTTCCCCTGACCCCAGCACCACGGCCAGCGGGTGCCTGCAAGCCGTCTGAAGGGACTTCGTGGCGAGGCAGCTCCGCCCCTCCAGCAAGCCAGCTGCGCGCAAAGTGAGTACATCACCGTGGCGACACAATAGTATGCTGCATCCATGGTGCATTGTAATAGTGGCTGGACTGGATCCTGCAATGCAGATGTGTGCAAGAAACTGCAGGGGGAGATGGCTTGTGTCACAACGGAACACAGTTCAGAGCTGTGGCCACAACACGCGTAAACGTCGGCGCCCATCGGCCAGCTCTAGGAACACCCCGCAAGCCACACTGTCCGCGGCTACCTACGCCGTGATCACCGGGCGCACCACTTGGCGCAGAATAGTGACAACGCGACGTCGTATCAAACAGCAGTGCCAGATTATGTCATGTGTTGTGGAGGGTGCAACGGCACTTTGGCTGGATGTTCTGGCCTGCGGATCGCATCGCTACAATTCCGACCATGCGAGCGTCGTTCTGATCATGTCGACGGGTGCACCGTTACCGCAGCCAGTCTAGATGCGGAACACACACAAGGTGCACTCATGGTGCTGCCACTATAGTTTGGATGTTTGTTATTCTGCACGTTTGTTTTATCAAGTGATTTGCGATCCGAATTCCGGCGGTGTTGTGCGCGCGTCTGACTGGCACGTTGCACTAGGCATCATGCTGTGACAGAGCATACACAGTTTGAACCTTGAATCTGCGGTCGTAAGCTACAGTCAGTCTACCGTGTCCTGCCAGCGTTTCTGGTCCTCGAGGCGCTGCACCCGCTGATCAGATACAACGGCCTGAGCATTTTAATAGCATGATCGCCAGCACCGCACCCCCTTTTCCGGAACAAACGTATGCTTCCAATGCTCAGATCCTGCATGACTGGGCTCTGTTGGCTGGGCGTGGCACCTGAACTATGACCAGTGCAGACCATCCTCCTTCCTGGAGGTATGCCGCGCCGATCGCCAGCTCGCGCGGCACAGAAATGCACACTTCTCGTCAGCAGCTCTACTATCTCATGACGGCACGGATTCTGTGGTTCTAGGGACTACTCTCGGTGATATTTACACTTTGAGCCTATCCGTCCTCGGCAGCCTGGGGCAGCAAGACCTTTCCTCCGTCAGTCACGCATCCACGCAGGCACACTTGAAAGTTCTCTCTCTCTGCAATGTCTCAGGTGTGCGCTGCTAAGTGGCTTGATGTGGATATGGTGGTCGAGAGCAACAGCCCTCAGCACGGTGAGATCAGTTATGGAGGCAGCCTGGCCCTTGCAAGGCCTTTCTGGAGCATGTGCCAACGATGCTGTTGCCCTATTCCACTCATCAACCTCTCAGCTGATCTCAATTCCGTACTCAAATCTGCCTGCATACCAGCAGTCACAAACCACAAATCATTTAGCTGAGGTGGACAGCGCGGCCAAGACCCACAAAGTTGTGTTTGAAGGCGTGCCACATGTCTCAGATCCGTTCCCCGATGGAATCCTCCTGCTGTATCAGCTTGCACCATGCGCTGCGATCATTCTCCGCGCTGATGTTAGCGTCCCCGCCCCTTCTCGCATCCCATCCCGCTGTCAACCTTTCCGCCCCAGTCAACCAACAGTTTCCTGATACCAATGCTGAGTCCTGCTACAGGGAACGCAGCACCAGAAACAATTGCCTCCAGTGGCGCGGACAGCAGCATCAAGCTCTGGCGGCCTGCTGCCCCAGACGCCTCTCCCTCAAACAGCCCTCTGCAAGAAGTTGCCAAGATCGATGTTCCATCACCCTCCACTGAAGACCTCTCGCAGCACCGGGTCCCGGATGCCAACTGCCTCGATGCTGCACCGGACATGCACCTCCTGAGGGCAGGATCAAACACCGGCACTGTCCTCACATACGATCTGGTGAGACCCTTTCTGGTACAGCTGCATCGGTACAGCTGCATGCAGACCAGCCAGTTTCTGTGGATGTGCATGCAAACCATCCATTTCTGTGGATGTGTCTGACTGTGTCCTTCTAGCAATGTGCTTGTGTTCTCTAACACATGCAGGGCACTGCCTCCCGCTATTGCGTCGCCTCCTCCTTGTACGTGTCACTGAGTATCACTGAGTCTGTTGCTGCATCTTCAAGTTGCCGCACCTGCCGATGCCACGCCAGAGCAGCAGCAAAATCTCGTATCTCTAATTACACCGAGTTCGCGTGGTCATTGCTATTCTGGGGTGATAATGAATGCTCACAATTCAGTTGGTGCGGGGTGTGGGTGCGTGGCTGGTATGTTGCCGCGCGCCGGGCGCGACCGCGGCCGCGGCTGTGAGCCCACTCGTATCCGTGCGCTCGTGTTCCGCTCTATGATGCAGTCTAGGCAGTTTCGGCCGCGGATGCAGGGAGCCGCGGGCAGCCCAGCACAGCAGCGCAGCCACAGCGCACACGCCCTCGCCATCACCAGCCTGCGGCACCACCCGACCAACCCCGCCCTCTTTGCCACATCGTCCGCCGACGGCACCGCCGCCGTCTGGGACGCCCGCGCGGCGGAGAACGGCGGTTGCGTCATGCGTGTGTGCCCGTGCGCACCCGTGTCCGGCTGCGCACCCGCGTCGGCGGCGATCGTGCCGACGGCGGACGCGTACCGCAGCTTCCACCGCAAGGCGGCCGCCGGAGCGATGCCGGACGCGGTGGACGGCTGCGAGTATGACCAGACCGGGCGCTGGCTCGCGCTGGGCTGCGCGGACGGCACGCTGCAGTACTTCAGCCTGCTGACTCAGGAGGTCACTGGGACACTACAGCTCAGCAGCGCGCCCCAGGTACTGTCGAATCCCCACTGTGTCGGTAACCCCTCAACTCCGGTTGTTTTGTTCAGCAACCCCGAATTCAGAACGTTTGATGGACATTTCTGCGAGCAAGTATGTAATCAGGCGGTCCCGCCGCCGCAATTAACTTGACAGGATACGGTACTCTCAAATCCATGTGCCGCCTGCAGTACACGCCGCGACCATGCTTGCTGTCATTGTTGTGTTGCCCAGGCAGCCGCATGTTGCCGGACACGGCTCTCGCTGCAGCATGGCTGCAGCAAGCAGCACTGTGCGCCATCGCCGCCATGTGCAACATGCATGTACATGTACATGGTCCAGTCTTGCTGCGGCTGCCTCCAACGCCCGCATCTCGTGCCCGGCAATTCCCTGCTCCGTAACCGAGTCCATGCCGTACTGGCTCTCGTGCACTCCAGCCAGTGCTGCTCTGCTCAGATGTGGGTGCATGTGGGTCACAACAAGCCCGGATCACTGGTGTGCCCGATCACGTGGCCTTGACCAACCACCAGCCTAAACAAATGTGTGAATGCTGACCTGTGGCTGACCAGAGCCCGCCTGCAGGCACTGCGTCGGAACGGACCGGACTTGTTCATCGGTTGTGCTCACGGGGAGCTCTATGCGGGGGGCTTCCTGGCTGGGGACGTGTCTTCATTCCAGGAGCATGTCGTGGCGGGTCGCCCGCAGCTGACAGCAGTCGTGGCGCAGAAGCGGGCGGCCGGGAAGGCGGGCATGGTGGTGGCATGTGGCACGCCCGGCACGGTGCTCGGCATGAACTCGCTCCTTAGAATTCCGCTGTGCACTGTGCGGAGCCGCCTGCGTGCTTGAGGCCACTGCGCTGACAGTTCCAGTGCGCTGTGCTGTACGTGTTATCATCATTGGTGTTGTGCATTTCCGTTGGGAGGTAGAGGCATCATGTGGTGGGGTCAGGGCAGGTCGTAGGCACAGGCTGTCATGGCAACACCGCTCCTGCAGACGTTTGATACTGTTTTATATGGCACTTCATGTCTGGGGTCTGTCATGCATTGGTCGTATGTGCCGCAGTGTTCTCGTTTTTGTGTTGAGCTGCGGGCACAGGAGGCCAGGTGATATCACCAGGTGATGAACACTGCCGGAGCAGCCGCACCTACACGCATACAGCGGGCTGGCTGCGACTGATGCTTCAGCAGCTGAAGCACAAAGTAGAAACCATGCTTGTAACGCCACGAAAGGTATGGCCTGCCGATGTGCCTGATTCTCACAAAGACGAGTCTCCCGAAACCCAGATTATGCCACGGTCTGCTGGTGAGTGCAAAATTCGGAAATGCAGTCTGTCACCACATGTTTCTGCAAATTCAGAAAGACTTACATGAATCCACCAATGCATTGATTCCACCATCTGCACACCCAGAAGCATGACAGCCAAGCGGAAGGAGGGCAGTGCTGCAGCATCAGTGACATACGCTTTGGACCGACTTTGCGCAATGCATGACAAACATCAGGCAGAAGTATGCACATGTCACAGCTGACCTACAGAATCCAAAATTGACCGTCCCGATCTCGCATCAGACTGCAGCGTCGGTGGCGGCGGAGTGAGAGCCACGAAGTGAGAGGGCAGCGGAGATGATCGCCCACTAGGTGGACCTGACCGCCCACTATGTGGACCTGACCGCCCCGCGCCCGCTGCACCCCCCCCCGCACCATTCCCAGCGCTATTCAGCCCCGATGACGCTCTCCCTTCTCTCGAATCTAGAGCGACTCCACCGCCCGCTGCCCCTGCCCCACTGCATGCATCGCGTGACAGCGACCGCGTAGCATCCGTCCCACGCAAGTACTTCGGCACCCGCCCCTGCGGCGTCGCCACCGCGGCCCCCCGCGGCGCCGTCCCGCCCCTGCTAGTAGTGGCTGTGCAACGCTGAGCAGCAGCTGGGGTGGCCAAGGCGGCTGGAGGCCCCTTGCCTCGCACACCCGGCGCCTTGCCGGCCGCGGGATGGTGCCGCGCGCGCGTGCCCCACGGCCGCACGTCCTGCATGACCTTGTCCAGCAGCCGGTCCGCGCTCTCGAGCTCCGGGTCCGCCGTCTGCGTCGCCGCACTGACTGTGCACAGCGCGCCGTGACTCCCGCTCTTCCGGTGCAGCACCACGCCGGCCGGGTAGCCACCCCAGTATGGCATGATCGTGCGTGGCGGTGGCGTGATCGGCATCTTGGCAGGCTCATGGATGCCGGTGGGGTCCAGCGCGGCAGTGATGGGGTTGATCGAGGCGCCCAAATTCGGAATGGGGGCGTGCTGTGAGGCCATGTCAGGGAGCGTGATATCCTGGGATGTCGACCGTGCGAGGCCGAGGATGGCGGTGTCCTGGCCTTGCAGCACATGGAGCTTCTCGAGGAGGAACGCGAGAACGCGCTTGCGCTGCTCCGAGTTCAGGTCCTTCAGGTGGCCTGCATGCATGCAAACACGTGCTCTGACTGCGATCGTGACTGCATGTGAGAGCATTCGTTCACGACTTAGGAAACACGGGAACTTGTGCATTCCATGGATCGCACTCTGGTGGCCCAGTAGTCAAAGCAGGGGCAACGGAAGCGAGTAGAAGGAGAGTGTCCTGAATACACAGGCTTGCCTGGTGACATAATTGAAGGAGGCAGAACTGCTCAGACTGGGGCGCTACAGATCTGACTGCCAGTGATTCCCACCAAGCAATATGACGCTGACCCGGCCAGACACCTGTAGAGCCCCGCACTGGGACCTGCATCAGGAGCCGCACCAGACAAAACCGTGATCGAGGATCCATCCTCGTCCGCCTGCTCCGCCCGCTCCACCTCGACCACCTTCCGCTTCACATCCTCCATGCATGCCAGCAGAAACTGCCCAACGTCGTCTGTGTCCCGCCGCCGCTGCGCCTCCGCGTCTTCCAGCTCCGCGAGCGCGCCGCGCGCCGCCGTGAGCTCCTCTGCCGCGGCCTCCGCCTCTAGCTTGCGGATGCGCAGCTCCTGCAGGAGGTCCTCGTGCTGCGCGTCGCGTGCTGCCTGCCCGCCGCTGCGGTGCTCCTCTGCCGCGTCCTGGTCGCGCAGCCGCCCCAGCTGCACGCACGTGCAATACTGTGGCACCTTACCTTCAGCTGTGTGCAAATGTGATCACTACTTACGTTGCAGCCAGCACGCATGCCGCTGCCATGGGACATTGGCATGTGCTGCTGGCTGGCTGACCAATGCTACTGTCCCAGCTGATGCTGCCCCTCAGTCAGGTCAATGCAGCCGCATGCTTATGACACGGATCATTGATGCAGCGTTGTAGACATGCCACGGTCGAACGGTGTGAATGTGGTCACATCGCCGTATCCATGCTGCCATTGACACGCCCCTACAAACATGTGCTGGGGTTCAAAGCCCGCAGGATGTGGGGCTGACTGGTTTGTCATGGACCATGCTTCATGGACCATGCTTCATGCAACACGCGTGCTGCCACCGCTGCAAGCCCAGATTTGAGCAGTCCACCAAGCATGCCTCAAATTTGGCTGTCGCTACATATAATTGCTGTGCCACGTAAATGACAACAGAATTACCGAACTCATACAAAGTTTACCTGGAACTCTTAGACGGATGAGGTCCCGTGGATGCCGACGGAGCTGCCACTGTATTACACTCGTACTGTATGAGTCATACTGCATGCGTGGATGCGGCGAATGCGACACACAACTGTCCAGGTGGCTGTGGAGGTTCCCTGAACCGGCTGAAACACGCAAAAGCCACATTCCTGGATCCACAATCGTGCTGCAGTATTTGCAGGTGGTCCATTGGCTGTGACTGCCAAACAGCTCGGAACCTGCGGAATGTTCCATCGCTAATCATGTCCACTGTGCAAGGGCGCTCTTGCCATGGCAGTGTCGCTCCAAGTTCCAGTCCAGCAATACAGTGCCATGACTGCCCATTGGTCCACTGCCCGCCTGTCCAGCTCAACTGTTCTGTCGAACATCAGGACAGCTAATGAGCACACATGTGCATTACCATGGGCGATGGTCCACTTTTTGTCTGGGTCACAGCTTCTAATTCTGGGTTGTATATGGTCCACCATCGACTCAATAGGCAGCACACCCGTTGTACAAGTGTTCCAAAACATGACTGCAGCCCATGCCAAAGTTGCTGTGTTCCAATCGCTGCAGTCACCGCGTAGAAATGCCAATGGCGTGTCCTCACTAACCAATGCTGCAGCCACGGCCCAAGCCAATGGCCGACAAATCAGGGATGCGCATGGAACGTCGAGCAGCATGCGTCTGACAGCGGGTCCACCGATACAAAGCTGGGGTTCCAAACGCAAGTGCGAATGCTGTGTGCATGATGACTGCTGCCAAAACACGAGTCAGGAGGGAAGGCCAACACACCAGCTGCTTGATTGTGCTCTGATAGACTGTGTTGCGCTTTGCCAGCTCATTCTCTGTTTCCCGGCTGAGCACAAGAGCTCGGCGCAGCTCTGCAATGCGCCCATCCAGAGCCTTGTTCTGGGAGATGATAGCACTGGTCTGGTGGCTCTGGTATGCTACCTCTGCTGTCATCTGCTCGTTCTCCATGATTGTACGCTTCGTGGTCAGCTCCAGCTGATTGTCTGTGAGCTGGATCATGTACTGCTTCGTGTCCTGAATGCGCTTGTGCATTGTCTTCTTCCACTTGTCCCTGCAACAAGCCATCCACATACAGGCAAACTGAACAAGTGATGTCGTCACAAGTCAGTGGTGCCAGTGGAGGCTGGACTGCTGTCAAAGCTTTTGTAGCCCCAGTCGCAACAAGAGCAGGCAAAACAGGTGCACCTATCCTTCACGTGCTCCCTCTCCAGTTCACTGATCTGGTGCTCAAACTGTTTCTTGCTCTCCTGCATCTTCTCTTGCAGCTCTGCAAGCTGTTTCAGCAGGTCCTCGCGCATCCCCAGGTACTCCTCCGCCGACCGAGCCTTACGATCACTGTCTGCCATTTTTTCCAATAACTCGGCGATGTACTTCTCCGAGCTGTCATTGGCTTTTGTCATCTCAGCCTGCCGTCACAACTCTTCTGAAGCGAGCCACAAACCGCTGTGTGTGTTCATTGAGCAACTTATCAGACGTCACACCGTGAAATACGCTTTTTCTTCAGCCATCTTCTTCTTAGTCTCTGCCAGTTCGGCTTGCAAAGCTGCATAGGACAGAGCCCGAGCTTTGAGCTCGTTAACCAGGAAGTCATTGATGTCTTTGAGCTTACACTTCTGATCCGCAAGCTCCTCTGTAAGCTTGTAATTCTGGACCTGAAGATCGGATGATTGCTCCTGGTGTCTGTACGCGATTGGTCTGTTGTCAGATCCTCTTCACGGTTCCCGTGACATACATGATCAAGTGAATAACATGCTTGCCAGTATCGCCCATACAGCCAGCCTCGATAACGGAGAGCGTACGCTGCGACTTTGGATTTGAGATAGCTGATAACAAGTTCTTTCTCCAGAAGATCCTTGTCCTCCTCCAACGGCTCAACTTCATCTCCAGCTTTCTTCGGCGGCATAGTGAATGGATTTGGAGCTGGATCAATCTATCTTCATGAAGAAGTGGATCAGCTACACGTGAAACAGACCGAGATCCCAGATGCAAGACGTGAACTGGAGCTGGCTGCACGCCAACGTGACAAGCAAGCACGCAATTCTGTGCGCAACGGCGCACGCGACAGAGAAGGATATCTGCTGAAAGGAATGCCGGCATGCAAAAGTCGAAGAATGTCAGGCATCACACTCATACGCAGGGCTTGCGGGGCCGGACTCCTCCGTAGAGCTCTGCATGCATGGGCAAGAGCCCACACCCAGTCCAAATCACGAATCGTGAAACAAAACGTAAACTAATGCCCTGAATTCAGTTCCATCATGTGATAGCAAAGCTGCTCTGGAGTTTCAGCTACTCCATGTCCCTGGGCGTGTTCCCAAGGGCATCACAAGTGGTATCCCCATGCAGTGGCGCCCCACAGCGGCAGAGGAGTGCTGACCCTGGCCGCGTGAGCACTCGTTTCTGTGGCTTATGGAGACCGGAGCTATCCGATCTATCCTGACAAGTTTCAGGCTTGTTAAAATACAGTGTGCCTGTCAGACACCTACACAATCGAAACTGAGTGTGCTGGGGACCTTTACTAAGCACTGGACGAAGAAATCTCTAGCCAAATTTACTGAATCATAATTATCTGAAAACTCGTGCACGTCATCTCACATGTCTAGCTTGCCAGCTTCTTGAAGTTTTCGAACGATCTCCTCCTGCTCTGTCTCTGGGAGCTTTCGGAACCTGCGAGCAAAACAATCGTTTCGCACACTCATGATGGTGCGACTTCGCATGCCAGCGAACTGCAACATTGGAAGCACTTGGACAGGAACGGTGATAGGGCGCACGTGAACACTGACTTATCACCGATATCATCTTTGATGTTCTGAGTGACTTTTTGGCTTGCGAAATACAGAAAATTGGCTATGAAAACACCAGCAAAGACTTTGTCTACAGTCGGTGGCATCAGCTTGGTCAAGTGCCCCATGAGCCAAAACGGTGTCACCTGCACGGGCGGGGCACACACGTGTGTGAGATAAGCTGAAGTTTCAGCGTATGTTCTACACTCCCCTCGTTACTTGGTGGAGCAAAAGTGAGCGGGTGTCAAAGCAGCCGTTTCCATCAAATTGCCAAATGATGGAGCGGGTCAGGGGCGCACAAGGGCAAGGCTTGCGGCGTTCGGTTTGCCATAGCAGAGCCCTTCTTTGATTGCAACACCTGTAACAGCAGCGAACGCAGGCCCCACCAGCAATGTGGCCCACGGATGCTCTGCAACGAAGTTCACAGCGGCTTGGTCCTTACTCGCCATCAGCCAGACCTCACCCAAGGCACCAAACAAGAAAAGGGCCTGCAAAGGTCACTCGTGGTCAACACGCAGCACAGATCCAGCCTTTGCTCACGCTCTCTGCATTACGGTCGCTACACAACCAATTCAGGTGCTCACTTGGTGACAACAGCACTGTGGGCAGAGGACTGACTTGGATGGTTCTCTTGATTTCGGTTACGTAGATGTGAATCAGGACCAGGGATGCTCCGAAGCCTGCAGTGCCAGCGAGGCACAAAGCGTTCAATGCTGCAGGAGGCAGGAGCTGCTCGTCAGTGGCCCCAGCTGCAGCAAACACCGCTGTTGCACACAGTGCAGACAGAATGATTCCTGCCCTGTACCCCAGAACCTCTGCTATGTCCGCGTCGTCTACGCTCCAGGCTCCATATATGCCATCGTGTACCTCTGTACATCAACTTACGTCACGGTTCCTTGAACTTGATAGCAGTTAATGATAGCAACGAACTGTGTACGGACTGGCTACGGTTCGACTTTGCTGACCAGGGTGTACACCAGTTCCGAAGGAGCCATACGATACCCGAAAGCCACACACAGCAGCAAGCTCCAGTCATGGCCAGCCGGACGCACGCTTCACATCCCACAATATTCATGTATGTAGCAGATAGGCTGTAGTGCACAGAGCGTTGGCACATGTTGCCAACGTGAAGCCGTTAGCTTCACGTTGAAGCCAACCTGGGCAATCAGCCACGATGGATGGCGTGCATTGCTACAAACACATGTCTACAATAACATGCTACAGTAAATTTGCACAGAGCTAATTCAATTTGACCTGAATCGTCTATTTGCAACGCTTTGTGTTTGCTGAAATGAGGTTACGTCCCTGGTGCGTTCAACCAATTCTACTGTCGCGTGTTGTCCAAAGAGTGCACAAGCACAAAACAAGAAACAAGAAAGAAGACATGGTAGCTTATTATTAACTCGGCAGCTTTAACGGCGTTTCTGTATTGGGATTGAGTACTAGGAGTTGGCGACGAGTGCGTGTTGTGGAATGGCACTGGTGCCGGCATACCACACCTGTTTTCAAGCCATCACGAAACAGTCCTTTGGGAAGCAGCTCCTGTTGTGCTGCCTGGCGGCGGACAGAACCCCTGGATCTTGTGCAAGACAGCAGTCTTGGACGCGAGGTGAACGCCGGGGGGTGCTGAGTCGTCGCAGTCGAGCACGGGTACCCCATGGTGACACGGCGTTCGCGAAACAATCCTTCGTGGCTGGTTATAGGTCAACTAGATGTGAAGATGTGGATCAATCTAACAGGAACTGCGGAATCGCAAACAGAGAGATACGTTACAGATGTATGCTCCACAAGGTGGTAGAACACAGAGGCACGGAATCGCAAACAGGCAACGGTGGTTGTAAGCTTCTACACAGCCAAGCCTCTATCTCGCTCTATCAAAGCCAGCCACGATCCGGAGCAAGGAGGTATAGTTTATCGGCTATGCTCGCGCATTAGCACTATACGTGGGACTGAGAGGCACACAATTTCAGGTCGCGGGAACTTAAAGCCACGGACATGCGGAATCATGTGGGGACCACCTACGCCACAACGGAGGCACGGCCGTGCACGGCCCCAACTCAGCTCCTGGGGCACTGGCTAAAAGAGTTGGATAGCATCACGATTGACAAGGCAACGTAAACAGACAGTAATGTGGGAAACTCTCCCATTCTGTTGTGCAATGCAGCGGTAGCCCCTCGTGTTGGACGCGCTGGCATTTATATAATTAGCCACCTTCAGACACAGAACATTGCATGATATCTGGGAAGAATGCGGTGTCACGATGCAAAGCTCACCGCGGTCCCGTGCTGTGGGAACGCGCAGTCGGTGACGGCCATCGCCCGTGTGACTGGCAAGCACTTCATGCTGGGCCTGGACATGGTGGTGCAGTGGAGCAGTGTTCAGTGTGCAGTGACCCGTGAGCACAGGCGTATAGAGTGAAACAATATTTCGAGGAAAGTGTAGCGCAATACTGAAGCTGTTCTGTTTCAGTTGGTGTACGGCATGTGGCCATGGCCGTGTCTGATGCATTGCCATGCTTGCATACCTCTGTGTTCTACCACCTTGTGGAGCATAACGTTTCTCACCGCGATGCTGTACTCAATATGATGCAGTGTACCCCAGGCAAGCATAGCACCTCTCTAAAGCTTCTCAATACCTATGGTTCTGTGTGATGTTGGCAGACCACACAGCTGCAGCCCCTCAACAGCCACTGCTGAGGCCACGCCGCCACGTAGAACAGCAATCAACGCACTGTGCCAAGCGCCTACAAAGTGAGCAAAGTGAACACGCCTACGCACTGAGGTGCAGCTCCACCCCCTTGCACGCCGCCTCCCCCCCGCAACTCCTCAAAGCCTTGAAGCTGCTCCTCTATGCTCGTGAAAGGCACACGCTTCATCCCTGGCCCCCGCAGCAACCCTGCACCACCGCCGCCCAGCTCCCCTCCAGGTCGTCCGCGTTCACACACACCTCCCGCAGCGCGGGTAGCGTGCCCAGCGCGCGCGCCAGCAGCAGCGCCGCCGCGCCCGGCTCCTCAAACACTGCAAAGTCCAGGCTCAGTCGCGTCAGGCTCTCCACCTTCCCCAGCGCGCAGCACAACGCGTCGGCGCCGGTCACGCGTATCATAACCGACAGCGTCAGCGTCTCGAGCTGACTCATCGTGGGCAGCCCTGCCACGAGTGCCGCCGCAATGCAGGGGCTACCGTCCTCCCCCGCCCCCTCATCAAACACCTTGAGGCTCCACAGGCTCTTCAGCTTCCCCAGCGTGTCGCCCAGCGCGGCGACGTCCACGTCATGCTTGATCCGGAGGTACAGCCGCTGCAGGCCTGCGCACTGACCGAGCGCCGCAAGGAACGGTCGCCAGGCGGCGGGGGCATCGGAAGCTTCTGCGGGTTTTGGCTCAGCAGATACCGAGAGCTCCTTCAGGGTTCCACAGATTCACGCGAGAGCTGGTGGCAGCACATGCAGAAAGTGCCGGCTATCTGCGACGGTCACCTGGAGAGATGTGAGGGCGGGCAGACTGGACAGGGCCGCATGCATGCGGGAGATGGCACTGGTTTGCAGCAGCCGAGAGCACGCACACTCGAGACGCTGCAGTGTTGGGAGCTGCTGCACGGCCGCAAAGGTGGCGGCAGCGGCAGCCACGTCGCCAGCGGCAGTGGCCGTGCTCAGCGTGGCCAGCATGGGGCAGTCCATCATTGGCGGCAGCGGTGGTGGCTGAGGTGCGGGCGGATTGACCAGCTGTGCGTGTACTGCGGAGGACGGGCGGGGGATGTGCTGGGACGGCGCGGCCGGATGGCTGCAGAGAATCTCCAGGGTTTGCAGATTGGGTAGTGAGATCCGGGCTGTCGCATGCACGCTTGGCCCGGACAGGGTCAGCTTGGTCAGGCCGGACGCGGCGGACAGCGCTGCTGACAGCTTCGCTGCAGCGGGGCCGCTCAAGGGGGCTGATGGCTGCATGGGGGCTGCTAACTGCATGCATGAGTGAGTGTCCCACTCCAGGTTCTGCAGAGCGTGCATGCCGCGCAGCACCTGTGCAAACGCGGCGAGCGCGTCCGCATGCATCAGCAGCGGGTCGCTGGATATGCGGAGCTTGTGGATGTGGTTGCAGGCGCACAGCGCGGCTTCGAGGGAGCCAAGGACGTCCGCGCAGAGGCCACCGCGGGAGACGTGTAGACTTGTCAGCGTGCCCACGTGCGCACTCAGGGTTCTCGCGAGAAGCAAGGCGTTGGTCACGTGCGTCAGCGCGTGCTTGTGCGTGCTCGGCGCCACCACAGCGTTCTCAGCACATGGCCCGCCGGATGCATGTGGGTGAGCATGTGGGTTTCCGGAGTCGCCGCGAGGCTTTGCGACCTGCATGCGGGGGGGGGGGGGGGGGGGAGGGGAGGGGGGGAAGCGTAATGAACCGGGCCGTCATGCGCGTCAGGTACCTGTTGGGCGAGCTTGTGTTACACTGTGATAGATCTAGAACACAGCAGCGCTAAGGCAACAGAGCAGTCTACAGGCAAACAGACAAACCATCACAAGCCCCAACGCCACTCTCCGCACGAGCAAATGCTAGAACGGACCAGCGCCGACACTAGCTTGTGCGAATTCACTCACTGCTGCTGCAAGGGGGGGAAAGCGTAATGAACCGGGCCGTCAGGTACATATTGAGCGAGCTTGTGCGATTTCACTTGATGCTGATGCGAGGCAGGTGAACTGGGAGATCATGACTCACACAACAGCCCCTGCTATTGCCTGCGCTGCAGGGCAGGTACTGTGTTGGCTCTGCCCGGCGCTGAATGGGCGTGGCACTGTTTTGTGGTTGCATTGTGCCCAGAACCATGTTGACGCACACTCTGATGGTTTGAGTCTTGCATGTGCATCACCATAGGCACATGCGCTAAGCCGCCTCGCGTGGTCACGTCAGACTGTTCTGCTGTTGTGTGGGCAACAACAAGCAAGCAACTATACCCCAGCAAGCAGCTAGCAGCCAGCAGCAATATGCGCAGGTGCCCGAGCCACAGTGCACCGATACAACCGCCACACGCCAACGCACAGAAGCGTGACAACCACGGCCAGGCCACGCACTCCAACCGTCCACACCATGCACCATCGTTCGCCAGCACGCAGCCACGGCCACCCCGCGCACACACCCAACCACTCCCACACACCCCGACAGCAGCACCACTGCTCACGGGCCCACCCGAAAACGCGCCGCCGGTCCCGAACGTGTTCTGGGTGTATCAGAGGCTTGGTCGAGTGGTTCAACATGCACTACACGTGAACTCAGGCATGGTGTCAGGTGCATCGGTAGCGTGAACTTGATGCCATCCAGTGGTGACCGTATTACCTAACTGCTTCTGAGTTTGCTGCTGAGTTTGCTCTTGGCGTGCAAGCCCGCTGCTGAGTTTGCTCCTGGCGTGCAAACCCTGGCCCTAGAGTCCTAAGGGTTGAGGTAGCTGTGCATGCAGGCATGTGCACACAGCCACCACCGAGTTCGAAGGCATCACCATGAACAAATGACTGCATACTGATCATGCATAATGAGATACCCGTTGTATTCACTGGCAGTTTGTATACACACGTGAGGTACCCGCGCTTCGTCTTCGCGCGGTTCCGTCAGCCATACAGAAGGCCTCTGAACACAACCGAGCGCAAACTCAGCACGCTGGCGCGCGGTCAACGCATGCTGCTGCCAAAAAATCACGGCATTACTTTCAATTGGCAAAACATTTGCTGAATGAAGCCACGCGAGGTGAGCATGCGCCTGAATGTGCGAGCATGCAGCTGAATGTACCTACGCGATGCACAGCACTACATTGTGACGGAGTGGCGTGCATCACTCTCAAGTGCGACAATCAAGCTGCTCTAGCGCTGATGCGCAATCCCACGCATCACCAGCGTGCAAGCATATTGATGTGTGCCACCATTTTCTGCAAGAGAGGGTGGCTAGTGGTGAGATTGATGTTGTTGAGTTTGTGCCGACTGCGGACATGATCGCTGATGTCATGACAAACGCTCTTCCAAAGCCGCAGTTTGAGAAGCATCGTGACAAGTTAGGTCTGGTTGAGATCTGTGAGGTTGATAGTTCCAATACATCCTAGATATTGAATCAGGGGGAGTGTTGGAAGTGAATCAACATCTAGAAGTACCTGGAATGTACCAGATACTTCCAGGTACTTCTAGATGTTGATTCACTTCCAACACTCCCCCTGATTCAATATCTAGGATGTATTGGAACTATCAACCTCACAGATCTCAACCAGACCTAACTTGTCACGATGCTTCTCAAACTGCGGCTTTGGAAGAGCGTTTGTCATGACATCAGCGATCATGTCCGCAGTCGGCACAAACTCAACAACATCAATCTCACCCCTAGCCACCCTCTCTTGCGTTTAATCCCATGAACGACTCATCCCTGATCATCCTCAGCATGGTCTCATAGCTCAGGTGCCCCAGCCGCTCGATGATTATGCTATAGCTCCGCCTTATCCCGAGTTGCTACCAGCGCTGCCATCATCTCGCTACTGCCAATTCTCATGGCCTGACATCCGATGCCATTCTCCGATATCTGCACCACTGTTCTGTTCTGAGAACAGTCAGAGACTGTTCTGAGACTGTTCTGAGACTGTTCTGAGAACAGTCAGAACAGCCTGTTCGCTCTCCGGGGTCACTATACCTATCACTTTCCCGCCATTCCGCAGCAAAATTTCCCTGCTACTGGCTTTTCCCTCAAATTGACTTCCTTGAGTATGTGATAGCTAGCCCCTGTATCGAACACCCACTTGATGGCCTTGCCATCGTCACTGTGGAACCCTGCCTTGCCGGCAGCCGACACCTTTGCACGGTGTCGCTTCTGAGCACTGAACCTACCATGACCTGCCTCAGCAGATACCGTCATGGCCACCGCGCCCGCGGCCGCTTGACCGTGCACGTGCCTGCCGTTGCCTCTGTTTCCCCGCTGCTTCTTCAAACAATCCTTCTTGAAACGTCCGTACTCCCGACATTTTTTTTTCTGTAGCACTGTACCTTGGACATGTGCAGCTTCACCACTGCCTTCGGGACGTCTGCGCATGCCTCTGAGCTCGACTTGCACTCAAGCCGTTGCTGCTCTCAGCCGACCGCAGGTGCTGTATCAAGCCTTCCGTGCTGACATTTGGTCGTCAGCTGTAAGCCATTGTACTTCTACGTCTTTGCCCATCTCGATATCGAAGTGCTACTGTCGAACGCGGATTTACGGAAACTTGCAAACGGTTAACTTGCACGCAGTGTATATAGGGTAGCGCAGGACCCATAACCTGTTGACGAGTGATCTCTGTTGGTACAGAAGGAACGTAAGTGAATATCTCAACGATGTGCTGGCCCTTATATAAGTACAGGCACCCAGCAGAATCAATGTCCTACTGCACACATCGCACTTGCCTTGTGCTCTGCGTGTCTCCAGAGAGTTCTCCGCGTCACGAATTCTCCAGACCACGCGTGCACATGTCCTAGTCACATCCATGGTGACGTAACCATGCACACAGATGATCCTAGATCCTCCTGGAATGTACCAGATACTTCCAGATACTTCTAGATGTTGATTCACTTCCAACACATTGGAAGCCTCTAACCAAGCCCATCAAACCAAAAATAGAACATACGTGTCATGCGCTGCTTTGGCGGATGTTTACTGTTTGTAGGAGGTGCGCAGTGAAGCAGCAGGTGGTCAGCAAAGCATGTGCTCGTACGAGACGTCTAACGGGTCACATTCAGAACACAACGCACCGTCAGCACCGTCGCAAGCTTTGCTGGCGTCAGATGTGTCGATGGATCGCCCTGGAGCCAAAAGTTGAATTCCTGAAGACTAGTACTCACGCCTTCAGGCAGGCACGCCAGGCCCTTGAAGCCCTTCAGCCCAGTCAGGAACGACGACTTCTCCACAGCTGAAGCGTCGATCCTCTGGCAGATATAAATACAATCTTCCAGCCCCTCGCCATCGTGAGGAATCTGTGAATGAGCTGTCAGAAATGAATGTACCATGTCAAACGACTGAGTTGGGGAGTGGTGCAGAACAGAAGCACTGTATTCCAGCTTCAGTGGAGTGCTCGTGTGCACTCGCACTTATAATGCCTTTGTTATGCTATTGGGGAGAAGGAGACAGCGTTGCAATTCATGATCAGCTGGTCGATATGTACACAAGGCCCGAGAGAGGTCTCCAGTCAGTATGCATGGCCACACGGGATAACAGTTCAGGTCTGGAACTGCCATCCAGACTGGCTCGCAGTGGACGAGCCATGCATGGCCGTTCTCGCCATGCAGTGGTCCCTGTGGTTTGTGGTTGGGCCTGCGCAAGATCCCAGGCGAAAAGGCCTGCGCAAGATTCTGGTTGTCCACTTGCAGCCTTGCATGGGTCACTGCTGCCACTGCAGGCAGCTGCACCAGCACCGGCCGCCAAAACTCAATTGAAACCCATGCAACCGTGCTGTGCAGCACCGGTCAAGGTGCCGTATCCGACCCGACGTACACCACCCAAAGCGTGCTGGTCCTGACCATGGATTCTGGTTGCACTGGCACACTTGCAGTCGTGGCAGTTGTACTCACAGCAGTGGGCAGTTGTACTCACAGCATGCAGCAGTTCCGAACACAAGAAGCGCCCAGCGCCCAGCGCCCAGCGCCCAGCGCCCAGCGCCCAGCGCCCAGCGCCCAGCGCCCAGCGCCCAGCGCCCAGCGCCCAGCGCCCAGCGCCCAGCGCCCAGCGCCCAGCGCCCAGCGCCCAGCGCCCAGCGCCCAGCGCCCAGCGCCCAGCGCCCAGCGCCCAGCGCCCAGCGCCCAGCGCCCAGCGCCCAGCGCCCAGCGCCCAGCGCCCAGCGCCCAGCGCCCAGCGCCCAGCGCCCAGCGCCCAGCGCCCAGCGCCCAGCGCACCACACCGTGTGCACCGTAACTCCACGTAATACCAAGTGCACCCTGAGCCCGTGTGCACTGTAACCCCTGCGTGTTGAATGCCGTGCGCATGCGTAACCCCCACGTGCGACCCGCCCCCCCCCCCCCACACTAGGGTGACCGTGCTGCCTGTGATTCTTGGTTGTGTTCCGTGCGTTCTTCCCTCTGCACTGCGCAGCGCTGGCGCCTTTATCTATGTGTGCACCACAAATTCGTGCACATTGCAACAAGTCACTGCATAGGCCGGCGTGCAGCGTAGCTATATCACTACATTATTATATTACTATACACGGAGAGTGGGTGCGCGTTGGGTATGTAACGGAGATGCAACACAGCGTCAGTGGTGCGCAGGAGAGCAAGCACGCAGCACAACCAACATGACACGCAGCACCGCCGCCTGCACACGCCCCATAGCTGGTGCACACCAGAGGCATGCTGCGTCTGTGTATGCTGCGTCTGTGTATGCTGCGTCTGTGTATGCTGCGTCTGTGTATGCTGCGTCTGTGTATGCTGCGTCTGTGCATGCTACACGTGCACGGGCCATCTGTCACACCGCGCGGCGCCGCTCAAGCTCCAGGGCCTGATGTTTGCCGATGACTGCTCTGTTGCCTCGGCGCTGCTGGGTCCTAGATCTATCACAGTGTGACACACCCACGCCAACGCTATGCACTCGACCCAGCCACACATGGGGTTGTGCACGACCTCCAACCAGCACAGACCGCCGCCCAAGCTCTAGGGCTCCACCATTGCGCGGCGCTGTCTCCGTTGGTGTCTGTGCGCCCAAAACTTTTCGTGGGGACAGCCGCCCGGCGGCCGCTTGTGCTTGATGATTGTCTACGCTCAGAGAAACGTTAATTACAGCTCAAAAGGCATGCTCCACAGAGTGGTGGAACACAGAGGCAGGCAAACATGGCGGTGCGTCAGACACAGGAATCATGGCCGAATGCCGTACTCAAGCTGAAAATTGGCTGAGCTTGAAGACGGTAGCACGAGCTTGAGGCCGGCCTGCGCGTCCTCGTGTCATTTGTGAAAGCGTCTCACAGGCGGAACAGAGGCACCCACAGCTGCAGGCACTGATGCACAGCGAACAAGCAACGCGCGCAGCCGTCACAGCTGGAGGCCTAGGCAGACAACGGAGTGGGCCACAGGCCGCCAGTCCTCGTTGAATCGACGTATTGTACGGAGATCGGATGTGTCCGCACATGATGCAGCGTCCTGCCAGTGCCGTTGACATCGAGAGGTTGTTGCTCCTTCAGAGTGGGGCGCACAAGTGTGAAGCAACAGAGCTGTCAAAACTGTGTGTGTCGGGTGCTGAGCACACCCATGTACACGGCCTGGCATGTAGTGGTGGCAACGTTGGCAGGAAAAACAACGATACCGACGAGCAACAAAAGCGATACAGCACAGGGGATTCCCAGGAGATCACTCAGCCCAGTACTAATCCTGCCCAACCAGGCTTAAGTTGCGAGTTCTGATGGGATCGCCTGTTTTCCTGGTGGTATGACCGTATCACGACTGCACGTGCCGGATTTGTGTTATCAATAACTGTTACAAAAATGCCTGTTGAAATAGGCATCTGTGACGGCTGTAATCGGCAGCCGCATGGCCTTCTCGGGCATACATTTCGACCAAGCGCCGCAATTCCAGGCAGTGAAGAATGCGTATTGCAGCCGTCATAGATGCCTATTTCAACAGGCATTTTTGTAATAGTAATTGATAACACAAATCCCGCACTTGCAGTCGTGATACGGTCATACCACCAGGAAAACAGGTGATCCCATCAGAACTCGCAACTTAAGCCTGGTTGGGCAGGATTAGTGCTGGGCTGAGTGATCTCCTGGGAATCCCTTGTGCTGTATCGCTTTTGTTGCTCGCCGGTATCGTTGTTGCTTTTCCTGCCAACGTTGCCACCACTACATGCCAGGCCGTGTACATGGGTGTGCTCAGCACCCGACATAAGTGGCTCTGTTGCATCACCCAAGCCCGGCGTTTTAGGAGGCCGTATTTCTGCCTCTTTGGCAGGCGAAAGTCTGCCTCTCCGGCGAGTGCATGTCTGCCGCTCCGGCGGCCGAATTGCTGCCTCTACGGCGGGCAAATGCAGCGCCAGCTCACACTTTCCTTGCACACGAGTCTCGTTGCCGCGGTGGTGGGGTGCGGGGGAGTGTGCGTGAGTAGCTGCGTGGGTGTGATTGTGTCAGTTGTGTCGTTCGTTGTGGCTTTTCGCCTGGGATTGTTCCTGCTTGTTGCTGCCTGCTGCCGGGGTTTTAGTCGTCTGCTTTCTTGCTGTTGCCCTCGCTGCCGGGCTCGTGCGTTCATCTCCGTGTAACACATGAGTCTCGCTGCGGCAGGAAGCAGCGCCCTCGTACACAACGCCAGCATGCTCCTTGATGTTGAGCAATGCAGGTACCACATACTAATCGTGATCATGCCAATCGTGACAATCATGCAATGCGCTGCGTGAACAGACCTCCGCCGTGTCAGCACTCAAATATCAAGATTCTGGCACGTGCATTTGGTAAACAGCACAATGTGCTCGTAAGTCATGCAGGCCACTGAAGCGAATCAGGGCGACAGCAGAGGACCAGTGGGATGAGCCTTGCAAGCTCATAGGCGCAACAGTACCGCGGCCGCTTTCACACTTTAAAGCCTCGTGAAACGTCACCAGCCACGCATTCCTCACGCGCTGCACAGCTTGTTCTGCGCTCAAAGATGCAGCACAGCACAACACAGCACATGACCACAGCACCGCAGCAGCTCCTTCTCACGTGACCCGGTGAGAGGGCGCCGCATGGGACATGGCGCATGGCGTCCTCCATGGCGCATTGCCATGCGATTTGGTTCAAGCACTCCCCACCCATCAACACCTGTCCATTCTTTGCAGTGAAGGACCCAGCAGCTTGGGCTGCTGTTAAACTCTGCCACCATCGCCGCTGCGCCGTGCTGTGCTACACATAGCACAGTGACCAGGGGCTCCCACAGCATGCATAGCATACAACACATCCAGCCCATGTGCACTCTACATTCCCTGATTATGCTCTCGCTACTTGCACTGTGCTTACACCGAATCGCTTCATGTGCAGCGAGTTACAGAATTGATTTCTACACCGATCTGCAGGAGTGACATTGGCCATTTTAAACTGTGTGCTTTAAACTGTGTCACACGAGCGCCCAGCACTTGCGCAGCTTGGCCACAAAGCGGTCCACATCTTCCCGCGTCTCCCCGAGCGCCGCTGCCGCCGTCAGGTAGTCATGCCCGTACTCATCACTGCTGCTGCCGTACCCATCGAACGGCACCCCAGCCACCGTTTGCCGAACCCCCCGCCTCACCACCCGCACCCCCGAGACGTGCCGCTGCCAGAGCAGCGCGCCCAGCACAGTCGCAGTGGTGCCGCTCACGCCACTTCCTCTACCACCTGCCCTGCCTCCACCTGCACCTCCGGGCTCCTCCCGCTGCCCCTCACCGGCCTCCCGGCCGACTCCGGCAGACTCTTCTGCTGCCGGCACGGGCGGATCAAGCGGCGTGTCTGCAGTGTGGCTACAGGTGGCACCATTACCCGTGGCTGGTTGCCCCGACTTGGCAGGGCCTATATTCACGCTGTGCAGTGTGATGTGTGCTGCGCCATCTGCGTCGTGGCGACCGCCAGTGGAGCTGGGAGTATTGGATGAGCACGGGGGCTCAGGGTGGCTTGCCTCGGAAGCACGAACGGGTGCAGCACGACTCGCGTTGTCGCAGCTGTCGGGCTGTGCCTGCTGTGCCTCCTGCCGCTGCCGCAACCGCTCGCCGAGAGAGTCGACGGTCATCGCGATCGATATAGGATTCTGTGGCGTGTGCAGCAAGCGCTCCCCGAGATCTGCTGCAGCGACCTCCATCTGCGCCTGCATGCAACACAGATCCACTCCAATGCATGTGATCCATGCATCACGGCGCCTGCCACAGCACGCAGCATGCTGATGCGCCACAGCATACATGCATGTGGCATTTGTGTTCACAACGCCAACGTGCCAGGTGCAGGCCTTGCAGTCATAACTAGTGAACCCCGGTCCAGAACGTTCATGCATGGCCCTCGACGCACGGTCTGGAATGTTCGTGCATGCCTCGCACCTTGAGGTAGGCATACATTTCCTCCCGCTCCGCAAGCACTCGCTCCCACCCCTGCTGCCCCAAATGCAGCAGCGTGATCATCAAGTCAACGTGCGCCGATGCCGCCGCGCGCCCCGGATACCGTGCCGCCATATCCCGAAACACCACCCCTTCGTATTCCGGCGGCGACCCCCCACCTTCCGCAGCCCGCGGAGCACGCGGCAGCGCGGCCACCGCGCCCCCAACCGGCACGAGGAAGTTCTTGTCTGTCGATTGCACGAGGACGTCGACGCGGCCAACGCGGCAGGCGCGGGAAACCCTGGCGCAGAGCGCCGCACTCTGAACTCCGTACGCGTTGTTCACGACGTGAGGAATGCCGTGGGCAAGGCAGAGCTTGGCCACGGCCTCCACCTGGAACACCGCGGCAAAGCTCCGCTCACAGTTGATCTCAGCCTCAGCTGTTGATACTAGTCGTCGCCGACTCGTCGGTGCTGGCATTCTGGGCCGGTTTCGTTTTGACTGTGTCGGTGGGCCCGGGCGTAGGTGAGCTATCGACGCCAATGGCACAAATGTATGTACAATGAATCCGTGCTAAGAGAGCACACGTGCTGCGTTCAAGCGCTGACACACAAGCTACCCATCGCGATGCATCGCTGATCACATGAGACGTCATGGCACGACGTCGACAATCCACCTCGTACCTCTGCGCCGTGCCCCATCAAAGCCCCTGTTTGTAACTGGAATACAGGCCACAGTGTCAGCAGCCCTTGTGAGCAGGTTTGTGGACACGTTGCTACTCCATGTGCTCCTGTATAGGCTGGCATGGTTGCGTATACACACGCATTTCACCACCGTTTCATCGATTTTCATGCACACCTCCCCGGTTGCTCTGCCACGCAGCACGAGTGCGGCACGCAGCACGTAGCACTCGTGCGGCACGCAGCACGCAGCACTCGTGCAGCACGCAGCACGAGTGCGGCTTGCACGTGTCGCATTCCTCGGTAGATTGCCAACTGTGGGCAGCAGCAGTCGCAGCATGTCAACAGTACAACACAGAGGACACAAGTGTATTGCATTGCATTGTGCACGTGTTATGTTTTGTTAACACAACGCTGTGCCGCGACCTGTCACTGGAGGACCGCACGTCATCACACGCGCGGGGTGCAAAGCAGCTCGTGGTCGTCGTGACGCACGCCACGGCCGCCGCGCCCAGCCGCGCCACCGCCGCCGCCACCGCCTCCATGTCTGTGCTGAGCTCATCGCTGCTGTCGGCGCTGCCGCAGCACAGCGGCACGACCACCGGCTGCAGGTTGGCGGCCGCGATCGCCTTGAGGCACGTCTTCTGGTCGATGCGGCTCCACACGACGTACCTGCATGCATGCGCCGCCTGCGCGTCATGCATGCTTGCACCGACCATCGCACACCCACTCCCGCGACCACCAGCGTGCCGCGAGTAGCAGCCAGACCGTCACTGTTGGACGGCAGCTGCTAATGAATGCGGCATGCCGGATGGTCGGCGGGGCCCCGAGGGGGTGACCGTCGGCAGACCCCCGCTGCCGCTTAGCCCTGGGCAGAGGGGTCCAGCGGAGCCCCTTGTGGGTTTGTGGCAGTGCAAAGCATGCAGAGCATCATGATACTTGGGCAGTATGATACTTGGGCAGTGGGCAGGCGTGACTGCTAAGTAGTATCCCCCGCCCCGTCGGCCGTGCCTGGCCCAACTTTGGAATCCAATTCATTGACGAGTGTCCAGCAGCGCAGAGAAACTGGTGTGAAAACAGCGTTTCACGGAGTGGTGGTTGGGGAGGAGGGGGAGGTGCTAACACGGCATCTGCACGGCATGTGTGGCTGAGCGCGTTCGAACCGTGGCTGCTCATGCATTCATACATTCATGCACTGGGCACTGCAGTACCCCGCCCGAGCAGCTGCTCTATGATTGGAGCCCGGGGGGGGGGGCGGCTCAAGGAAGGGGGGCGCGTGGAGGGGGGGAGGCTCACTTGGCATCTGGGCGGCGCGCAGCGCAGGCCAGGTAGGCGAGCGTGAGCGTCATGCCGGTGGCGACGGGGTAGACCTGCACGGCGGCGACGGTCCGGAGGCCGGCGAGGCCAAGCGCGTGCTGCAGCAGGCAGTGTGTGATGCGCGTCATCAGCGACGAGCCCGCTGCCTGCATGCATGAGGGAAGCTGACTCGCGGTGGTGCACACTGGGCTGTGCTGTGTGGAATGAGGGCTGCTCGCAGGGAGCTGGCAGGACTGCTGCCATCGAGAATCGCTCGTGTGTTCAGCGGCTGCGGACCTTGGGTTGCTCCGCAGCGATGTCGCCAGAGCGGCCGATGCCGTGCGCAAGGTTCCAGTGCCGTCGGGCGACCAGCGCAGACGCCACACGGCCCTCGCGCTCGCCCACACCGGCGTTGCCCCGGAAGTTGTTGCTGTCCATGAATGCCAGGTCCTGCACGGCAGACTCATGCTACACTGAGACACAATGAGATATGTAGATCAAGACCCCAGCAACGCCGAGGGAAGGAAGCAGGGCCCGCATGGCAACCTGTTCGGAAGCGCTCGCTAGTGCATGGCGTGTGCATCGCAAAGGGCCACCTGGTCCCGAGCCCGAGCTGCACCGTCCGACCATGCACTGCACTGTTGCTTACCTGGTGGTCAACATCGATGCCAGCGGTCATAGAACACCTGTGCAACTAGCCAACATGTTGCGCAGCTAGACGAGGTAAATGAGATTTGAATTGCAGTAGATGTTAGTGGGCGCAGGCGTGGCGCCTGTCAGTTTGGTGCTCTGGCGAGCCTGCGTGCGGAAGAACGCAGCGTACAGAGAGCAGCCTCTCTATCATTGCGTCGCTCCATCCTTGCTTCGGCAAGCATCGACGGGACAGCACGTCCTTCATTTCTTTCGAGCATGACTGCAGCTCTTGCACTCCCTGCGAGACGTACGATGCAGACACGAGTGTCTTGCACAGCGCATCGATGCCGTTCTGCTCCAGCATCTGTACAAATTGCCGGCTCTCACACAACAGTCGTACACACGCGCATTGTCACTGTACCTTCAGCTCTAAGCTTGCTGTTGGGAGTTTGAAGTCAGTGAAGACACTCTGGCAGCAGTGCACACTGGACCGACGTCTGCAAATCTGCGTCGCTTCGCTCTGTAGCGTCTCTCGGAAGTCGATAAGACACAGCCCTTGGCCGATCCATCAGGCATAACCTTGAGGCCTAAACTGTTGTTCTCGCTGACGCAGACGGCATTGTGATGGGCTGCTGGCTTGCTGATGCTGATTGAGAGCGAGCTTGAACACAGTGTCCACCAGTGTGACCATACACAGTCGTATGCAGCTGCATGCAGTCCGCACTGTGATTGCTACATGGCTCCAAAAAATCACACAACGAGCTTGCACAATTTTGTGCCATAGATCCAGCCGTCGATTACGTCACGGCCAAGCAGAATTATCAAGGATCCCAGTCTGAACTCAAGGCAATTCAGTACATGCTACCAAACTCGCCTCAATCTGAAACATGATGCTGGGACCGGTGCATTGCTCACGCCAGAATGTAGTCTCGGGAAATCATGTACGTTTTACGGCTTTCATGCCTGCACTGGCGAGAATCAGGTCATGTCACGGAAGCGACACTAGGCAATACCAAGCATTTCATAGCAAAAAACAAGCCTTTGATTTCCGGGTACCTTGCAAGCACGACCATCATCTACGAGGATGGTCATCCGCTGTTCGATGACAGCCATGCACACACGCTCCCGTTCCCCAGCACTGTGCCACAATCACTTACCACAGGCTGTGATGACCGCCTGCTGCACGGTAGAAGCTCAATTGGGCTGCAAGGGCAGTCTGGCTCAGTGCATCACACGCCCACAAACCAAAACCTACTTCCATTCCTTTCTGCAAACATCGCCACATGCCCTACGGACCTGACAGCAGCAGGTCAGGCAGCAGTGAGCCAGGCGGTACTCGATCACGCATCAGCAGCTGCTGTCAATCAGCGCTAGACATTCGTCAACATCCAGCACCCCCTCCACCACACACAACGACAGAGCCGTCTGGCCCTGACCCAGCCACCCCGCTGCCTCGTCATCAATTGACTCGGCATCTACTGCACTGACACTAACACACTGCAGTCCTACAGCCCCAGGCTGACTTTCACAGCGACGCTCTACTCGCCTGGCCGTCTTTTTGTTTGAGTTGGATACGACAGCCGAGTCCATTGCTCGTTTGGCCCCCATGCCCAGGCGCTCCTCAGAGCATGGCAGCAGCTGGCCTGCACTGGTCCCATTGCGCACCACTTGAGCCGCTTCGCGCCCCTGATGGCTACCAATGGCAGCACCAGGACTGGAAGCGGCCTGTTGTTGTGACACGAGTTGTACCTGTGGCTGCGGCACTGTCATCAGGGCCGTCTCAGGGCGCTGGCTGTGATGGCTGGTGTCCCGGCGGTGGGTATCTGAGGCAAAGCCGGCTGCAGCAGCGCTTGCGTTTGCTGCTGGTTCAGGCATCACGCAGACGCTTTCCTGCAGGACTCGGGCTTCGGCGTTGGGGTGCAGAGGCTCGATGGAGGGGTGATGTACGAGACCATGACTGTTTGCATGTGGCCCAGGAGTCGCAGCCGGCTGTGTGCCGGCCGGTAGCACAGCGCTTCCTGTCGGTACCGCGCTTGCCAATGGGGCAGCGATTGCTCGCAGTGAAGCGCTGTTTGCCGCACGGGCAGGAGGGGTCGCTACGCTGGGGCTGTGCTGAGCGTGCGAATGGAGGGCAGCGGCCAGTGGCAACAGGTGCCGTTGGCGCAGGCTCCGGTACTCGATGCCGAGGTCGAGGGCAGCAGCAACGCGGGCAGATGGTGGAATGTCTGTGGCTAGCGCCAGGGCCAGCAGGATGCACGCCGCTGCACTCCAGACTGTGATGGAAGCAGTGACATGGCGCCGATTGAAGTCGAGCAGGCGGTTTGCGAGCTTCGAGATGGTTCGCTTGATCTCTCTGGGGATCCGGTGTGCGTCTGCGTACTGATTTACGCATCTGTTGACCATGCTGTCCGCCTGCATGGCGATGGATGCCTTGTGCTGAAGAGGAACGGGTTCACTTGATAGCGTATCGTACGGCAAAGCTGGCGATATGACGCGTGAAGAAATGGAGACTGTGGCGATGTAGTGGCCACTGCTGTGGGAGAAAGGATCTGCACCTGGATGAGTGGATGAGGTGCTGGGGCCGAGGCAGTGTAGATGCGCAAGCAGGTCTGTGCGTCTTGGATACCCACGCTCATCCACTGGCACAAAGTGCGCAAGGTCATAGGATACCTCTCTTCTCTGCAGGCCACGAAGAGCGCCACGCAAGCACGGCTGCTTTCAGACGAATGCTGAAAGCAGCGGCCGCACAGCGTCCCAGCCATGGCTGTAGCTTGATCAAGAACTGGCTGTGGCAGGCCGACGAGGTGCGAAAGAAACTCGATGTTGGACTTCAGCCCAGGCATTCGGGTGAGAGCGCGCTGCCGAGTTGGCGCGCAGAGATGACTTCCGTCTCCAGTGGCCGGGACGAAGTTGCCGTTGCCTTCTGCTCCGTCCGGGCAAATTATTTGTGGCTCGAAAGAACATAGCTGAAGGTCAGAAACAGCTCTGCCACAGTCTGTGCAGACCAGCTGCGCTTCGACTTCATGGCGGTCGACGCAGCCGCAGACGCACTCAACAACCGCATCATGTGCCATGGCTATAGCTACACTATGACCATCCCCGATACTGCACGTCTATCAATGAATCCCGCCCTGCCCACTGACCGACCAGTGCTCCCTGACTCGTGGCCAAACGCGATTGCATTGAACACGACTGCACGCGACTGACGGGCCTATGCCTGCACATACTCTCGCACGCTTGGCTCTCCAACCATGGCATAATTGTCCTACACTGCCTGACGCAGAGTTTCGTGCTGCCGTGTTGCAGCATGCTGCTGCATCTTCATGTATCGTGTTCGGCCCAGCAACACGCACATGCTTGCAACAGCGCATGCCACGGCCCTGTAGCCACACTTCCTCTAGTCGACCATGTTCCGCTAGTCGTGCCAGGTGAGGTAGTTACTGCAGCCCAACCTTTCCTCCGGAACGAGTGGAAATGATGTGGCTTTTACTGGTACGCCCTCTTGAACAGAGGTGCGTCTTCTCGCTGAAAGATTCGAACCATCCTCTGAATGGAGCATACTGTTGTAACGTTTCTCACTCCTCTGTTTGAGCTTTCAGCCCTCTCCCAATTGTGTGAAACCAGCGTGGCGCTCGAATGTCTGTAAGTATTTCACCTTAGGGTCGCTGCTAAGCCATTATAATCTGCCAGTACAGTCCTTCCGCTCACTGCGCTCAGACGCACAACGCAACTGGTTCAGTGCGGCACCGCTCGAGCGGTGCTTGTTATAGCTCTCATGCATGTGTCTGCATCGCTCAATTCAGCTGTGTGTGTGTGCGCACCGTTGTCAACCAGGGCAACCACCGTCTCCAATATGAAGCATGCCCTGCATTTGCTGTGCCTCGGCTAGCTGTGTCACAAGCTCCACCGTGTTACCCCCTTCTGCCAGATTCTCATACACTTGATTGCCAGCGGAGATGCGTTTCTCTGCTCGTACATGTTGGCTGTGTCGCACACGCCTGTCCGCACCATGTGTACACCGAGTGAAAGCCCCAACAACCCTGTTACACAAGTCTCGCTCTATCCAGCAAATGTGACACCATTCTTGAGGAGCAGGTTGTGCGTCTCTGCATCAGACGTCTCCCCAATCGAGCAAATTCCGCTGCAGTGGCCGCACCAGTGGACCACGCCGCTGCAGTGGCCACCCCAGTGGGCCACGCCATCACTCAAGCAATGCTTGGAGCACGCTGCAGCCACCTGGAGCACAACCACAAGCAAGCACGTGCCAGGGTTAAGAACGCGCTTGTGACGATCCCCAGCACAGCACGCTCTGTTGCCTCAGAACACTGTCGGGGCCAGCGGGATGGACAGGTCCAATGGGATGGCGTCCCAGGGGTTCTCAAGTACAGCCTCTGACGGCCGCCTCTGCCCCTCGGCCCCAGTTCCGCCGCCGCCATCCCGGCCACCGAGTGTAGCTCCCGTCACCGATGCCACGAAAGCCGCCTGGGTGACACCCTCCAGCTCATGCATGCGCATCTGCCGCGCGGTAGCCTTGGGCAGGTTCTCTTCGATGGGCGAGGGGTCGATCGTCTTGAGGCGCGTGCGCAGTGCCACGTTCCAAGTGTTGCCTGCGGCATCAGCTGCAGCCCAGCTGACTGGCGGGCGGCGCCCGGCCGATGGCGGGGCGGCCGTGCAGGGGAATACCTCGGCATCGTCTGACTCTGCATCCTCAAACATCACGGTGCCTCGCCCGCCGCGGGAGCCGGGTGCGTTCAATTGGGGGGACTCCATCGCCGAGCCTACGTGCAACGCGCACGGTGTATAAACCGATCGTGTATGAACTGAAGCTGACTAGAATACGCATATGCTTTTGTTGCGTTCCGGCGGCTTGGTTTGTCTGGATCTCAGGGGCCCCAACAAGGCTGCTCCCACCCCCCCCTGTATGCCCATGCGTGCTCTGCGTGCTGCGCATGCTATGACAGTATGCATGCGACCCTTTGCCAAGAGGTGAGGCCGTGCGCAGTGAGTGCAGTACAGGTGCAATGGGTACATGGCAGCATACTCACAGATCAAGAGTAGAGGCATCGCAGAGAGTGTGACATGAGACCATCTGGTTCTGAGCATGCTGTGCTCTGTGAGTCCTGTGAAGACTGCTTGAGCCCAGGCGTTCCACACCAGCACCAGCTAGCACTGAATTGTACACTGTGCATGAGTGTGTGTGTGTGTGTGTGTGTGTGTGTGTGTGTGTGTGTGTGTGTGTGTGTGTGTGTGTGTGCGTGCGTGCGTGCGTGCGTGCGTGCGTGCGTGCGTGCGTGCGTGCGTGCGTGCGTGCGTGCGTGCGTGCGTGCGTGCGTGCGTGCGTGCGTGCGTGCGTGCGTGCGTGCGTGCGTGCGTGCGTGCGTGCGTGTGTGTGTGTGTGTGTGTGTGTGTGTGTGTGTGTGTGTGTGTGTGTGTGTGTGTGTGTGTGTGTGTGTGTGTGTGTGTGTGTGCTTTCGTGCCGGCGCTGGTTCGTTCTGGCATTTGCTCGTACGGAGAGTGGCCTTGGGGTTTGTGATGGTCTGTCTGTCTGTTTGCATGTTGACTGGTCTGTTGCCTCGGCGCTGCTGGGCCCTAGATCTATCACTGTGTAACACACTGTGCAAGAGCAGGCAGAACGTCAACAGTGCAAGACGATCGATTGAATACAGGCAGCAAGGGCGGTGAGCCTGCGCTGAGTGCGTGCTGCGCACGCTCAGCGACGCCGCATGGGCGCCATGTCAGCGCAATCCTACATGGTGACGGTCAACTCTGCCATTGATAAGGTAGAGAGGAAATGTCAGAAGGACACCGAGCGGTCGTGACAAAGGCAGGCCGCACCGGCCCGCTTCATGGTGGGTGAAGAGAGGAGGCGCTGCAGCGTGGCGCTCGAGACGGCCTCCGCAGGTGCAGCGGAGGGCGCCCCGGGCAGCGGCAGCAGCGTGTGCATGGAGCGGGCGCCAGCGTGCCATTGGTAGCCTGTGAGTGGATTTGCTGCGGCGGATGTCCCCGGCCGCCCTGGTGAAGGGTCATCAAGCCACGGGCCGCCAGGGATGTCCAGGGGCGGCAGCACCGGCTTCTTGTGGTAGGGTGCACCCTGAAGCACGCTGCGGCTCAGTGGGACGATGCCATGCAACGTCGGGTCTGTGGATGGCTGCAGCGGCGAAGGGGCGCGGCATGGTATCATGACTGAGAATGCAGGCCATCTCTGGAGTGGAGTATGCGTCGTCCTTGAACCGGAAGGGCCGTGCAACGACCCGCCTCGTCCTCGACGCTACGAGGCCTGCTGAGGCTGGCACTGCTTGTGCATTGGCTACTTCTCTCTTGTACAGCTGCACAGGTTACGCTTGCGGCGATCGTAGGACTGCTCGGCACAGGCATGCCAGTCGTGGGCTTGATGCCATTGCCGGAATTTATGTGTAAAGTATACGGTGTAACTTACAAGATATCAGAGGTCGCGCCAGCATGGCATAGCAGCATGTGTGGAGTGATTTGCTGGCTGTCAACGGCACAGTGTTCCAGGTGGATCAGGGAAGAGCACGCGTGAGCTTACCGGCAGGTCTGCTGCAAACTTGACGTGTGCGCCTGCCGCGTCTTTGGATGCATCTGCAGGCGGCCAGTGTTGCTCAGTGCAAAAACGCTGCCACGCGACTGCGGCACGTGTGCCTGTCGTTCCATTCATCCAACTGCTACATTGACCCATGATGTGCCTGGCCCTGTCACCTGAATTCTCTTCACGCGCAGAATCCGCAGCCAGAATAACTGATAGAGGCAGCTGCAGACAAATGCGCTCATATAACCGCTGACGGGAGCAGCGAGCATGCCAAGGCGGAGGCGCAGGGACTGCGCAGGGAAAGGAAAGCAGTGTAACGTGCTGACGCCTCAGAAACTCGCACCCTGATACCGTGTATGCGCTGCATACCCATGACGGGCGTCTGCCACGTCCGCAAGGGCCTGCGCCATCGGCCTCGGCGACGCGCTCCGCCGCGGCGGCGTCAGGTCCCGCCGCTGCGCCACACGCACCACGTCCGCACCCCTCCTGCGCAAAGCGGGAACCTGAGCAGGAACTTGAGCAGGAACCTGAGCCTGATCTCCCCTTCCACCCTGTGCCTCTCGCGCTTGCCCGCCCAGCCCTGCCCCCGCCTCGGCGGCTGCTGCCGCAGGGCCGCCGCTGCATGGCGTGAGCAGGTGCCTCCACGGCCGGTCAGCCTCGGCCTGCGGCAGCGGCGACTTGCCCGCCGCTGTTGCCAAATCAGCCAGCACCTGCTTCGGGGAGCATGCGTGCACAAACGCCTCCCCGGACGGCGACACAGCGAGCGGCGGCATCTGGATGTCGGCGCTGCCCTCAAACTCTGGAAACGGCGCGTCGAGGGCTGCAGCGGCCGTGGCTACGGCCGTGTGCGTGTCGTTGCCGTCACGCACGCCGCAGGGGCTCAGCGAGGTTGCGGAGGCGGCGCGGGAGGCTGCAGAGATTAGAGAGTTGCCGCGCACGAGTCCGATGGAGGCGCGGCGCGACGCTGTGATGGTGCGGCTACGAGTGCTCATCAGCAGCGTGCGCCGGCGGTCCTTGGCCAACACATCCTGCAGGCATGCCTGGTAATCCACATAGCAGTTGATGCCATGACCAACCCGTGTTATATGCCACTACCAACACACTGTGAATGCATACTCACGCTGTCGCAAGGGGCCAGTCGCGTTTCGCTGCGACGCTTGTGCAAGCGTCCGCATCCTCCAGGACTCGCTGCGCGTTCCCTCTATCAGCGGCCACCGCGACCGGTATGGCAGGAGACAGGATATCCTCGACATGCTGCAGCTGACTACCGTGTCCAGCAATTCGGCTACACCCAACAATTTTGAGCAGCCTCAATTGCCACAGCATGCTGAAGCTGACAACAGCATTTAGACTACACCCAAGAGCAATGAGCAATCTTGCCACAGCATGTGGCGTACAAAGTGAAGTACAAGTGGGGTACAAAGGGAGTGCACGAGGGGATGTTGGCGCTGAGGCAGGGGCGCACGTCGAGGTTGGTCTGCTCCATGAACTGTTCCATCGCGCAGTCAAACGTGTCCACGCCGTCCTCCGTGTACTTGTGCTGTTCCATTGCCACCACTGCGCCCAGCGACATGCGTCGCCTCCGTTTGTCCTTCACCCGCTCACGCTTTGACCCCAGCAGTGACGCCTCCGCGTCCATCGCTGCCTACACACCACGGAAGCGTTTACTGTTACTATTTAGGCCTACCACTTGGGTTAGCGCGACCAACAACTCTAATAGTAAATGATCAAACCTCGCCACGACGGTATGCCTCTACTGTCTAATAGTAAAAGGTTTGACCTCGCCACGACGGTGTGCCTCTACTATTAAATTGTTTGCGGCCGCAGTGCAGCAGATTTGCGGCCGCAGAGAATTCCACGTTTGCGGCCACAGACGGGCCCACATGTGCAGCCACAGACAGCCCGGGGGCTGCCACTGACACCCTGGGAAAGTGACTCGAGCTGAGTGTTAGGCGCGCTGGTCCTCGCAGCCACGCCTGACAAGCAGACAGACCGCAGGGCCGCTGCATGATGCATGCTTTGTGATGCATGTGCCATGGTTCCGATCGTCACGCACGAAACTGCCGCACACGAACCTTCCGGCATAATGTTCGCACAGGTCGCTGCAACTGCACCCAACAAATGCCCGACATGCAACATACGTGTCGTCAGTCAGGGCTCTCGATGTTTGGCCACTGGGGGTCGGCAAGCGTGCGCACCTCGGCCTGGAGGTCCAGCCTGGCGAGGTTGTGCTGCCGGGTGACTGTGTCGCGCTCCTCCCCGCCCGCCATGATCGCCTCCAGCAGCATGTGGCGCTTGAGGCGCTTGATGATGAGGCCGAACGGCAGCGCCTGCCCCCCGGGCAGCACGTACTCGCCCTTCAGCATGTTCTTGCCGGCCGTGAACTCACCGGTCATGAACGCCTTGAAGTCCTCCCAGAAGATCTCGGCGCCGTGGCGGCCGTCGTGCGTGATCGCAGTGACCATCGCTTGGATGGACGCCTTGTCACACGGCACATCGCACGCCTGCAGGTGTGCAGTGTAACGTGTTACACGGAGGTCGCCGCTGGAGCCCAACAACGAAGGCAGCAACAGACAAGCAGGAAACGTGTTAAGATGCGCTACAGGTCAGGCCCGTGGCAAGAGCTGTCACGGCAGGCGGAAAGGCAGGTCGCAGGCCTCAGCAGCAGCAGCAGAGGAGGCCAGGTGTGGATCAACACGAGAGGGCATGTTGGGCGTCTGTCTGCAGCGTCCATGCCAGCAAACGACAGGTGCGGTCAAGGTATGGCCAGACTGCTGCATGCTGCAGCGCAGCTGAATACCAGGTGTTACTAATATTGCTCCTGGCAAACCCGGTTTACTGTGCAGGAGTGGCAGGAGGTCATGGGTGGAGAGGGTGGTATCAGTTCGTTGAATGGCGTGAACGGTAACACAGCTGGAAACGCAGCAGAGCCCAACTCAAACTGACGCGCCAGTTGTGCTTCCATGCTTTTGATGCCGCTGTTGAAGCGCTCTGGAACAGTGCCAGGACGGCTTGGCATACAATTGCCTGCTCGCGGTTCTAGGCACCAGCATGAGCATGTGGCGCTGTATTCAGGAATGCTGACATTGTGCCTTCGGGCTGAACTTCTTCTGGGGCGAAACCCATGTGGGCCACAGATGACCTGACGTCGGCTTGAGCTGCCAGCCGAGTGAACCATGCTTCAGCTGGACTCGTGTCTATCAAAGTGCCATGTGGGTTGCAGCATGGTGATCGTTATCAACCGCCGAGGTCCCGAGTGCTGCTGTTGCAAACATCTGTATTAAATGTTGGTGGGCGCACTGTGAACGCTGCTTCGAGCTCTTCTGCATCCAGGGAGCCGCTGCCATCATCGTCCACCAAGAAGAACCACTCCTCGATGACATCCAGGACTGGCTGCGGCAGGGGAGCCTGCGGTAGACACAGCTTGTGCTGTTGAGCCCAATGTCTTGTTTTGTAGTATGTATCCTTGGCTTTGTTGGCATTCTGTACGCAGTCCGCAGTGTGTCACACACTGGAACTCCGAGTTGGTCCAGGGTGGTCTCAACACAAACTTGCTACCTTCCTCTCATCAGCAGTCTGACGATCCTCGCTCTCATCTGTGCGCAATTCTTGTGCTATTCGCTGCCGTGCAAGCTTGATTGGCGTCAGCTGTCTCGCCAGTGGCTTCGCAGTGGTTGTCCTGCCCAATCCCGAAGGGGCCGGGATCAAAGATGGGGCGGAATTGATTGTCATCGAAAGCTCTCAGTCAACGTTGGAAATCTGTCCTGTGCGACCACCCAATGCCATTGCAGACGAGAAGCATACAGTATGCACCGCTGGGGTAAGGAGCTCGAGGCCCCAGACCCCATATTAGGGATCTACGTCTGCCTGTCCTCCACAATTCAGGATTTATACCCCAACGCTTCCTCAGACTTAGGCCGACGCTGCAGTAATGGCTTCGCGAATTGTCAGGCCAACATCGGCATCAGAATGCATGAGGGAGTGGCGAGCACTGCAATCGTATCTCATCGAGGTCAGGGCCAACAAGCAGAATACGATGCGGCGAACAATACCCGGCAGCCACGAAAGGGATCACAGTCAGGCTCACCATGTAGCTGCTTTGTGCTCAGACATACAAGCTCAATTCGTGTGGGTGTGGAGTGTATCTGTAGGCAGCAATGCGGTCTCTTGCCTACGCTTCGGCACTGCACGTACTACGCTCTCCAACTGCGCATCATAGAGGTTTCTGGTCTGCGGTAAGGTTCCCTGACCGTGATCGCCGCCGACGTACGTGCGAGCGCAGAGCGCGTTGCCACGGCAAGTCAACCTGCACCAGTGTTCACTGTCATTGAGACCGGCGTTCGTGCTCAGCAGAACAGAACGTGCAGCTGACCCAGACCATACGCCAGGTCAAAGGCGACGATCTCAAGCACGAGCAGTTTCGGCAGGACTTGCACTACTTGTATCTCCTTACATCTGTGAAAGACCACATCAAGCATGGTGCGCCCCCATCCCGGCGAATCGATGCTTGACTCTGAAACAACTTCCCTATCAGGCCTACCAGTCTCCTGCACTTCGAACCGTCTCGAAGCGGCGAAAGATGTGCAGGCAACACCAGCCTCGGACACTCGACAGATGATGTGGCTGAACAAGCCATCAAGGCTGCTGCCAGCATGACAACGGAGGTGTGCACCCCGCAGCAAGCTATGGCAAGCTATGGAAAGCATCCGCACTGCTGCAGCCCCGTGGCCGTCAACAGTTCTTGAACTGAGTGTAGGCGATGTACGCTGCAGTCAACACGTCCGTCTGTTCCTCTCTAAAAAGCACAGCCAGAGTCCTGCATGACATCTGCCGCCATCCTGCAAACAGGGCAGCTGAAACTACACCGTCCCAGACCGCCACCTCTTCCGAGCAGTTCGCTGCCAGCGATGCCCAGCCACTTCTGGAGTCAGAACATGTCCCAGCTGGCGCATCCACTGGCCCAGCTGCAAGCAGCCCGCTGCAACAAGGCCCACAGCTAGAACTCGTTCCCAACACAGGCGTCCCACACGGCTCCCCAGAACCACAGCTAGGACGTTCACACGAAGACTCGTCTGCCTCAGACGCAGCAAGAGCAGAAGATATCGCCGAGTCTCCACCAGAGGCGCCATACGAGCCGCCTCGGTGGCTGGCGGGACGAGCACGGTTGACACACAGAGAGCAGCGGGACAAGGAGCTCCTAGAGCTGAAGCCTCTCATCACTCCCGATGGTCTCACTGCAGACGAGCTGCGCCGGGCGGTTGCAGCGTCGCTCGGGTTCAGGCTGGAGGTGAGCAAGTCAGGGATCGAACACGAGGCAGCAGGTGAGGGAGTGTGGCTTCGTGGGTCTGCAGAGCTTGGGGAGGTTGTTGCTGTGCACCCGGGGGTGGTGTATAGCCAGGCATACCACACGTGCGCCCTCCGACTGTTCTGTTGAATTTTGCTTTGAAGTTAATCTAGTCAGCTGTTCTCGGCCTGCGGAAAGCAGTCAAATCTGCAAGTTCAATGCTGCTGTCTGCTGCTTGTCAGGAGGATTCAGGAGCTGTCTGCTGCCACCCAGTGCGGGTGCTGGCAATGCCAGCTCCCTTTGTTTCGCTCATTCTCAGTAGGCCAAGATGGCCCACGGTCGATTCCTCCATTCCAGAGATCTACCGCTATCAGCCTGCATGGCCATACACTGCCGGTCCGAGTACATGTTGTCGGCACAGGTCAAATGGGATATTGAGGCTGACCAGCTGAGCTGACCACCAATCGACCACCTTCAACAGTGACCGGTGGTGCTGATGGCATCGAGCCGGGATCTTTCGACCAGCCTTGGCGTCCAGCAGCGCTGCCCAGGGCCAGCGGTTTCGCCGTGCACGTGCAAGTTTTTGTTTCAGTTCAGACGACTCGCGCTGCAGGGAGATGGCCGGCTTCCCGAACATCACGGCCAATAACGACTGCATCCTCGCCCGCTACGACAACACCCTCGTGGACGCGCGGCCGTGGGCGGCCGGCCAGCCGCGGCCGGCCGCGGCGTGGGTAGACGTGCGGCAGCCGCTGGACGCGGCGCTGAACCTCGTAGACGGCCGGCACCCACTGGCCGTAGCGCAGTTTGTAAACCACCCACCGCGCGGGGGCAAGCCGAATGTTCTGCTGGCGCCGTTCGATCTGCGGCTCGCCGAGGGTGCGCTGCGCACGTGCTGCGTGTCGCACGCTGTGCTGTGTGCTGCGCGTAGCACGCTGCTCCCTGTTGTTGCACATATCCAGATTCAGGCGGCGTAGCAGTTCCTAGGTATGTTCCTAGGTATGTTCCTGGGTATGTTCCTGGGTATGTTCCTGGGTATGTTCCTGGGTATGTTCCTGGGTATGTTCCTGGGTATGTGTCTAGGTATGTTCCCAGGTATGTTCCTAGGTATGTTCCTAGGTATGTTTGTGAAGCTGCATGCTGAAGCGAACAGCAGATGCGGGCACAGATGGTCGGTTTGTCATACGGACAGAACAATGCACATGCATGGCAGTGCTGCTGTCTCGGTGTCAGTCTTGGTTCAGACTGTGGCTGTCAGTACTAGACATGCAGCTGCAATGAGGGCATGCTCTGATAGGCGCATGCACTCCGGCGACGCATGCTGCCGCATGCCAACATGCATCGTCCTGCCACAGCGCGGCCGTGTGATTCCATGCAGGGTTTCATCGCACCTGCCTTGCCGCAGCGTGCCGCAGCATGCCGCAGCGTGCCGCAGTGGTGCCACGCAGCAGCTCGTACCTGCTGTGAGTGTCTAGATACCTTCCCACAGTCCCCGATGATCAACATGCCGCGCAGCGCGCTGCATCACTCAGTCCTGTGCGCTCCATGCATGTGGGCCGGCCATGCCCGCAGCATGCCTGGCCGCCATAGAGTACCGTAGAGTAGCTTGTGCATGGCTAGCATAGTGTGATCGTGTTGTGACAGTGTGAGTGAATGCAGATGAGGCAGAGCTGCGGCGGTTTCTGCCCTACGTGACCTGTACAGCCACTGTGGCCGCGACCGCTAGCGGCCGAGTGACCGGCCTGGCCCTGGTCGCGCGGCGGCGGCTGGAAGACGAGGAGCTATTCATGGACTACCGCCTCAACCCTAACCACCCGCGGCCGGCGTGGTACACGCCTGTGGACGCTCTCGCCGAGCAGCGCCGCTGGGCGTGAGGAGCACACCTGTGGACGCTCTCGCGCTGCAGCGCCGCTGGGCGTGAGGAGCACACCTGTGGACGCTCTCACGCTGCAGCGCCGCTGGGCGTGAGGAGCACACCTGTAGACGCTCTCGCGCTGCAGCGCCGCTGCGCGTGAGGAGCACACCTGTGGACGCTCTCGCGCTGCAGCGCCGCTGGGCGTGAGGCCAGCCTGTGCGACGCCACGAGAAGCCTGCGTGAGAGAAAAAAAAAAAACCGTGAGCCATTTCGCAGGGGCCGGCTACAGGTGTCTTGCAGCGGGTCGGGCCCACGTATGCAGCACCCCTGGTAATCAGGCAGAACGCGCACGCGCTGCGGCTTGACGGATGCGACAGCTTGGCGGATGCGACAGCTTGGCGGATGCGACAGTTTGGCTGCCACAGGCGGGGACCTCTTGGCCATGTAGCAGTACTAGTGGTGCGGGTGCCAGGCATGCAGCTGGACTCATGCTTGCCAGCTGCAGCTGCCACTGGCCTGGGAGGCTGGTGCTCCTTTTGATGGATGCATTGGTGCGTCAGCATGAGTACGTGAAAGAGGAAGCGCAGACAACGTAGCTCCAGGTCGTGTCGCACAGTGCTGCGGAGGCGCGTCATGGCGGAGGCGCGTCATGGCGCGTCACCGGCTCCATGCTTCGAGTCCGTCGACGAACTGGCAGCCCGCGGACGGATCAGCGTGTGTTCTGACGAGTTGTGTGCTCTGAGGCATGGAAGGACGCCTGTCTGCCAACAGGTGAGGCCCTGCGTTGTTTTGATCTGCGCCTCCTGTCCATGAATGTTGAGAGCGTGAGTCGTGCTGCCATGCCTCCGTGGCAAGCAATTCAGACCTGCTGTGTTACACTGTGACAGATCAAGGCTTCAGCGCTGAGGGAAGAAAGCATGGAAAAAAACAAACAACCACAAGCAGCACGGGCACCCAGGCATTTCAGACCTGATGTGCAAGCACCTGTCTCCAGGTTGTGGAACCTGAGGACGTGGGGCCGAGCGTGAAGCAGCCTACCCATGGCAGCACTGTTGGCTCTTGCTGCGCTCCGTCAGCTCACTGGGCTCCATCAGCTTCGTGCCAATAGTACAGCTGCATGCGCCAGCGTGCAATACATTGCAACCTGACGTTCTTGATGAGGTCTTTGCCTGGAGCATCATCCAGTGCAGAAGTCAGGCGTTGCAGACAACTTGCAGTCCTGGTCACTGGTTCATAATATCAGACCGGTGGCTACAGCACTGTTGCAGGTTGTACAGCTGATCGTGAGGCCACTGCTACTCTTGAAGAGCGGTTGATAGCAGAGTTGTGGCTCTTCAGATCGGGTGTCTGGTGCCAAGGAACATGTAGAGGGCTTACAGCTTTTGATTTAGAGACTGGGTAGATGATGCTTTGAGTTGGTGCAAGCTAGGTGGTAAAGGGCCATTCATGATGCTGATCCAGGGTACTTTCATTTCCAGCTCAGCATAACGACACAATGAAAATGACACTTATGATTCAAATTCTAAGCCGCAACACTTTGGACACATAATTTTCTGTTATTGTAATCAAATGTAACCACATTTGAAGCGATATAAGCCCATCAACGTTCGGAAAAAAAATTATTGCAGGAAAAAAAACTATTGCGTGAATGAAGAACACAACCCTTCCACAGGGCTGGGCAGCTGCATGCAGGACCAGCTAAAAAGCAAAGGATGCTGGCAGCCCTGCTCTTGGGCAGTGGCTTGCTTGATTGCTGATTCAACCGCTTGCTGCAAAACAGAGCTGCATCTCCGTACAACGCAGAGCTGCATCTCCGTGCAACACAGCAGCCACTCAGCCATTGCCATGACTTCCGATCCTGTGTGTTCTATCACCCTGTGGAGCATACCTCTGTAACGTATCTCACACAGCAGCCACTCCACGGTGTGCAACAGTGTGCCACGAAGCAGGTACCGTTAGCCTGCTTCATGGCACACTGATGCAGTGACTTACAGCTATTGCGTTCATCTCCGTGTAACACATGTATGTACCGTTACATCGAGGGGCTCCGATCCAGTGCACCAAGCGAACGTACAACTAGAGTCTAGACTCACATGCTACCCAGCAGATGCGAGCCGGCCAGGCGATCACCTGGCACGAACTGCGCACCCGTGAGCCGTGCTGCCCTGGACATGGTCTTTCTTATCACAAACCCGTTTCCTTTCACTGTCGCCGCACTGAACTCCCGCAAGGAGTTTCAATGCAGCGAGCCTTTGCTCTCTTGTTGAACGGCCCAACCAACGACACTGCCAGCGTGTTGAGGTGCTGCATGGCATGCGACCCTGGTCTGCCATATGTCTCGTGCACAACCGGCACCACCTTGTACGATCCCTGCAAACTCTCTTTGTACTTGTTGAGTTTGAACTGTTCGCGTACGGCGGCCGCGTGCCCCTGTGCCCCCGATGCTTTCCCCACCACAGCCACCCCAGATGGGTGGATGAAGCTGACATCTAGTACATACACGTCCACGTCCGGACCATTTGCTAGGATGTCCCCCCTACTGTCGTCCCTGTAGCGTCTGTCCAGGCTGCGCATCACAGGCTCAATTGATGTGGACACCCCTGCCGCTCTTACTCGACGGCGCCAAGCCGTAACAGCAATGTTGTGGCGCAACGTCCAGCAGTCGGCATTGTGTCGACATGTCATGGCATGATCTACGTCGCCGGGCTTCACCCGAGCATTGCAATCACATATCACTTCCCCATCTAACGGCGGCAGGGGGGAAAGTCCGCCCCTGAACCGCATCCCATGCACAAAATCCCCATCATTCAGAGTCAGCATGCGGTTGGTTGGAAGGGAATCCAGGAACAGTGAGGCAACACGACAGGCGCAGCTGCGCATGCGTGCAAGGTCCTGTGCACCACCAGGGGTGCTGCCCAGCTGTTGCAGCAGCGCGTCGTGCCGTGTCTGCGCTACTGCCCTGGTCACTTTTCTGCTCACACCGGGAAGGCCAGTGGCGATGAAGACGTTGTCGAGCTCCTCTGGCCCCCAGTCTGCCTCCACACATGTATGTATGTTACCATATCTCCATAAGCCCATGAATCTTTTTACATCGTTGGCGACAAAGATGCTGTGTTACCACATCTTCACAAGCCTATGAATCGTTTTACATTGTTGGCGACAAAGATGCTGAGTAGGAGAGTTAGAACTGCTTGATGATCCATACTGCAAAGCAGTTATCGAGCCATCTTCAAGTTCAGGCACCATGCATTGGTACGAAGGGCATGCAGGCTTGGCAGCCTCAGTTGCTGCAAGTCGATCCTCCCTTGCACACACAGCATTTGCTGCACGACCTGACATGTCTTTGACCATGCAGTCTCAAATGTCTCACCTGCCATGCCATCACATGAGCAGCCTGCTTACCTCATGAATCAAAACCGAATGCAAACCAGTGCAGCCAGTCACAGGTGGGAAGGGCCTGCATCGAATCAGCAACAGGAAATTTGAGGCACTTGGAAACTCAACATCAAGCAGCATCATCCAGGTGCCCACTGGGTCGACCACAGGCACTACGCTGTTCACATTACAAATCACAATATTCAGCCTTCAGCCCCAACATACAGTGCCTTTCCCCCGGTCACAGACGACCGCACGAAAACCTCCACAGTCAATCCGACCCGTGAAGAGCCCATGCAGCCCGCAAACAGCCACCCATGCAACGCACAAAATTTGGGTCCCATTGCAGAACAACGCGGGTGCCACTGCCCACACGCTGCGGGTCAGCCAGCCACCATATTGCATGAGAATGCGTAAATCAGCCGTCTGAACAGAAAACAAAAATGCAGGCCCATCAAGAAACGGATCTTCTCGTTCACGCATCATCCCCGGAGCTCACGTCAGACCCCTCTCCGTCCGAGTCCTCCTCCGTGCCCCCCTCAGAAAGCAGCTCCTCCTCCAGACCCCCCTCCGGCAGCTCCAGCACAACCTCATCGCTGCCTCCGGCGGCCGCCGACCGCAGCCGCTTGCGCGACGGCGGCCCAGCTGGCGGCCCCCTGGGGCTACGGCTCGCCGCTGCTGGCGGGCCGCTACTTGTGCCCGCGCCCGAGCTGCCCGCCCCCGGCCGCCGGAGGCCGAAGCCGCCGCCGGCCCCCGCGCCGTCGGCGTCACCCGCGTGGTGGTGGTCTCGCTCTTCCCCGTCGCTCTCGTCGACCTCAAAGTCCTCATCGTCTGCGTCTTCATCGTCGTCGTCCTCATCACCATCTGCACCGCTCGCGCCGGCATCCCCGGTACCTTCCCCACGGGTCCCTGCGACCTGCTTCAGTCCCTCTTTCCTCTGCACAGCGTGTGCCAGAGTCAGGCCGTTTCGGCCAGATGCGCCTCTGCCAGTCCCAACTTGCGGTACCGGCCTAATGTCCATGGTCATTGGGCCATGCAGTACCGGCCCAATGTCTAGACCTATGCTGTTGCTGCCACACATTGCTGCTCCAGCTGCAGAAAAGTGTGCCACATGGCAAACACAAAGTCACGGCCAGTGCCCCGAGAATCTTCTATGGAGCAGATCCCACCAAGTGAACGCATTCAATCAATGGAGTACATACATGCACGTTCTGCAGCAAGTGCATTCCATCTGCGCCACAGTATGCACAGCGCCGGGGCGGGGGGGGGGGAGGGGGGTCGCACCATGTACTCGCCCCAGGCGGCGAGGTCCCCGCTGTCGATCTGCATCAGCTCGGCCAGCTTCTCGCCGCTGTGGCTGTGGAACACGAGGTCAAACGTCCGCCTGTCCCCGCCCACGCCGGGCATGTCCACCCCGAGGATACTCTTGTGGGGCATCGCGAAGCACTGCGTCCCTGCAGGCTGGCGTGCTGCGCTGAGCACAGCGCACAGCACATTGATGATCACGTATGATCACTCCACCATCCGCTATGCTTGCCAATTGATGAACCACATTATTGGACAATTATTCTCAAAAGCGTCCATCAAAGTGGGTATGTTTGGGAATACTCAGCCAATGAATCACGAGTGAGTGGTTCAGTATTTGGCGGGAGTACGGTGTCCACGCGGACATTTGCCCGAGGTAGCAATGTGCTGAATTGCATGTATCGTGTCAAGTGTACATTGAACTGCATGTGATGGGGTTAACTAGAGGTACCATGCGGAGGCATGCGCCGAGGAACCAGACCCGCTGACGGCGTGACACAGGATTCAGCGTCACAGTTGGAGTTCTGGCACTGTGTTCTCTTCTATGTGCCGTCCCATGTGACACGCCAGGGTGTGCAGGCATGCTGCAAAGCGGGTGATTTTGAATTTGATAGACTGAGGCTATCCCAGGCGCTCATTGCAAACCGCCCGAGGGTTCACAGTGGCTGCCAGTGCAAACGCTTGTGGGTTTGTGCTATGATTGCGCTACGCAGCTTCAGTCTACTAGTGCACACAGGGCCCTTCTTCTGGCCTTGCAATGCAAGGGGCAGGCACTGTGCACCCATGATGCAGAAGCAGTTGGTCAGAGCTGCATTCCTGATACTGCGATACTGTAGAGTACAGTCTTCCCACGATTAATCGACCACTACTGACCCCTCACTTGTGGACCGGTTACGCCGTGAAGCGGATGATCGATCCCATGTTAATCCGACCTAATGCACCGGACGGTTTTGCGACCGTTTTAGCGTGTACAGACCCAATAATTCATAGAGCTGTATGTGACACACGTATGGAGTATTTGGTGCGGCAATTATGGGGAGATTTGTGCAGCCCGCTCCGCAGCGCCGTGAAAAATGCAGGAAACCTTCGCGCCATCGATTCAGGTCATGGTCAGGACTGCGGCCTCGGTCCACATCCTCACATAACCTCGTGTCCAACGGACCTGGTGCGCACTGTTGCAGGGGTGTTCTTCAGGTGCACACCTATGAAGATGAGAACTCCCTTGAGTGGAAACAGCCAGCCTTTGTTGAACTTATGCAGGGCTGCTATGCATGGAACTTTGCCTCGGCCTGAGAACACGGTGTCCTCCGGAGCCTTGAAGTTGGTCACTTTCATTTGACCTAACAGTTGACACAGGACGACTGCAGCAGGACCCTGCACCATAGCAGGGCTTGTCAGCTGGCACAAGCACGAAAAGTGGTGTCGCGTTCGTGAACTGGCAAATGCTTCCTCCCAGGAGTCAGAGGCAGGACCAGAATTGCTGGCAATGAGGCATGGGCCGACGCAGCTTGCCTTGATTTGTCTTTGCCGCTCTCCGTTTGAAGGGGTTTCTGGGAATTTTGCGTCCAGTTCAAGAGAATCCTTTGTTTCGATTGTGATGTTGCGAATGGTCTTTTTCCCATGAGGTGCGGAGAAGCTATCTTCGAATTGCAGCAGCATGTAGACCTTCTTTGCGCGCTCCTCCTTCATGCGATCTAGGATGTAGACGCACTCTATGGAGGCATACGGAACCTTGATCAGGTTTTTGTTGTTCCGCAGAGCCAAGCCTGTTGTTGTGAAGATCACATCGAACTTGCCCCTGCACTTTGCGGGTGCGTCAGCCAAGTGGGCAGCATTAAACATGCTCAAACACAATTACCTTTGTGGCACCTGCACATTTGATTGAAATTCATAGACTGAGCGAGCCGAGCAGAACACATCGTCATGGAAGCACTCGCCTTGGGGTTGCACAGGACATGGCTGGAAGCGTGGTGAGTACAGTAGCCGGATCCAACACGGGCTGCACGAATTCTGTTTTCGCTATTGCATTTCGACCTGCATGTTACATGGATCGTGAGCGGCATGGTGAGCAATGCTCTTGACAAGTGCGAGCTCCCCGGTGATCCGTTGGCATGGTAAGTTTCGCTCGGCGCACCTGGTATCGCTGCGGCTAGCTGATAAAGCGATGTAGTTAAGCGATTACATAGATCGGGATTCGAACTCTTTAGCTCCTGGAGGCAGGTGCATATTTGGCCTGCCACTGTGTCGTTCGAAAGCGAGGAGAGCTTCTGCTGTAGACCTTCTGCAGACGCCGTCATCTGCTCTCGTGCCGTGAAAAGTCCAGGAAATGCACTGCCTATGGTGAATGCATCTGTGCGCGATTTACAACTTCTCCAGAAGGCCCGGCAGCGGCAAGCTAGGGCGCACGAACCACAGCAGTCGCGGCAAACGCTTGCTTGACAACTGCTTCTAGACAAAGCAATAATTTGGCCATGCCAGCCACATAGTTCAAGTACACGAGATCTCTCATCAGCATAGCGCTGCAACTCGTTTACAAACTTTGCCTGTGAGTGCTACATTTGTGCGCACCTATGCCACAGCGACCGTCGCAACATAACAACGCTGTGTCATCTGCAAAAGGCGCGCTGCTCTCATCACAAAATTGGCCAAGATCAGATATTTCCCCTTAAATTAAGCTTCTGAGCGCATCCCTCTGTATGATCGCGTCTACTATATAGATACGCTGCGCACTGGCGACTTATTGGCAATAGTCAACACGGGTAGGCCACTGCGCGGCACCGTTGAATGGGCGGACCACGTAGGGGACGTGTACGTGGTGCTTTTGGTCTCGCAGGTTGCGTGCCATGCACTCATCGGTGCAAGCAGCACCCCTGCCTGCCAGCCAAGCTCCACTTCTGCGCCACCCAATCTGCAGTCGGAGCCACAACGTTTCGCAGCTCTGCAAGTGAACGCACAGGTGCTAGGGCAACTCAATCCTGAGCGCCTGTATGAGGCTGTGCCGTGCATCGCGGCACGTTCTGGGAGCAGCACTGGGTGCACCATTTTCATGCACACTGTCTTGCCACATGTAGGCATGGCCTGTCTGCGAGGCGCTCTTTGGCAGGTCCTCGCAGCTACTAATGTCGACTACTCTGGCTACGAGTCCATAGACATGCAGCAGACCTGTTCAACCCAGCTTGCTGCAGCGCAGTGCTAGTGTAGTATTGACGGGGGACTTTGTTTGTAGATCTTGATGATGCTCTGCCGTGCATACCAAGACCCCAGAAGTATTGGAATGCGATAGAGCTGGCACTGCTGGGCGATACAGTGTGGGAGTACTACATCCGCCGCCACTGCTTGTTTCCGCCAGCTGGGATCGCTCGAGCACGGGAACGGATGGAGTCTCTAAGCTCCGCAGAAAATCAGGTGCGCTGACACACAACTTCTACTGTGGTTGTGCTACCTGAGCTATGTCGCACCTATCAGCAGCGAAACTCACATCATGTGACGACTGTGACATCAGATGCAACACCGATGCTGCACGATCGATGGCAGTAACAATCGTTCTGATCATGTACTAGGGCAGTGGCTCCGTACACTAGCGTTTCTGGCGTCCGTATTGCAGTCTCGAAGCTTCAGCTGGCTACTCCTCCGTTTGGGGTGCACGGAAGCCCCTTTCACTTGCATAAGCCGCCATGTTGCAGATCCCTGTGTGCTGCGATCGCGTGCATGCTAGCACACGAGCCAGACCTGCCAAGCTGCGCTCACACAACTTCAGTTTTTCTCATCACTTCCTTCTTTCGTCATGGACAGCACGTTGCAGGCACAATGCCTATCGGCACTAGAGGAAGGTTGGCTCAGAGAAGGTGAACGAGACCTGGTACGATGGGCGCTGAATGCAAAGTGGTCAAAGCCGCTGAGAACACAGAAGAAACGGCTGCCTGTGCTGGTGTACAAGCGGGCTTCGGCATTGGAGGTCTTGGTGCGCTTTACAACCGTTGTGTGCTGTGGTCCATGCTTTAAGTCACAGGCCAGTCGTGAAGGCGTCGCCCAGGTGGCACTGGACAACTTCGATTAAGACCGCTGAACTGGATGATTGTACAGGTCGGGGATTTGCACCTCAGCAATCCGTCCAGACTGAATGAGTTGATGGGCCACCTTGGATATGGAAGGCCAGATGTGTCTTGTTTGGGCAGTTTGTCTGAGGATGAACTTCATGGCAGGGTGTGGCTATCGGACGAAACATGATGATACGCAGAACTGCTACCGCGCTACTGTCACTCGGCCATGCGTTGTGCAAAGCGGTCAATAAGCATGGCAAAGGGATGGCCAGTGACGATCATCGATGGTATTTGCAGTGGCTACAGGAAGCTTGTTGTTCCAGCGGGGCCCGTGCGGCATGAGCCTGTCAGTCACAGTAGGCAACCAATCTTCTCCTGCACACGACCGCGAAGATTTGACAGAGGGTGACAGGGATATTCGACGATGATTTATCTATGCAGGCTGTGTTTGTCGACGATCTCTGCGCATGGTCGACGACTGCGTGTGTTGAGTGCGTCCAAAAGATTGCCCAAGAAGCATACCTACTCGTTGCCATCCATCTCCTCTATATATAACTCATCGGTCCTGTGCCTTGAGCGAGTTTGGTGTATGTCACAGAGCCTGCAGCGGGCCCGCAAGACAACGCAGTTGCTCGGAGGCGTCATTGCGCAGCTGGCAGATTTAATCTCCCCAGGTGTCATTATAGATAGACGTCCGATCTCCGGATTGCAGCAACGGTGCTCAGATTGTGGCTAGGCCGGCTTCGCAAGCGCTCGCGATGGCGCTCCAAGCTGCGCTCAACAGCGATGACGATCGGGGAAGCCTATCCTTGCAATTCATGCAAAGTATGCTCGATGAGCAGTTTACGGCCTGCTTTATGACTTATAGCTGTCTCACCCATCATATCCATGGACTGTCAAGCTCGGACCGTCGCCCAGCAGCGGCATCTGACGTCTCAGCGGCTAATCCAGTGCACCGATGCGGAGCAACTGACGAAGTGCAGCACAGCCATACTGTGCCGCTCGCGGATGTTTGCCACGCACGAGTTGATCAGTACTGGCCCTCTGCGGGCCCAATTGGAGAAGGCGTTCACCACGTTACAGCGCGCAAGACCAACATAGGCGACATTGTCGGCCATTCTAGAGACTTGCAGCGCCATCAACGGCCCTCTGCTTTACATTTGCCGACAGCGTCACAGGCCATGGAATCTCAAGTGTGGCAGAGTACACTGCCGAATGCAAGCATGATCAGGTTTTCCGAGGAGGTCAGCAGTGAAGAGCGCGACCAGGGATCCACACACCATGCCAGCACGGCATTTAATGATGATGGTACCGTGTTGCCAATGGCAGCTCAGCAGGGCGATATAGCTGTGAAGGAAGATCGTCTGCACAATACCCCATACGCTCTAGAAAGGTCGGACGGAGCACCCTTGCACAGGTCTGCCTTGTACAGGTCTGCCTTGTACAGGTTCTGCGTCGAGGTGCTGCCGCCAGATCACCGGTACATTGCCCATTTCAAGGTGCGTATGCCAGGGCCTCTGTTCGTCAGGCATGCTCACATGATCCCTGCATCAGCTGCATCATGGATGACTGATCATTGCCCCCAAAGACATTACCTTGCCTTCATCTGCACAAGGTCATGGAGGTGCACACTTGAATGGGCTTGCAAGGCGGTGTTTTCCACTTGCGTTGTTCATTCATTGGTGATGCCACAGACCGGCGGCACAAGCATCCATCCAGAACTCCGTGTTGTCAAATGCTTCATGATGTGAGACGTCAATCATGTGCTGAAAGGCTGTCGTGGACCATCACTTTGTGGTGCCACAGACTTGCTTCTAAGCATATGTGACACCTGGCTCCCCTGCGCCGATTTCGTGGCCACGCACCGTTTGCCGGACGTCTCGTTTTCATACCGGATACGGGGACCACATCATATGTCCACCCACCGGCACGGCTGCACCCTGCCCTCACAACCACAGACCTCGTCCCTGCAGGCGATGCTCCTGTGCATATGCATGGCAACGGTGCTGGCAGTACCGTTCCATGTCTCGTTCCACACGCTTCTGGACAACTCTCTGCCTCTGATCAACACCACCCTCGCCGCTGTGGAAGTCATGTTCCTCCTTGACATCTACAACAACTTCAGGACGGGGTACTACTCTGCGACCCGCGCCTGCAATGTCCTTGACCGCCGCCTGATTGCCCTCCGCTACGTCCGGAGCCACCTCCTGACTGACATACTGGCAGCGATACCAGTCACGTGTGTCTGGAGGGCATCGCGTCTGCTACATGGAGGCACCTGGATGATTGAGCACGCCCGCGATGACTCTCTGGATGAGGTTGTGGATGCATTCTCGATGCTGCAGTACGCTACATGTCATGAAGCATGCTGGCGCCTGTGCAGACCTTGTTGTCTTCGAGCCCGGCATGTCTGAGCCAGCGGAGCTTCTACTCGCTCTACTGGCTCAGACATGCAGGGTTCAAAAACGACGAGCGACCCAGCTGCCTGAATTGGGTGGAATTGGAGCGGGTTGGTGATGGCTGATGCTGATGGTGGCCAGGAAAAGCAGAGGCCGTGCTGGTGCTGCAAAGCTGGTGCTGCTCTGCAGGCTGCTCAAGATATTCAAGATCGCAAAACTGGCACAGCTGACCGTGCCACTGGAAGGCCTGTTTGGTTCGGCTCAGGTGGCAGTGGCACGTCTGATATTCACATTCATTGCCATCTTCCATGGCACCGCCTGTGGCTTTCACCTCATGTCGTTCCTGTCCTACTCCCAGGCGTCCTGGATCGAGAGCCAGGGCCTCGATGGGGAGAAAGTTGTGCACAGGTGTCCTCCCCTCCTCGCTCTCCTCGCTATCATTGATCTCCTGCAGGATCTGCCTGCTGCACAGAGCACGGACAGCGCAGACATTGCTATCCACATCCTTGCTCTGATCATACGCCATGTCTGCAAACTGTGTATGCAACGCCCCAGCTGCGCAGAGCTGTCCACACCACAGCAGTGGATCACGAGAGTGTGGGGGTCGTAGCACTATTGTATGTACTCTTACATCAAGGGGCTCCGAGCCAGCGCACCAAGCGAATGTACAACCAGATTCTAGCCTCACATGCTACCCAGCAGATGCGAGCCGGCCAGGCGATCACCTGGCACTATTGTATGTAAGCAAAGTGCCGTATTACACAACAATGCCATGCTCAGCACCTGGCTCCAGTGCACAGGCCTCTGCAAGACATGGGCGCAGGCTGTCTCTTGTGGCGGGATCGCGCAGTGCTGGTGCATCTGTGTTCAGCACACTTCACGACGTGTGCATGCAGCTGCGCTGCTCCTGTCATTTCTGTGCTGCTGGTGCTTGCTGTTGTCAGCACCGCTGAAGCTATGCTCTATCTCAGTGTATCAGAACCAATTTTGATACAGATTCTGATCTGAATTAGAATATGTTCTGCTCAGGAGCACAGCAGACATGCATACGTCCTCCTATCAGCAGCGTCTGATACGAGGAGTGACAGCTGCTGCTGAGCAGCACGTGCCGGGTACAGGTACATCGCGTCGTTGTACTGGACGTTCACAACCATCACCACGACTGGCTACGGCGACATTGCGCCTGCCACCATTGCAGAGCGCAGCTACTCCATGGGGGCGATGCTCCTCGGCCTCACCGTCTTCTCCTACTTCATCTCCTCCGTGTCACAGGCCGTGGAGATGATGGATGCCGCCAACATGCGCTCCAAAGAGCAGCGCCGGGTGCGGGGCCCCCCCCCTGCCATCCACTGCCCCATCCCCCCCCCCGGCACCGCACAGAACCTCAGCAAGATCCCGTGCCATTCACGGCCACCCTCCTGCAATCACCCCGCCCCACACCCACAGCCGGCGGCGCGTGCCACCCTGCCGACCCCCGCCACATGCGCATGCAGGCGATCGACATGTTTGCGCAGCTGCACAAGCTGCCGCGCAGCATGCATGGCCGCGTACGCGCGTACTACGACTACCTCCTGCGCAACGCCGTGCACGACCTCGACAGCCACATCGTGACGAGCCTCTCGCCGCAGCTGCGGCAGGACGTGCTGCTCTTCCTCTACTCCGACCTCGTCGCCAAGGTGCCCTTCTTCCGCAACAAGAGCCACCAATTCATCGCGGAGCTCATCCAGAAGCTCCGGGCGGAGGTGTATCCGCCGGGCGAGTACGTCACCGTTGAGGTGCGGCCCCACCGACACCATCTGCGCAGTGCTGATTCTGGTAGTTAGACACTCGAGAAACACTCTAGACTCTTAGAGTGTGACTCTTGAGTGTGACTCTGGAGTGTCTAACCACCAGAGTCATCACAGTGCTCCATATAGCCCGACAGCGGCATTGGCTGCACTGACAGGCGAGAGGGCATGGCCGGCCACACGCATGCTGCAGCTGGCAGACCGGTCATGGCTCCAGTCAGCGGGCAGGGGAGCAGTCTTGGAATGGGATGGGAGCAGCTTGTGCATGGCAACGGTGGCGGGAAAACCAATTGCAAATGCAAACATTGCCCTCCTGCAGCCGGGTCTCACAGCAACTGCCGCTCACTAGCAAAGTTGACTCTAGCCTACTTCTCTGCATCACGTGCCGTGCTGTTTGGCTGGGTCAGGCGTTCGCTTGCATTGCCTCCGTCTGTATTCTGCCAGCCAAAAACTGGACAGTTGCCTGAACAAGATAACACCGCCAGGAGCGCTCCGTTGTCACAGCAGCATCTATTTGTTCCTACCTCAGCACCCACTGTGTGACTTGTATGCTTTGATCTCTCAGAGGACGTGTTGATCTCTCAGAGGACTGCCAAACTGACTGGGTTTGCACTTGGGCGCTGCACACTTGATCCTTGGCCTCGCATCCCCCAGGAGAGACAACAGAGGACTGCAGCTTGAATGATAGCAAATTGAAGCTGATGGATGATCAGATGGTCCGTACACAGGCACTGATGCATACATCCGCGCCGTGTGGCCATGAGTGGCGTCTGCAGCCCATGTGAGTTCATCAGTGGCATGCTTAAACATCTGTGTATGTGGATGCAGGGGCAACTGGGGTACACCATGTTCTTCGTGCGAACCGGGCAGCTCGAGGTGCGGGTGGCGCTCGACCTGCCGCGGTACCTGGCAGCGCTGGCCACGATGCAGTCCGTGCGTGGGATGCGGCGCCCCGCCAACTCGCTGTCTCAGACGGACGACGACGACCCCGACAGCTGGATCATGTTCCTGGCTGCCGCGATCAGGCGCTTCCGGAATAGAAAAGTGGTACGCCTGCATGGATCATGTGGATGGGGGTTGACCCGTATCACTCCTGCTGTTAAAACGCAGTCTCCCGCCGCCGCGGCGCTGTTTTCGCCAGGAGCGCAAGTACACATGCGCACAAATCTAGACAGATTGCATTCTGCAACTCGCATGTCCGAAGTTGTTCACATGCACACACGGAATTTTCCATCCCGCTTCAGTCATACTACAGTTGCGCCTGATCTCGACCAGGGCGTGAAAAGCGCAAAGAGAGCATGCATGAGCCAGCCTGCCAGAATTAATCTCCCATTGTCAGTCATGTAACATGTTGCAGAAAGATACTCCAGCATAGTATTCCATGCAGATGCAGCACGCATGGCTCTATCAGACGCCAACGCTCCCAGTAAAACATGCTCTCCCCACCCGGTTGTGATGTTTCTGGCACTTAGACACTCTACCACGAATCTCATGCATATCGCGATGTTCGTGGTAGCGTGTCTACCCACCAGAATCATCACGCCGGTCAGTAATCTGTGTCACACCAATGAGTACCCATTCGCCGATTACATGCAGGCGCCGTCCCGGGTGAGCACTTCCCGGATCGGCCACATGAGTGATGAGGCGGCGCTGGAGCTCCAGCGCTACCGCATCGTCCGCACGCTGTCCTCCGGCGAGTACTTTGGGGAGCTGGCCTGCCTCACCGGCGTACGCCGCACCGCCTCCATCGTTGCCGTGCAGTACTCCGAAACCATGTCCCTCAGCAAGGACGCGCTCGATGCGACCGTGTCAGAGTTCCCGGCATACAAGTTCGCGATCAGCACAGAGGTGGAGGGGTACCATGCATTGGTGCAGGAGCTCATCGGCAGCAGCGCGCCGGTCGCGCCGGCAGCGGCGGACGCGGCGGCTGCGGCGGGGCCGCAGGGGGGTGTGGGAGAGGCAGCAGCGGCGCCGCCGGCGGGGGCGGTGCGGTGGGGACGCCAGGAGCGTGGCAGTGGGAGTGGGGAGGGGTCGCGGGAGGGCCACCGGCGGTCGCACTCGGCACCGTCCGGGTCTGGCCGGGGGACGGAGGACCAGGTTGAGCCGCGGCCGGCGGTGGCGGCGGGGGCAGCGAACCGGTCTGCGGCTGCGGCCACGGCGGCACGGACCGGGCTGCTGGAGCGCATGCGCATGCTTGACGTCGCGGTCGAGGGCGACCCGGCATCAGAGGGCGTCCCGGGAGGACAGGCGCACGCCGCGTGCGACAGTCCGGAGGCGGTGCCTGCTCCAGAGCCGATCCAGGATGGGGACGGTGGTGCGCATGAGGGGCATACGCACACGTTGCCGCTGCCGTCCACAGCGCTACAGCACGCACAGCACGTGCGCGTGCGCAGCGGCTCGACGGCGTTGTATGTGGAGCAGGGGATGGGCAGCCGCGAGATGCAGGAGGCGTTGGGGGACGGAGTGGTACGCGTGCAGCAGCTGGCGTGGCAGCTGCAACAGCAGGTGGGGGCGCGCGGGACGGCGGTGGCGCCACTGCCGGGGAACTATCACCGTCACAGGCACCCACTGTGGGGCGGCGCTGGGCCGCGGGACCAGCTCGGGCCAAATACTGTTGGCGCCGGGATGGCGCCGGTGCGGAATGAACTGCAGGACTTCATGCGAACGATCAGCAACGGGAGCCTGCCGCTGCCAGGGCACAGCTCTGTCGAGACGCCGCCGGCAGGCCCTGCACCGGGGCTGCAGGATGCGATGGAGCCGGCTCAATGACCGCCAGATTTTCACGATTGATGCCTGGCAGTTTGCTTGGTTGGTTGGGAACGGCTCCGAAGAATGCACATGCGAGGTGATCAGGAACCTAACAGCCACTATCGGCATGGATTGGCAGTTGTGAGTGTCACCGTACAGTAAGCTCGAGCGTCCAGTGACACATATATATGTTGTCCTACAAACCAGAAGTAGCACAACCCCTTGGGTTGGGTTGGGCGCTGTCTGGTTCTTGACAGTGAACCGGCACAGTTATAAACTTTTTAGTTGGCACCCGACTAGCACAAACCATGCAACAGGTGTTGGAGGGGCGAGGTGCTGACAAGATGGGTCACGTCCGTCAACGAATTTGGAGTCAATTAGCATCACTGGAATCAGAATTGGCAATCGACCGCGGCGCAGACGGGTGTCTGACCTTTGACATCTGGACTCGCCAGTGACACATAGCAGGAAGGATGGTGTGCAACGCCAAATTTTCAGTGCATATCGGTTGTGTTACCCTGGCCAGGCTCGGGATCTGAAGAGTGCATCTGAGTCAGGGATGAGGCACAGCAACAGCAGGTAGGCCGTGCACCAGTTCATACGCCCCATTTGTCCAGGCACCGCTGACTGAGCCAGAAGCGGTGCAAGGACAGCGTGCTAGGGACTGTGTATCAGAGGGTTTCGATTCTGTGTCGATTGGTCATACTGCGCTCAACTTTCGCAGAGGGCGCTCAATTTTCGCAGAGGGTCAATAAACCATGGCTCATCAAGATAACACTGCAGCAGAACTGTGATAACGTTTCTGCTACAACTATGCTATGGTCATCCTGTCACATGTACGAAAGATCATTCAACAGCATGAGCATGTCTGCCCCGGTGACGAAGTTACACCCAATCTCAGCGCTAGGTCAACCTGAACGACCAGTGCTTTTACACTCAAAGACGACGCTTTGTGAACGTCCACCCTGGGGTTGGACTGCCTGCACAACTGGGCCAGACGCGTGCTGGGGTTCGGGCGCTTGCTTGCTTGCTTGCTGTGTTCCTGCGTTGATATCCTTGTCACACAACTGGGCCTGGAAGTGTGACGTGTCATGTGGAGTTCACATCAACTGATCCCCTGTGACGACCTGTGGTGACCCTGCCACTGCGACCGTGGCACAAAAGTGCATGGGCATTGTTGGAGGGTCACAATCAGCCTTGCGCGCACCACCGCCAGTCATGCTGTGCAGTCATGCTGTGCAGTCATGCTGTGCAGTCATGCTGTGCAGTCATGCTGTGCTGCTTCCATGCCCAAAACACGGTCGGGCGGTCAGGGATGGCTGGCTTGTCATGTGGCAGGTGGCAGCGTGGCCTCGAGCAGCCGTTGCCGCCAGCTGCACCAGATGGCATCAACACTGCATGCCACGCCAGCAGCCGACAGTTACTAATCTCTCGCATGCAATACATGACATGGTCGTGTCCTAGCAGGAAAGCAGGCGAGGCTGCCTGTGAGTGAACGAACTGGCTTCGAAATACGCTAGCTAGGCTGCCCCCGAAAACATCTATCCTATACTTGCAAACTCATGGACCGCCTTATCTGACAACTGCTCTCAACAGTGTCCATCACAGCTGCGGTATTTGGGAATGCTCAGCCATACAATCAGAGACGAGGGGTGGGATATTTGGCGGGAGTACGGCACGTGTGCTCGTAGTTGCGGCGCGCCCGCCGCAGCTGAGGCTTCATGACTCTTGAGTCCTGAGGCACTGCTACTTGTACCCGAACATCTCATACATCGTGCTGCCAGCAAAGGCCTGCCGCAGTTGCTCACACTCCTTGGGCGATGCCCCCAGGAGCATGCCGACCGCCGGCAGCAGCGCGTCGCGCTCCGACGCGCGGCCCTGAGCGATCGCGTCGAGCAGCTTCATCACCACGTTCCGCACATACGGTGTGTTTGGTTGCGCGGCGACCCCCGGCCCCCCAGCACCCTCCCGTCCGCCGCTATCCCGGTGCAGGTCGTCCAGGCTCAGGCTCTCCCCGGCGCTGCCCGGGCCGCCGTGGCGGCCGTTGCGCCGCCGCGGCGACCGCGGCCGCGCCGCGGCGGCGGCGGCCGCCGCCGCCGCCTCGAGGCGCCGCCGCGCGTCCTGGCACGACGCGAGCTCGCCTTCCACACGCCTGAGCTGCTTCTCGAGGGACGCCTGCACCAGCCGCGCCTCCGCCCGCGCCGCCTCCACGTCGCGGTCCCGGTCCGCGACACACTCCTGCACAGCACGCAGCACGTGTGGCCTGTCAACGGGTAGACACGTGTGGGGCCCTCGTCCACTGCCGAGCACACCGCTCATGTCATGTGCACCACTGATGCCGCGACTGTTGAGAGTGTTGTCTGTTGCAGCTGTAACCACGGTGCCCAGCTGCCCCCCAGCCAAGGTATTGCGTGTAATGCGCTCTTGCCGTCATCGAGTACCAGTGGCACGGTCCTCCTCTACCCCGGCAGACCTACGACCGCAACCAGCGAAGGCAGCAGGCACGCATGCACCGCGGTTCAAACAGAGCGAATGTGGTGCATGCACTCTGCCGGCACGCATGCACCGCTCGCCCTTGTTCGCTCCGTCATGCACGAGAAGGTCTACCAGTGCACTGCTCGCCCTTGTGCCCTCGGCCACTCACTCGTGCATCCACATGCATCTACCCTCCGCGCACATCTACATGCATCTACCCTTTCACACACAGCCAAGGGCGTGCCCTGACCCGCCCATCCCCCGTCGTCGCGCTTCAGCAAAGGGTAGCACTGGAACACAAGAGGGCCAGCATGACATGCTGCTGCGGTGCCGTCACCGCACCTTCCACCGTGCCTGCTGTGCTGCGTTCTGCTCCACCTCGCGCCGCACCGCCTCCAGCTGGCCCTCCACCTCGCGAGCCCTCGCCACTGCCGCCGCCGCCGCATGCTCCGCCTCCTCCACGCCCTTCCGTGCCGCCTCCGGCCACTGCGCCCGGTCAGCCCCCATCGAGCGCAGCCGCAGCGCGACTGCGTCCGCCACGCGTGCCTCTGCCGCCGCGGACCGCTCCTCCGCCGCTTGCCGCTCCCGCATCGCCTCGAGCATGCTGGCGTGCGCGTCGGCAGCGCGGGCGTCCGCGTCGGCGATCGCGCGCGCGGTGTGCGAGGACTCACGGCCCAGCTGCTCCACCTTGGCCTCCATCTCCGCCGCAATCTGCAGCGACCACCGTGAGTAGTGAGTGGTGACTGACCAGTGTTTCTACAGTGTCACGCTAGATGTTACCGTGACATGCGTCTGGATTACGGCACATGGGTCACCCACAGCGCGCGTTGTGCAGATCCACGGCAAGGCTCCACAGACAGACAATGTATGCGTCACAGCACTTGCACCTTCGGCTCGCTTGAGGCAGTGGAGCACCGTGGACCGGACGATGTGATTGGGCTCTAACTCTAGGAGAGCTCTGACTGGAGCCGTATGTAGGCAGCTGGAGACATGCATCAACCGAGTGCAGGGCGGACAACACCTGTTGAAGATCGAAGGCGCAGAATATGTTCCACAGGCGCGCCTTGCGTTCCTGGCTGTGCACCCAAACGCGCAGGGTGACCACCAGCCATGCAGACGCGCCGCACCTTTTGAAAATGCTCCGTGCGGGACCGCTCAGCGGCAGAGTCGTCCGCGCGGCCCTGCAGCGCCGCCACCTTGGCCACCAGCTGCCCGTGCTGCTCCGCAGCCTCCTCCATCGCCGCCACCTGCGCCAACGCCGCAGCCTCTCGCGCCTCCGCCGCGGACGCGGCGGCAGCCGCTGTCGCGGCCTCTCGCTGCGCCGCGCGCAGCGCGGTGCTGGCGGCGGCCGCCGCGCGCTCCGCCGAGGCGGCGGTGTCAGGCGCTGGCGCGCTGCGGCGTTGGCGCAGCGCGGCCTGCGCCTCGGCGGCGCGGACCTCTGCGGCCCGCATGCGCTCCGCGCATGCATTTGCGTGCGCCTGCAGCTTCTGGCAGCGCCCCTCCAGGACCTCCACCTGCCTCTGCAGCCGCCCCCAGCGTCAACCCCGGCCACGCATGAGACGCTCCACTCCAACCCTTTGCTGCTACAGCGTTCACCATTCCGACCGCATGCTGATGACCTGTGCTGTGTGCCACCCTCATCGACTGCTGCAGCATGCATCTGCCTGGCCTGCCCCCCCCCCCCCCCCGCGCTGTCAAACACTGGCCGGATGCGACGGTCGGTCTGGAGGTCAGAGGAGCCGCACCTCAGCCGCGCTGGTACGCTCCTGCTCCTCCAGCACCATCTGCCGCGCCATTCGCAGCTGAGCGTGCAGCTGGCCTTGCGTCGCCGCCGCCCCGTCTCCCCCCTCCCTTGCCGACCTGCCCCCGCCGCGCACGCTGCCCCCAGCACGCACGCTGCCACCCGCAGCACGCAGGTCGCTGCGGAGTTGCGCAACGGTCCCCTCGAGCTCCCGCGCGCGTGCTGTGGCGTGGGGGGCGTCTGCCGCATCAGCCGCTCGGACCAGCCCCGCTGTGGCGTCCGTGATCGCCTCTAGACACTCCCGCCTCTGTGCCTCCAGTTCCGCCAGTTGCACCTGCAACAGTCTGGCATGTGCAATGAGATGTGTTAATACCACCAGTGGTATTCATGTGGCATGTTGGTGCAAAGCAGGGCATGTGCTGAGCATGTTATGTGTGATGTGTGCTGTGTGGCGTGTGCCACTTGAGCCGGGCACTGCGTCAATCGCCAAGTCATCCTGGCGCGCGCAAAGCGGTGCGGAGCATGCATAGCGCATGCATAGCGCACCACCATTGGCCTCAGGTCTTGGGCGTCAGCAGTGCGTGCATTCAGGGACGATGCATGGGCGCCGGGGGTTGACGGCGCCTGCAGGCTGCTCATGCTGCCGAGCTCCGCGGCGGACGCGCTGTGTGCTGTGCGGATGCGTGGGAGCTGCGCCTGCGCGTCTGGCGTGGCATGTGGCGTGGGGGACGCCATGGTATGTCTGGGGGAGCGTGTCTGTGGGGACGCCCGGGCAGACGAAGCGGGGGTGTCGGTGATGCGATGCGTTTCCGTGGGGGCGGGGGTGGGGGTGGTGTGGGCTGCGGTTGGCGTTGCCACAGCGGCGGAGGTGCTGCCACTGGTGGAGAGTTTGGCCGCCATGATGGATGGTTTGAGGGACATGAGATCATTGCAGATCGTCTGCAGGCGGTTGACCAGGGACTGCAGCTGGTCTGCGTGGTCTCGGACGGTGGCGTGGGGGGCTTCGGAGGACGCACGCGGCGTGCAGGGCGTGATTGAGAGCTGAATGGGGTGGGTGGAGTCATTGGAGGTTGTGCAGTCCAGGTGGACGTGGACAAGCTGGCGGGGAGAGTGAGGCTGGAGATGTGGGTGGACTGGGGTGTACGCAAGCGTGTGCCCGCCATTGTGCGAGCGAGCAAGCTGCCGGCGCAGATGCTCTATTTCGTCTTGGGCCGAGATGAGCAGCACGGATGATACGCCCTCGTCGGTGTCTTTGATGTGCTTCACGTTGGTCAGCAAGGCCTGGACCTCTGCGTCCACATCGGACTCCTGCAGGTGTTGCCGCTCGATTCTTGTCTTCGAAAAGTCGTTTGCCAGAGGTGAGCTATCAAGGATGTGGACGAGATGACCGCGGAGCAAACTGCAGCAGAGCGCTGTTGCAGATCATGCATGGACACGCACTTGGAAGCCTTTCTGCACCAAGAAATTCCGCATTGCTCCGACACACGCCATCATCGCTTGCTTCTCGTCTGTGTGTCTGCGCACCAGCGCTGAAAGGTCGCTGTCCTCGAACCATCGCAATCGTCTAGCGGACTCAACGGACAGGCGAACGTGCTGGCGATCTGTGGAACCAGATGGTCTGTCAGCCTTTACAGCAGCTTTGACAGCTGCCGCTCCGCTATTGACTGCCTGTCCAATGGATGATGCAACGCTCTGGTATCCACCAGATGCGTTGCCAAGCGGTTGAAACCATCCCTTCATGTCTGAGGCTACGACATTGCTCCACGCAGACAGTCAAAATCAGCATGTCATCCAAGCCTCACGAACAATCTGGGACACCGTTGAAGAACGGGCGCCGACGCCCACTGCGCGAAGGACTCCACATTGCGCTCTGTGTGTCAATGTGCTTGTAGACACGACCAGACACGGGCCCGTACTGATTGCAGCTACAAACTGATTGTCTTCTGCGCACAGCCCACACAACAATTGAGTTACGCCTGCCAGTGAATGTCATATTCATGTCATTTGCGTCAGATTGAGCTTGACAATTCCGGTGGATCGAAATCCTGCGACAGCGTGGCAGCCAGGCCGCAGCGATCTGCAGTGTGCAATAGGAGCTGTGCAACATCTACTACTCTGTTGATGCGTCTGATATCATAGCATTGCTTGTCCCATGACAAATCGACGTCCACGCCTTGGGCGTGGTTGGGAGCACAGAGTGGCGATGCTCAAGTGCGCGCTCATTTCAGCTGAAGAGCGCCGTAAACACCCCTCTGAGCATAAGATCTGCTCGCTTCCATCCTCTCTGTCGAAAGTAAGGGGACACATCGTTGCAGAAACATGGTTACCCAGCTGATTCAACATGAAAGGATAGAAACAACTCTGCCGAAAGCCAAAGAGCTGTCAAGATATGCAGACTCTTGCGTCACACTTGCAAAGAAGGTTCGATTTCGTTTTGAGGGTTGTCTCGTATATCTGGCACTTTGCTGTGCTGATCAGCACATGCCATCGCTAGCAACATGCTGTTGGACTTTACACACCCGAACACCTTTTCTCGGTGACGCAGGGCACCGCTCAGGCGAGAATAAAGGCGTCCGCGATCGTGAGGACAGAGAAGGACCAGCACAAGCTGTTCACTCTCTTGCGCCAGAGGTACCAAGACAGGGCAGGCGGCTACACACGGGTGATCAAGACACGAAGCAGGCTCGGTGATGCTGCACCGATGGCAATAATAGAGTTTGTAGACAGGCCCGGGGAGCTCAGGCCCCCACGGCCTCCTCGGAGTCAGCCCGATAGCATGCTTCCGCTGGCCGCTCAGCCTCTGTCAGCCCCATCCTCGCCATAACATACACAACAGAGCCGTGCATACAACGCACTGAGAGCCAGCGTACGACGCACTGAAACCGTATTTGTGGATTGGGGGGATGCAGCAGATATGTGCCGCTGCGCAGTTGGCGTGGGCGTGGTGTGGGCGTGAGTCAAGGCAGCAGCGTTGTCATGTGCCCCGTTTTGTGGAAGGCCAGACGAGCAAACGGAGAGTCAAAGACGCTGCTGTTGAACGTGCAGCTCTTGTCTGTGGGATGGTGTGCAGGCTCAGGCCTGCGTGATGGTATGCAGGAGGGTGTGCAGTCTGCACGCCTCCTGCTGCTGCTGCTGCTGCTGTGTGAAACCCGCCGCCAGGTCCAAGAGTGTAGCGAACGGGGGCTGTCCAGCTTCGCAGCATGATTCGCACGTGATGATGTAGCATGCCGATATGCCAGTATTACATTAAATGTGTGTGCTTATTTCCGGCAGTGTGTGCGATGTGGGCTGCTATCCATGCTGCCGAGCCATGAGCTAGCTTCTGTCATTGACAGATATCGCTGTAACTTGCACGCATTAATTTGCATCATGTGTTGCCCGGGCGTACGTATGTGTGGGTGTGTGTTCCTGCGGTGGGTGTGTGCGACACTGCCACTCAGTGCTGCCCCAAAGATGCAAGCCCATCAGATGCAAGCTCTTTCAAAACGGCGCCTCAGCAGGCGTCGTTATCATGGTGTGCACGGTGCTACTCAAACAGCGACTGACCAAACGGCAAGCGAAGAGCAAACACAGAGTTTTGGAATCGCGATTGACACACACAACTGCTGTGAGCCTTTATCATCTGAAGCTGAGGTCTTGGCTGCTCTCGACCTAGTGCAAAACCCCAAGAATTTGTTCCGCACAGCCAGGGCAGGCCATGCTGCTGTATGTGTGCAGAGTATGTTGTGCAGAGTATGTTCCTGGCCATGCAGCAGCATGGCCTGGGCACAACAGCACAACACAGAGTGTGTTCCTGGCCATGGCAAGCAGACTAGCCTCCCTCGAGACCTGGCTCGCTTATCGTAGATTACCTGAAATCGGAGCAGGGCACTCCTGATACTTGCTGCCTGGATGGTCTGCTTGCAGCCAGCAAACAACCGCATGTGGTTACGTGCTTCATGAGTTGGATCGTCAGGTGACCTAGTGGGTGGACCAACTCACCCTTGTACTGCAGCCGCGCTGACTTCGGTGCAGCTCAAGGGTGGGAAGTGGTACAGGACCACGAGGGTCACTGCCTCCTGGTCAACTTGAAGTCCTGAGGCTCGCTTTGCCAGCAGCAACAAAAAAAACCAGCGTTTCCGTATGGGAGGTCAGGTGGCGAGCACCTGCAGGCAGCTCCACTGGCAGAGCATGTGGATGTGTGTACATGTGCGCGATGGACACCCAGGTCTTGTCCTTGGAGGTCCCTGGGGTCCGGTTGAACGCTGCAGTGCCCCATTCAAGTGCCATTGGGCTGAGTGCACAGTGCACTGCATGTGTGCATGCACACGTGTGTGTTACACGGAGATGAACGCAATAGCCCAAAAGACAAGTGTGTGCTTTCGTGCCGGCGCTACTTCAAACGCATTCGTTCTGGCATTTGCTCGTGCGGAGAGTAGCCTTGGTGCTTGCGGTGGCCTGTTTGTCTGTTTGCATGTTGCCTGGTCCTGGTATGTTGCCTCGGCGCCGCTGGGTCCTAGATCTATCACTGTGTAACACCGTGCACTACAACCCTCTCCCTTTGCACTTGGCCACCGCGTTGACAGATCTGCGCGAATGGCGTCTGGACGGAGGTAAGTACTGGATGCTGCTGAGTGCACGGCCAGCTTCGCCTGCTTTGCCTAAGGGTGCTGTGGCCGATGCCTGACCTCCGTTGCGGTTGAGCATTTGGCCCAATGGGCGAATTCTGGGCCAGCTGCGTCAGCCGCATGCGGACAGCATCCCACAGCCGGCCGCTGTGACAGGCTCACGTGAGCTCAGCGTTGACCAACCTCGTATGCTGCTTTGCCACGCACGACGCATTTCGTGGTTCTTTGTGTGCATGCGCACATGTGAGGCTGCAAAGCATTGCGCACGATCGCGATCACCGGTGCCCGCGCGAATGGACGGGCTATACATATTTGCAAACCACCTATGCAGTCGAGACACCTTTTTTTTCAGTCAATCTGTGCTGCATAACCGTACTGCTGTTGTTTCAATCTGCTTGCCGTCCTGCCAGTACTAGTGTCCGACAGCGCTTCCCTTCAGCTGCAGATGTGCATCTTCATCATTTCTGCAACAGCCTGTCGCATCATGAGAGTTATTCCGCCCTTGAGTCGCTGTGCTGGCTGCCGCGGGGCTTCAGCATGCAGTTCTCCCTGCGATGTAATCGATTGAGCACGCGCAAGCTGCAGCCGCGCGCTGCAACGTTCGTCCATCCCAGGAAATTGATCAGCTTGCAAGCGAGACGTGCCATGTCCAACCTGCTCATGAAGCACTCTATTGTGAACAGAACTGCGATCCAGCAAACCCGTTTGGTTTGCGCAAGAGCAGCCGATATCGATAGCCGTTCGGACGAATTCGTGACGGGTGACCCACGTCGGTGTCGCGACATGTCGAGCGCTGGCAGTGCATGTGCGCGCTCGCAAATAATGTACGCACATGCATTGTTACATCGAGGGGCTCCGATCCAGTGCACCAAGCGAATGTACAACTAGATTCTAGACTCACATGCTACCCAGCAGATGCAAGCCGACCAGGCGATCACCTGGCACGAACTGCGCACCCGTGAGCCGTGCTACCCTGGACATGGTCTTTCTGATCACAAACCCGTTTCCTTTCACTGTCGCCGCACTGAACTCCCGCAAGGAGTTCTCAATCCAGCGAGCCTTTGCTCTCTTGTTGAACGACCCAACCAACGAAACTGCCAGCGTGTTGAGGTACTGCATGGCATGCGACCCTAGTCTGCCATATGTCTCACGCACAACCGGCACCACCTTGTACGATCCCTGCAAACTCTCTTTGTACTTGTTGAGTTTGAAATGTTCGCGTACGGCGGCCGCGTGCCCCTGTGCCCCCGATGCTTTCCCCACCACAGCCACCCCAGATGGGTGGATGAAGCTGACATCTAGTACATACACGTCCACGTCCGGACCATTTGCTAGGATGTCCCCCCTACTGTCGTCCCTGTAGCGTCTGTCCAGGCTGTGCATCACAGGCTCAATTGATGTGGACACCCCTGCCGCTCTTAATCGACGGCGCCAAGCCGTAACGGCAATGTTGTGGCGCAATGTCCAGCAGTCGGCATTGTGTCGACATGTCATGGCATGATCTACGTCGCCGGGCTTCACCCGAGCATTGCAATCACATATCACTTCCACATCTAATGGCGGCAGGGGGGAAAGTCCGCCCCTGAACCGCATCCCATGCACAAAATCCCCATCATTCAGAGTCAGCATGCGGTTGGTTAGAAGGGAATCCAGGAACAGTGAGGCAACACGACAGGCGCAGCTGCGCATGCGTGCAAGGTCCTTTGCACCACCAGGGGTGCTGCCCAGCTGTTGCAGCAGCGCGTCGTGCCGTGTCTGCGCTACTGCCCTGGTCACTTTTCTGCTCATACCGGGAAGGCCAGTGGCGATGAAGACGTTGCCGAGCTCCTCTGGCCCCCAGTCTGCCTCCGGCGGCATTGCTGCACGCAGCGCTGTCCATTTTTCTTGCAGGCCTGTGGCAACGTCACCTTCGGCGAATGGGCGGAAGTCGGGGAGGCCATCGCGCATGGCGTCATCATGCGCCAGCGCGGCGCTGGACAGATAGGCTGCATCTGCCTCGTGCTCCGTGACGTCCATGAGGCCGAGTCCGCCGTGGCGTAGCGGTAGGCGGAGTTGCTCCTCAGCGACGGTGGGCATCTGCGGATGGTTCATGATCTCCCGCGCCGCCGCCATTACCCTGTCTTGCAGCCGCTGCACCGCGTCTGACCGAGTCCCACGCGACGACACGGACTAGGTGGGTGAGGGCAAGCTGCACAGAGCCGCGGAGCAGCAGGAACTTGTCCTGGGCAGGCAGGGGGAGAGAGAGGAGGTATGGTACTATGGGGTCTGAACTACAATTGGCACCCGTGCTCAGAGATCATCAGGCAACACAGCAGATTTAATCACATGCCATTCACGTTGTGCGGCTTGCGATTGCGGTGGCGGGAGCATGCACTGTTGCCGACTCGCCGAGTCCGGATCATACATACTGGATTGAGAATTCCTTGCGGGAGCTCAGTGCGGCGACAGTGAAAGGAAACGGGTTTGTGATCAGAAAGACCATGTCCAGGGCAGCACGGCTCACGGGTGCGCAGTTTGTGCCAGGTGATCGCCTGGCCGGCTCGCATCTGCTGGGTAGCATGTGAGTCTAGAATCTAGTTGTACGTTCGCTTGGTGCACTGGATCGGAGCCCCTCGATGTAACAGCACATACTGGATCCAGTATGTACTCTTACGTCGAGGGGTTCCGAGCCAGCGCACCCAGCGAATGTACACCTAGGCCTAGGCCTAGATTCTAGCCTTATGATCACCTGCTACCCAGCAGATGCGAGCCGGCCAGGCGATCACCTGGCACGAACTGCGCACCCGTGAGCCGTGCTACCCTGGACATGGTCTTTCTGATCACAAACCCGTTTCCTTTCACTGTCGCCGCACTGAACTCCCGCAAGCAGTTCTCAATCCAGCGAGCCTTTGCTCTCTTGTTGAACGGCCCAACCAACGACACTGCCAGCGTGTTGAGGTACTGCATGGCATGCGACCCTAGTCTGCCATATGTCTCGTGCACAACCGGCACCACCTTGTACGATCCCTGCACACTCTCTTTGTACTTGTTGAGTTTGAACTGTTCGCGTACGGCGGCCGCGTGCCCCTGTGCCCCCGATGCTTTCCCCACCACAGCCACCCCAGATGGGTGGATGAAGCTGACATCTAGTACATACACGTCCACGTCCGGAACATTTGCTAGGATGTCCCCCCTACTGTCGTCCCTGTAGCGTCTGTCCAGGCTGCGCATCACAGGCTGAATTGATGTGGACACCCCTGCCACTCTTACTCGACGGCGCCAAGCCGTAACGGCAATGTTGTGGCGCAACGTCCAGCATCCAGTATGTATGATGACATCTACAGTGCTGAGGCCTGTATACAGCTGCAGTGCTGAGGCCTGTATACAGCTGCAGTGCTGAGGCCTGCTGCGCAGCACGGCAGATCTCTGCTTGCTGCAGCTGCGAATGCGAGAGCGGTGACACATCACAACGCGCAGCCTATAGCTACCTGGCATGATTGCCAAGTCCATATGCATGAATATCAACTTGAACATTGCGATGCTCCGTTTCCGGAGCTGCATATATAGCTCCTCACATGCCTCCCCGACTGTTCGAAAGACCACTCAAATGTGTTTACACGTGCATGTTGGCAATGTGAGTGTGCATGAGAATGCACACACGAGCTCGAGCCTTGTCCAGCATTGATTTCCAGAAATGTCTCGACCTGGCCCACAAGTCTTTCACAAGGCCATCTTTCATTCTTCGACAACTGCGTGCACCGTGCCACGTCGCTCGTGACTATATCGAAAGCCTATGACGCCAGAAAGCATCATGCCGCGGTACCAGTGCTGCGCTGGCGTGGCACGTCACCCAATCATCAGTATCGCACGACAGCACACGCCCCACGGCCGTGAGCCCCCGTACTGGCTTGAATATTGCTTCCAAGAAGCATGATTACACGATTCGGCATCATCGGACGCCTGAGTAAGCTTGCACTACCAATTAATGAAATGAGAATGCCACAATATTGATGAGCTGACAGCCCTTCTCTAGAGCTGTCTCAAACATATGCATGGCATCTGCCTCCATGATGCATCCACATGCATTGACGTTTATATGTTCGTCAACACTGTCACCTTTATCCATCCTGATAGTAACAGCGGAAGAGTTTATTCAGCACCAGGCTGCATGCCTGTGCATGTTTTACAGGAGATGCATGCCATGCATCAGCCTCTGCACATGTGTAACACAGATATGAAGAGCTGAAGAGCAGCCAGGGCAACAGCAGGAAAGCAGACGGCCAAAATCGCCGAAAGCAGACAGCAACAAGCAGCAACTGTCTCAGGCAAAGCCACAACGAAACGGCACAGCCGACACAACCACACCCACGCATCCACACACACGCGCACTCCCGCACCCCACCACCGCGGCACCCACGCCACAGCCGCACACATGTGTGTGCACACATGCACCACCATAATCTCTGCAACTGGTTGCTCACCCACCCACTCGTGAGGCCCCCAATGCTGGGCCCCACTCATGCATAGCTACGCTGCAGACCACCCCACTCTCCGCAAACTCTCAAGATGATCGCCTCCATGTTCGTCCTCACCCTCGCCTCCGTCGGCCTCATCTCCCAGGCACAGGGCCACAGCGGCCACCGGGAGCGCCGCCCGCGCGGCGACCGCCCGATGGACGGCGCTCGCGTGCGCGACATGCGTGACGGCGGCATGTACGACGACGATGCGGGCGCCTACGGCGACATGGACATGGGCATGGTCATGGATGTGGGCATGGATTGCAGCAGGACCCTGGTGGAGGTTGGCATGCAGTTCCCGGAGCTCTCCACCCTTGGTGCTGCCATCGACGACCCCCCCCCCCCCCCCCACTGCTTCCTCCAGCGTCATCACTGCGTCCTCCAACATCTCTCGTAATCATGCGGGTTCTGTAACGCGTATTGTACTACTAGTAAATCTTACAAGTTGCCCGTCTTCTGTCGCATGCTCCAGATGCTGTGTTGCAATCAACCGCAGCTCTGCTCCTGGGATCCGGACATCATGTGGATGATTGCATGCGAGGCGTCACCACCGCGTCTTGCCGCACTTGATTTGCCGAGCTGCACTGCACTCTGTTCACCCCTTTTCCGCTCGCTGGTTGTGGCATGCGCCGTGGCGTGTGCTGTGATGTGCTCCATGCTGTGGTGCAGGTGGCCGGCCTGACCGATGCCGTCGACGACATCTCCCTAGAGCTGACATTCCTTGCTCCCAACAACGACGCTTTTGCCGCCATCCCCGCGGACACCCTCAAAGCGCTCCTCGCCACCCCTGAGGAGCTCACCTTGGTATGCCCTCCCATACCCTGCGTGTCCTGGATGCACACCAGTTCCAGGAATGTTGCATGCCCGATTGCCCGATTGGTTTTTTTTGCAGCTGCTACTGCATGGCCTCATGCATGGGCTGTTAAAAGCTGCTAACAACAGCCGCACGGCCACTGTGCATGTTCAGCTCATGCATCAGCGCATTGTTCCAGGCAGCTGTGCTGCATGTGCTGTGTGCTGTGCTGTGACTGCGTGCTTGCCTTGCATCTAGAATGCTCGATCGGCGATGCTGAGGCTGTGATCTACTGCTGTACATGTGCGACACGACCACTAGCACTGCTCGGCCCCAACGCTTGCATACGTAACATTGTGTGTATATGTGGACGTATGCTGCCGCCCCGTCGCCCATGGCATGCACACGCCCACCTCCTGTACCTGACTCTGCATGTGTATGCACACAAACATTTTGGTAATCGAGGGGTTTCGAGCCAGTGCACCAAGTGTATGTATTGTTACATCAAGGGGCTCCGATCCAGTGCAACAAGCGAACGTACAACTAGAGTCTAGACTCACATGCTACCCAGCAGATGCGAGCCGGCCAGGCGATCACCTGGCACGAACTGCGCACCCATGAGCCGTGCTACCCTGGACATGGTCTTTCTGATGACAAACCCGTTTCCTTTCACTGTCGCCGCACTGAACTCCCGCAAGGAGTTCTCAATTCAGCGAGCCTTTGCTCTTTTGTTGAACGGCCCAACCAACGACACTGCCAGCGTGTTGAGGTACTGCATGGCATGCGACCCTAGTCTGCCATATGTCTCGTGCACAACCGGCACCACCTTGTACGATCCCTGCACACTGTCTTTGTACTTGTTGAGTTTGAACTGTTCGCGTACGGCGGCCGCGTGCCCCTTTGCCCCGGCCGCGTGCCCCTTTGCCCCCCACCAAGTGTATGTGTTGTTACATCGAGGGGCTCCGATCCAGTGCACCTAGCGAACGTACAACTAGAGTCTAGACTCACATGCTACCCAGCAGATGCGAGCCGGCCAGGCGATCACCTGGCACAAACTGCGCACCAGTGAGCCGTGCTACCCTGGACATGGTCTTTCTGATCACAAACCCAAGTGTATGTACTGTTTCATCGAGGGGCTCCGATCCAGTGCACCAAGCGAACGTACAACTAAGTGTATGTATGTATGTGTACATTGCCCCTGCAAGTGCCCGGCCTCTGACACGCCGCCTCCCGTGCCTGCAGATCCTCTTCCTGCACGTCATCGAAGGCGCCGTCTTTGCCGGCGACCTCGTGGACGGCATGGTCGTGCCCACCCTCAATGGCGGCGACCTTGTCGTCGGCGTCACGGACGCGGGCGTGACCTTCACCTCCGCCGCTGGGGTCGTCGCAACCGTCGTGAAGGCAGATATCGCCGTCTGCAAGTCGGTTGTGCACATCATCGACTCCGTGCTCCTCCCGTAAGCCGGCTGGCGGACGTAGTGTAATTACGCCTCGCACATCATCGATTCTGTACTCCTCCCTTAATCAGACCGTCCTCAAAGAGAAAGGCAGTGGGGAGTCCCGTTTGCCGTCAGCCTGCGGCCCGACCGGCCGGGCTACGAGTTTTTCATGACGAAGTCACACCGTCACGAGCTCACTACTAGTAGATGGGCACAAGCCGCCCACGGCGCAGCAACAGAGTTGTTGTGTTCGAGTGCAAATCGGAAGGTGTCAACGGGAGTCCTGAGTCCTCATAAGCCGGCCTCTCGTGAGACATTCTCCTGTGAGATCTGGTGCCATACGTATGCATCAGTATGCGTCTGGGTCGTTTCTTTCCTGATGATGCTCTAAGAGAGGCGGCCTGCAGCTGCTCGTGGCGGTCTGTGACAGGCAATAAGTCAGTCCGTTTGCTCGTCGAGGCGCTGGGGCGAATAATTTTCCATTCCTTTCCGAGGCGTGCAGATGATGGGGTGTAGCACTGTGGTACTCGTTACCGGGTTATTGCGTTGTGGTTGGCGCTGAACATGTAACAATGGCACATGCATGCGCAGCACATCATGATGCTCTTTCGTTTTGTCCGTGTTTGCCTTTCAACTCCCACCACAATGGATATATACTTCTGAGTCATGGCTATGGGCAGTGTCAGGAACCAGAAATGCGCCCAACCCAAGGGGTTGTATTACTTCTGGATTGTAGGACGTTGTATATATGTGTCACTAGACTCTTCAGCGCGTGGCGTGGCGTGACGGGGAACTGACTGATAGCAAGTCTGCGGTGAATTGCGGGGATTCGAAACCGCGACGTCCTGATTCTGAGGGAGCACTGCAGCTAATGCTTTAGCCATCTCACCGAAACCATGTCAGGAACCAGAAAAGCGCCAACCCAAGGGGTTGTATTACATCTTGATTGTAGGACGTTGTACATATGTGTCACTAGACTCTTGAGCGCACAGTATGGCTCATGACAGGCAGCTTGCCGCAGTGTACGTCATCACTGCACGCAGCACATGCAGCACGCAGCACACGCAGCACGGGGTGCCGCAGCTGAGGCACCATTCCACTAGCTGTCCATGTACATGCCATACAGTGTACATGCATGTGACGCCATACCAGTGGTACGTATGCTGTGGCCGATAGTGTGCAGAGTGAGCACTGCGCACGTGGCTGATGTGCATCCGGGGTTGGCGTGATGCCCGATGGGGGCGGTGTTGGTGGTGGCACTGACTCTATGTTCATGCATGACCATATGGGAACCTGCACTGGGGGCAGCCGGAGCGGCCGCGTCACCTTGCCGCGCATGCTGCGATCGTAGCAGGCAGTAGCAGGCAGTCATCATTGTGCGCATCGTGACTGTGTTGACAGCCTCAAGCGGAAGCAGATGTGCAGGCCATCCTGCACCACTGCAGCTGCAGCAGCATTCGGTACGCGTTCTGTACTGCAGCTGCAGCAACATTCTGTGCGCTACAGACGTCATGGCAACCGTCGCCATGTGACAGCAGCGCAACGGAAGGCAACGCGTGCAGAAACCATTCACATTGTACAGCTGTGGCAATTGCAACAGCACTGCTGGCAGCGCAGAACATGTATCTGTGTCACACAGTCTTGCACCAACCAGCATGCAACGGCATTGGGACATATGGGGTTATCTAGTCACCATACGCTCGCCTGACACGGGCAGTGTGACACTACAGCCACCTGCCCTGAGATACCCGGCAGCGCCAATGATGGCCCAGCCGTGCATGTCGCACATGTGTACTCACCACCGGTGTTGCCAGTGCAGTTGCCGCTGAGCAGTGCAGGTGCCGAATGGAAAGCTACGCCGGCATGCCGGCGTAGCACAGCACGGCACAGTACGATCGGTACAGCCAGACACAGTGCAAGACACCGTGCTATGTGACAGCATGATAGCAAGTGCTTGCTCCTCTGCACATGTGCGCTTCTGAATTACATGTGCAGTGTATCATTTCACTGGCAGTCGGTGCAACAGCATGCTACGAGAGTGCGTGGCCTGCCAGTACAGCACAACGCAGCAGAGCAGAGCAAAGCAAGCCGTCAGCATTTGCTTGTGCGGAGAGCGGCCTTGGGGCTTGTGATGGTCTGTTTGTTTGCATGTTGCCTGCGCCACTCTGAGTCCTAGATCTATCACGGTGTCACACAGCTAGAGCATACCTATAGTGTTACATCGAGGGGCTCCGATCCAGTGCACCAAGCGAACATACAACATACCTATAGTAGTAAAAACATATCACAGGTTTGCAACTAGAAAAAAACATATGTGTTCCTCAAATACTGCAGGTTGTGCACTGGCTGCACAGAATTTCTGTGAGCATTGACTCAGTGTAGCCAGTGTACATTGACACGTGTCAATTGCAATTGGGGCAGGCATCGAGGTTCAGGGGCAGATTGGCCAATGCCTGCTGCGCAGGTGTGGCCTGTACACAGGTGGGGCCTGTGTATGATCGTGTAATTGGCAGTGCGGCCGTTCTGCGGCCACACATTAGACTCGAGTGCCACCGATCAAATTCGTGAGCTTGATTGGAGGTTAACGTTCGTGACGTCACGGTCCTCCAACACAGTGTGGCGTCCTGCTGCGCATGCACTGGCGCCATCATTTGTTCTCCTGCCTAATGGATCGTAAGCCATGCGAATACAAGCAATGTACTGCAATAATCTGTTTGCGTGCTGAGGAGATCGTGCTGACGGGTGTCATGACGGGCATGCGGCTTCGGAATAGTGCAGATCAAGTTTGTCGTAATGCACTCCCAAGACGCGCCAGGAGGTTCCTCTCACGCGTTCGGAATCGCGAGGTCGTGCACAAACCCGAAAGATTTACGTCATCTGCGCATCACGGGGCCCCGGCCACACGGCTGCTGCCGCAACGACAGCCACACGGTTTGGTGTCATGTGATCATGCATAGCGCAGCTGGCGACAAGCTCAACCTGCTCGACAGGTGATGCCCCTAGCTATAGCGCACTAGTTCCACGCGACAGCGCGCAAAATATATATATAGCTCAGCACAGCATAAGTTACAGTCATCAAGCCTTCCATTTTGTTGCGACTTTCCCGACTTTAGCCTCGACATCTCTCATTTCATATCGATTCATTGAACTCGTTTCGTCTTCGACGCATCCGAACCCCTTCTTTCAGGTTTGCACCCTTGTCGTTGGATTTGAAATTCGATAATCTAGTTCGGGCAAGAGAGTATTGTGCTCCTGCATCGGTTTGCCACCTCGAGCTCGGGATTGAACATTATCGCGACGTAATCATGACAAGTGCTGCCTCGTAGATCCTGCGAACCGGGCGCCATCGATGGGCGCGATCGATATTACGTCGTTTCCTCACCATGCCTGGCAATTGCCAATCCTCATATCAATCCCTGCGAGTCCGTTTCTCACTGCAGTGCTCTGCGTTGAATGCTGCGCGGTCCGAGATTCTTGATGTTCACGTGCCGGCGATGTCCGGACATCGATCCTTGCAGTCCGAACGTATTCATGACCACTACTCGCAAAGTTCAATCTAGTAGCGCCAGTTCGTTCAATGGCAACTGCTGCGTGCCTGCTAGCATGTAGTGCAGTGCCTATATCCTGCGACCTGCTGCGAAGCCGTGACTCAGGATCAGCAGGTTCCGAGCTGGCTATGCTTCCCTCGAGCGAGATCTGGGTTCACGTCAACGCGAACCCCGTGCAAGGGCACCCCAAGACCTTAGAGCATACGCACAGTTTGACTCAGCGTAGCTACGCCACATCGCACACGCGTAGTCCGGTCGGCGTCGGCACACGAGGAATGCGACCTCCTGGCGCGCAATGGCGGCCAAGTGCCACGTGCCTGCCTATTAGCTCGATATCAGAAGCCGTCAGCCCTCGCTTTGAGCCGCGTGAGCATGGTCAAAGCTTTGGCCACTCTGATCATGATGCCTCTCGTCTGGCGGAGTCCAAGTCCAATGTCACCCAACTCACCACTTAGATCCACCACACAACTAGTCCGATCCAGTCTGTTGCTTTCTGACTTCAGCAATTGTCACTTCCTGACAGTCTTGGATATGCTGCAGACCACCCCACTCTCCTTACACTCCCAAGATGATTGGCTCCGTGTTTGTCCTCGCCCTCGCCTCCGTCGGCATCGTCTCCCAGGCTGAGGCCACTGGCCGAGAGCGCCGCCCCCGCGGCGACCGCCCCGTGGACACACCCCGTGTACGTGGCGAGCGCGGCGAGCGCGGCGCACGCCCCATGGACCCCCCCCGCATGCGCGATGGCATGTACGGTGACGAGGCCGGCGCTTACGGCGGCGAGGCCGGCGCTTACGGTGACATGGACATGGACATGGACATGGACGTTTGCGACACCTCCCTCTTGGACGTCGCCGCATCCACCCCTGAACTCTCCACCCTGAACGCCGCCATCGCAGTGCGCCGCCTTTCTCCCCGCCTTCGCGCCCCCTGGTCTCCCTTGCGATGCATGCCCCTGTCTGGCCAGTACTCTGCATACTCATAATGTGCATTGAGATCTCTGACCCCGCCCGCTTGAGATCGTGCGGCACAACTCGTGCCAGTGTACAAACTTTTCAAATTGGAGCCTGCGCTCATGCTGTGCTGCGCTGTGCAGGCGGCCGGGCTGGACGAATTCCTCATGGACCCAACCCTGGAGCTGACTGTGCTCGCTCCCAACAACGACGCCTTTGCCGCCATCCCCGAGGACACCCTCAACGCGCTCCTCGCCGCTCCTGAGGATCTCGCTTCGGTGCGCCCCTGCACCCTGACACAGCGCGCCCATGCCTCAAACATTCCCGCTATGTCCGACACCCCCACCCTCCTACCTGCGCAACATGTGTCTCCACCCCTGTACTTACAAATGTGAATCGGGCCTCCCGCTGTGACCCCCGCTGATCGTACCAATGCACGCACAGCACGCACAGCACGCACAGCACGCACAGCACATAGCACACACAGCACAGCAGCTGACGATATGCTGCATGCAGATCCTGTCCCTGCACGCAATTGAGGCAGTCGTCTTTGCCGGCGACCTGATGGACGGCATGGTCGTGACCACCCTCAGCGCCGGTGACCTCGTCGTTGGCATCACCGACGCAGGCGTGACCTTCACTTCCCCGGGCGGCGTCGTCGCAACCGTCGTGAAGGCAGATATCGCCGTCTGCAAGTCGGTTGTGCACATCATCGACTCCGTGCTCCTCCCGTAAGCCGGCTGGCGGACGTAGTGTAATTACGCCTCGCACTTGACACAGCAGCTGTGCATGTGTGCCTGCCTCCGAGTCACAGTCAGTTCAGAGGCGGGTGTATAGTGTGGTGCACGTGGTTTGTGTGATAGGTTGCCGGGTTCAGGCCCGGGTGATGATCATGGAATTGAATGAATCAATGATTTGGTTGGCTTTGGATCTTGCGGATGGGCTGCCTAGTACGTTTGCTAGTACAATTGCAACGGCAGATTTTCTTTCAAAAATGCGATTGCAGTACATTGCGGACGGTGTTGGTGCAAGGATGACCGTTGGTCACGAGGCATAAATGATGGCTTGTGCTGTGGCACATCAACAGCAGTGTAACAGCTCACCATCAACAGTGGCAGTGTCACACACGCATGCAAACACAGACACAAATGGCTCATGCACACACAGTTAGTTCGTTCTGGCATTTGCTCGTGCGGCGCGTGGCCTTGGTGCTTGCGGTGGCCGGTCTGTCTGTTTGCTTGTTGCCTGGTCTGTTGCCTCGGCGCTGCTGAGTCCTAGATCTGCCACTGTGTAACTCATGCACACACATAATCATACATACATCGCATGATCTATCATTGTGTTACACAGTGATAGATCTAGGACTCAGCAGTGCCGAGGCAACAGACCAGGTAATCTATCATTGTGTAACACACATATATGCCTTGGGCACACTGGTAACACACATGTACATACACCTGCCTAGCTGTCTCGTCTGACCTCTGAAGTACTGTCGGCATTATAAATTATTGAGCATGCAGCATGGCTGTGATGTGGATGCCAGCTTGCCTGCGCAGCGCTGGATGCCACCATGCTGATCAGACAATGGTACCTGTGGCTTTCCCTTGACGCTGCTCCAACAGCAGGGCCCTTGAATCAGTCCTCTAGATCTGTTTGCAGGACTCCTTCCAAGCCGCTCTCATACGGTTTGGAACAAGCAGGTGCAAACAAATTGACAGGACTGCTGTAGTGACACCAGCGTTGCCTGGCAAGCCTAGTTTCTGTTGTGCCCTAGCGGTGGGTCAAGCAAGCAGCGCTTGGAAGTCGGCATGATTTTATAGCGTGTACATGCCTTCCGCTTCTGACGTGCTGACATGCCTGTAGGTATTGACTGGCGTCTGGCCTGGTGTACATGTTATGGACATTGCCTGGAGGAGTGTACCGATGTGACATGGCCATTGCCAACAACCTCATTCATACCTGAAACCAGCATTGCTGTCTCTGCAATTAACATTGGTGTGTATCAGCATTGCTGCATATCTGACAAACATGGCATGATGTGCGCTTCCGGTTCTTCATGGATCTGCTGGCAATGCAATATTCTCGTGCAGTGGGACCTCGTCCATCGTGTCCACGCCACTCTTCAAATCACCAGTGATGGACGAATGAGGGAGTGACACACGATTGTTCTGGCATTTGCTCGTGCGGCGCGTGGCCTTAGTGCTTGCGGCGGCCGGTCTGTCTGTTTGCTTGTTGCCTGGTCTGTTGCCTCGGTGCTGCTGAGTCCTAGATCTATCACTGTGTAACACACGATTGTGCCAGTCCTCCCAGCGCACCTCCGCCGTTTCTCCTGTGCCCGCCTTCCCGGACACCGCTCATGCTGCCGGGCTGGCTGTGGCTGCAGCCCCTGGGACCGGTGCCTCGCGGCCTCGGAGATGGCCGCAGCGCGCCGGCGCGCCCGTGCAGACTGCTAGTGTTGAGTCAGCGCCCGCTGGTGGGCCCGGCGAGTGCTGACTGTGTGTTTGGTGTGCGCGGGCTGCGTGGTACTGCGTGGTGTGTGAGTGTCTGCTTTCGAGCCGGCGCTAATTCGTTCTGGCTTTTGCTCGTGCGGCGCGTGGCCTTGGTGCTTATGGTGGCCGGTCTGTCTGTTTGCTTGTTGCCTGGTCTGTTGCCTCGGCGCTGCTGAGTCCTAGATCTATCACTGTGTAACACACGATTGTGCACAATCGCGTGCAGGAAACTTCTGCATGCACATGCACCATCAGAGCAGGCATGTTCGCGGGCGTAGGGCATGATGAACTTGATTTGGAGTGTATCTGATGGCTTGATGACTTCTGGACATGCACGCGGACCATTCACAAGCTGGTGGACGTTGGTCCGTGACCCGATGTAATCGATCCTCCGAGATGGAGCGTCTTGACCATGACTTCGCCCTCCTGCCAGAAGGTCAGCAATTAGAAATTGAAAGCGCTGAGTTGTTAGTGCACACATGGGTCATATGGATCGTTGAGTTGAGCAACCCGCCGTATTGTGCTCTGGGCACACTGTAGGAGGCTCTGCAAAGAGTCACGTCTCATGACTGTAAGATGTCGACCCCTCGATGGAATGCTGTCGCCGCTCCTCACGATCGTTGCTGCCTGGCTGGAGCTCCGCGGAGCTTGACCTGTGATTGAGCAAGAGACAATGATCGCAGTGCGCATCGTTACAGCAATGCACCGACGCCTGACGAGGGCATGGCTCGCAATGCTGCTGTCAAAGTTTGGATTAGAAACAGTCATCTGATCTGTGGTGTCCGTTTAGATTTGTAGTTACAGATTTGTATGACCGATATCCTGTCGCTCCATGTCGATGACCTCGGGTTCCCCTTGTACACCAGGACAGGGCTGGACACTGCTCTATAGGTAGAGCTCATCAGAACGACTGCAGCTTGGCAAATCACGCTGGTTCTCAGCCAAATTCTGCCAACCTGCGAATGTGTTGCTTTGCGATCATGGTGCATTCACCGCCATTTGCAGCAGATGCCAGACCCGGGGGTCAGCGCCACCTCTGAGCACCGCGCGAAACAGTTGGGAAGCGCAATATTGGTAATGCTATATGAACAACACTCATCTCGAATCATTCTTTGTCGACTTTTCCGAGTGTGATGTGTCTCGATCGCGGCGCTTGCACCTGCTCCATGATGCCAGGTCATGGCAAACATTCCTGGACTCTGCATAGCTCAGTTTTGCAGCCATCGAGTTGATGCAGCTGCTTGGCATCGCTGCGCCAATCCTGAATCCAGCAGTGCACGGGAACGCACCAAACGCGCATACCTCATTCCACACAACGCAGCTGCACGATCAGCCCCAGCGACTGAGCTGCGACCCAGGTTGTTCATCAGGATATATGTGGTTTTACAGTCAACTCAAGCACGTCTGCTCTCGAATGGGAACGTGGCTGCTCAGCCTTGCTATGTACTATCATCACACACGCGCCTGTACAACCTCACAGTGCTGCCACTGAAGGCCTGATCGACGGCCTGGTCGCACTATCTAGGACTTCCCAAATCTTCACAACCTCCAACCTCATGTGTGCTTTGTTGGTGTAAGAGCAGGACCAACTGCTGCCCATGATGGGTCCCAATGAAGGCCTCTGCACTGCACAACTGCTGTTCTGCATTGCAATCACTGCAAGTCTAGGAGCTTGCTGTGCTGCACTCAGCTCACATGTTTTTCCATATGAGTGTCAAGTCACAATGCATCCTTAGAAGGGCAGCAGTGCACAGAGGATATCGGAGTAAGCACATGCGCGTGCCTTTACAACTAGGCCTGCTGAGCTCATGCACACTGTCAGTGCCTTGCTCTTTCCACATGGTGCAGACACAGAAGCTGGGATGAAAGCGTGCATGAACACATCTTGGACACACAGTACCCTGGAGTCCCCACATGTTGATCAGAATGCATATGCTAAAACTGTGACTGGCAGATACGGCCTGGCATATGGCCATGGCAGTCAGATCGCAGAGCTTCAGACGGGCAAAGATGACGTCCCACGACAGCAATCCACATCCATGCCAGAATTGGAAACCGTGAGTCGTAGTGCATTGGTACACTGGGGCACATCCACGATCCGCAAAGTACATGAAAGGTGGCAGTGCTGCGCCATGATCTAGGCGGGGCTGTGTGGCACACTGCGGCACTGAGCTGCACCACAGCCTCAGCGGCCCGTGTGTGATAGACACTGGGACCGATCAAGGCCCCAGCTGCGGGGGGGAGGAACAACGCAGGGGGGGCCGCGTGTGCAGTAGCAGCTGCGGACATGTGTCAGACAGCAGCATGGACATTTCGAACAGTGGAAATCTGTCTGAGAGCGATGGGCAATGATCCACAACACACAAGACTTCACATACGTCTTCACATGCCGACAGAGGCCATCGCTACAGGCTGACAGGCACCAGTTCACCAGCGGAAGAGGGCGCTGGCCTGAGGGGCTGCGCCTGGACTGCACAAGTACGCTGTGGCGAGACGTAGGAGGGGGGGCTACTCCCACATATACTACGAGTACACATGCATGTGAGTTACAGCGGCTCGCGAGGGCTCATGATGGCAACGCTTGTGCCGGCCCACAGCCTGGGCTGTTCGCAGTTGTCCGTGCATGCGCGGTGGCGGCGTGCACGGCCCGCAGACCATGCCATCACCCGGAACCCATCCTCGTGCAGACGTGTTCCGGGCCAGTAGCTGTCCCATATACATAGTACAGTATTAGCTCTGTATAAAATTTGTGTTACACTGGGTCAAGGCCCCAGCAGTGCCAAGGGAATGAAGCAGATCTCACAACAAACGCCACAAGCAACATGGCCGACATGTATGTTCCCATGAAGCGCATATGGCGAAATAATTCACCGGGACTACCCATGACTGCGCAAACAATAGGAGCTGTGTTTAGTGTCCTTGTGCGTGGATAGCTGGCGTCTAAGCCGTACGGTGCTATGACATGGTCAAGGCATGGTCAAGGTTCGTCGCGGCCTTGTCTGTTGTTGGGGCAGCGGTTGTGTACCCGGCAGTTCAACTTGCACTTGATGCTTCACACTTGCAACACAGCCCGGCCAGGAGTAATGGCATGCCGAACTCGGTGGCGGTTCACCTACGGTGGATTCTCGATTGAGCGACTAGTCAGGTTGTACTTGGCAGCCTCGAGGCTGAGAACTGGGTTCGATGTTGGGCTGACACAGGCAAGCAGGTGGCACTGCTTGCCATCATTGCCCCTCTGGTTTGCTGCTGGTGCTGCAAGTACAGCAACTTGGGCGATGTAGCGCAAGGGCTTCCATCAGTACAACACGCGGCAGTGACGGATCTGGGAACTGAGACTGCGCGATGCTGCGCTCGCTTCCTTCGTTGTTTGGGTATTTGTGCCGGCGCCGGTCCGTTCTAGCATTAGCTTGTGCGGAGAGTGGCCTTGGGGCTTGTGATGGTTTGTCTGTTTGCCTGGTGCCTGCTCTGTCGCCTCGGCGCTGCTGGGTCCTAGATCTATCACTGTGTAACACAGTGTGGCGTGACCAATCCAGGGGGGGCGCTCAAGCGAACAGCTGTGTTCGGGATGTGGTTGAGCAGTTGTTGATCTATGGTGCCGGTTCACATACATTTCGTCATAATGACGGCATGTGAGTGCAGGGCACAGGTTGTGGGTGAGCTAGGTGGATGTCAGAAGTGGCTGTGGTACACTGAGTCCGGATGTGGGATCGGTGGTCGGACATGTCGCACAAAATATGCAATCAAACTGAGCAATCACTCGCTGGCTCAGCAACTTCTTCCAATCATTGCGGAGGAACTGTTGAAAATGAATTTTGCAGTCGTCAAGGAAGCTGTGATGGGGCGATGCGCGTGTCCAGCAATGCTATGTCGTTGGCCAACCGCGAGCGGATGCAGCAGAAAGCCTGCCCCGCATCGCCAGGCTTTCGCGGCACATATGTTGCTTTGCACTGCCACTGGAATCAGATATACATCAAGCAAGACCGATAACGCCATCGTCAATCCCGCTGCTGTTGCACATGACGAGGCGCCAGACCTGGCAAGCCTGTTCAAGCTTAAGCCCAAGTGACTCATCTGCGCTAGGGCGACAGTCGTATGCCGATTTAAAAAGATTGTGACAGGGGAGTCTGACGAGCACCAAAGGTGTCGAGCCTGTGAGGGACACGAAACTAGTCTCTGATCATGCTTCATCGATATGAGAAGAGTCACAGTAGATTTTTCGACACATAGCAGAGACTCAGCAACAGGCTAGGCTTTGTCATGTGCAGGATTGCGGGCATGGGAGGGTGGCTGTGCGTCTGCTTAGGCTTGGCCGTTGAGATGACTCAAGCGTTGCATCGCGATGCAGTGGCAGCGAAGCGACTTGTAGGCGCCGCCATAAAATGTATGTGGTCAGCATGATGGCGGCTCCGTATATTACACATGCCCAGGCAATTTCGTCCACCAATCTTGTCATATGCGGCTGGACCGGTGACGCATTGACGACAAGTGGCCAGGTGCGCTCCACCCCACGCGTGGATGGTCGGCATGCGCATGCAGCACAGGTGGATCCTGCATGAAGCACCACCATCGCGGCCTTTGATGACAAGGCCACTGTAAACGAGCTATATATTGCAGCGTCGACATATTCGTTGCAGATACTGTAAAGAATTGTCTCCATAAACTAGTATAAGCACAGTAAATTCCATCTTTCAATCAGGTGAGATTTCCCCGGAAGGCTGCACCCGACGGATTGCCTGCCATCAATGCTGAATGGTGTTGTGACATATGCAGCCGTTCATATCCACGATCGTGTTTATGCTCAGCGTGTATCATCTTGGCATCTGTATGTCCACAGTCGTGCACGATGCACTGCCGCTATCATGTGGAAACCTTCGCCGATACCGCACGCCTGGATCTCTTCCAATTTGCAGATATGGAATAATACGTCGCGAGAGCGGTTGCTGCCATATCCGGCTTCGTCGTGCGGACGGTGTCCGTCTCACGTCCCTAGGCCTGTCCGCCTGTCACCAGGTCACATCAGAGTTGACTTTCGCGGAAACCCAGCAGGCGCATTTGAAAAACGTTCAGAAGTAATGCAACCGCTATGTCGAATGCGCTCGTGTCAATTGGGGGGGCGACGCATGCCTGTATGGACTGGGACATGTTTGGAAAAGGACAATCTGTCGTACACGCCCCGTGCTGCATGTAGATGTGTGTACATAACCTAGGCAGCTGTTTTGATAAAGACTCACGTTCTCGGTCTTGGCCGTCCGTGATCAACTGCCGATTGTATGCAGCGCGAGGCTTGGACTTGCCGAGCACAGTCGTTCCGGAAATATGACACAATCCCGTCCTCGCACGTCTCGCATTGCACCTGTTTGCACACGCCCGGCCAGTCGCTGGAATCGAGGTCCACGTCATGTTATGATTGCATTTCTGTGGTAAAAAAGAGCGGCTGTCGCTGACATTGTGATCCTGCAGATCTTCGATAGCAATCATGGGTTTGTTCGGGCCAACCTCTTCCTCCACCTCATCGTCTTCTCATCCCCACAACAGGACATACAAGGTGTTCATCGACTATGAGGGTCGCTGTCACGAGTTCGAGTTCCTGGGCAAGGAAGAGGTGAGCGCTGTGAAGGATCGCATTTCCCAAGCAGAGGGCATCCCTCCTGAGCAGCAGATCCTCGAGTACAAAGAGCAGGTGTGTCTTCTTTGCTTGTAGCCTTCCCTTTTGCGTTCAAGGTTGTGCTCGAGGTGTGCAGGGGTTGGTCAGCACCATCCAGTCTGTAACAAGCAGAAAATTTTCATTTTGCTCGTGCCCATTTACCCATTGTCTCATTTCCAGCCGGTGCCACAGTGGTGCTGGTGTTCTTCTTGGCTTGGGTATCCTGCATTGGGTGCAACACACACAACTAGCTGTGACTGAGTATGTATACACATGGTACATACTGTACATTAATGCTTCTCTGCTGTACTGTAGCAGATGGAAAGGTGTACCAAGCAACCCAATGTCCCTGTGCTGTCTGATTTGTGATTGTGCTTCAAACCAAACATCCATAACAGTTGGGTAATGCCTTAGGCCTAGGCAGCTATGGTGCAGCCACGACCGTAGACACCTTTGTAGAGTGAGCCGTGGCTCTCACTGCCACCCTCCCAGCACATTTCACTCTCGCCTGTCTTGGTGCCTACTATGGACAGATGTGCTAGGCCGACACGGTGTTGCAGCCTCTGTCTCAGTGGCTCACCTGCTTCCCCATTGGCTACACTGCAGGGCAACCAATATAATATCTATCAATCAACCAGTATCAATCAGTATCGTTGGTGCACCTTCCTCTGAGCTAAGTTTGGCTGTGTTCCCGTAGGTTATGGAGGATAGCACCAAGCTGGCTGATTACCGCATCAAGAACCGCTCCCGCTTCCAACTCAAGCTCGCTGCATAAGTCGCATGTTAGAGTGAGGAGTTGCTCTGGGGTGACTTGGCATGGGGGCAACCTGTCTCATCCTGTGTTGTGGTTTGGCATGGTCAGTGGAGCATCTGTCGGGTTGTATTTCACGTGTCGACTGTGAGCAAAACAGTGCCGAAAGACGTTGTCTGGGCTGTTCCAGCCATGGATGATGTGCTGACATACACTGGTGCAACCCAGCCACATCCTAGTGTAGAGTATATGCGCTTCTGTGTAATACAAGTTTCCCTAGGTCTTTTCGTCTTGTGACCGACGTGTCGGCCACTTTGTAATTTTTCATCAACACATGCCCTTCCTCACAACCTGCACTGAAGTGTGATGTCAGTGTAAGTACTGGTCTGTGCCCGGTGCGCCATACCTGCCACCTCCCAAGCTATCACAAATATTATGTCAATGCAATCATACATGCAAACACAGTCAATCAAGCCCTCATTCGTGCAACACTGGTCTCTGGATTGAAAGGATTGTTTTGTTGCATGGATTACAGCCTGAGCACTGAGCCACTGCGATCTGGGGAGCTGCCCCAACCCTTTACACATCACATGGCATGCATGGCCATGCTTTCTTTTCTCTGTGTGCTACCACCTTGTGGAGTTCACCTCAGTTACATTTCTCACTCAACACCCTTTGAACACTGCACTATGCACATCACACTCACGTGTGGCTGTGCCAATAGTCCGTGTGCTGCAATGAAGAGGTATATACAAACTGCTGGGTGAAGCATACCTCGAATCTGGCAAGTCAAGACAACAATGTAATAGACGATTTAGCTGCACCATTCCGGCAACACTGATGAGGTAGGTGTAATGTTTGCCTTGTTTTACAGCAGCGCAGCAATGCAGGAACACATTCGTTCTCCGCCGAAGTTGGCTGGTCATGGCAATGCATCCATCCAGTAGCACATGCATGCTGTGCTCAGACTTGCATGTCTGAAGCGTGCATGTCAAACTGATCACTGTCCACACTGTTCTGCTGGCTGGTGCACCTAACATCCCCATGGATTGTTGTAAGAAGACATGATGCTACTCATCTGGAATGCTTTGTGATGCAAATGCGTATATTCTGTGCAAGCAATTGTGTTGCATTTTGCCTATACTGACATATGGTTAGACATCCCCGTTGATGTACATGAACTGAACGCTGGCAGACGAGGCCCGGCGCCACAATACATGTGTACTTGGCGGAAAGAACTCTTGCATCAGCTGATATCCAGATGCGCTCGGTACCTCAAGGCATGGACCGTACATCATGCTGTATGGTGCGAAAATGTGCATGCAGTGCTGGCAAAGTGAGACTTGTGCCTTGCTATGGGACACATTGGTGATAGTATATGCAGGAATCGTTAACGTATACTCTCCCTGGATTCTCAATAAGTTGCTGAAGCTTTAAGCGAGGGTCCTTGCCAGAAGGAACGATGTACATGCGGAACTGGGTTTGCCCTTGTAACCCGTCATAATTCCAGTTTTATAAAGCCACGTACCGCCTTCAACATTGTCGTTGCATGTCAAAACCTGTGTGGCTTGTTTCTGGAGGTTGATGAAGGAACGCGCGCTCTTCCGACGGCACGAATGGGTGCTCTCGAGGCGGGTTGTCAGCTGTAGTGGTCGCTGCAGAGGTTTATAGCTTGGTGCCAGACGTCCCTGGCACACTCAGAATCACCACTTTTAGCTGGTTATGAGCATCGAATTAATTACCATTGTGGCGACTTCATGCAGGTGCTGTCGCGTAGCCCTGATGCCAGCATTTCAAATACGGAATGTGACAGCTTGACTGGCCAACTGTCCCAGCAGTCGCGGACAAAAATGTTTGCATCTGCATCAATTATGTGCAACGCCAGCCATCAAACATCAGACGACATGACCATGCCACAAGAATGAAACACGCCTTTCTCTGCTCGTATAGGAGCGGCGCCGAAACGAGCCTGCATATCCCGCCAGCAGCTGCGCAAGGATGCATCGTCCGGCATGCATCGTCCGGCACCAAATGGTCAGCGGCACGCTCAAGCGTTGCGGTGCCGCAGCATGCGAGGCAGGCATCGCATGACGTCAGTCCTATCCGCTTCATTCAGCAAATAGAACCTAGAATATCACGATGGACGTCTGCTGCATTGTTATTTCGACGAACGCAGTCACGGCCGTTCTTCACGATCGCACAGTCGTTCAACTGGCCTTACGTGCGCAACAGAGGCCCATAAATGCAGCCAAATCTCACAGCGGAAGAGTGGAAATGATAGTGCTAACACACTTTATAGTGGTCGGAGCATTGGTTGTGCAACGGGGATGCGCTGGGGCAGGGATGCGCTGTAGCAGTACTCGACAGTTGTGACCAAGGAGCTCAGATCGTGCCTTACTTAGACCAAGACATCATCTATTGAAGTACATATATCTCATGGGTCAATCTAAAGGATTCGACTACCGCTTTGGCGACGTTCCAGTCGTGTTTCCGTATGATGCGTACGATGTGCAGGTAAGTCCGCTCCTGGTGTGTGACAACTTGCGCCACAGTCCGGGCGTCAATGGCACAAATATATGCAGATGCGATACATGGAAGCGGTAATCAAGGCCTTACACGGGGTATGCATATGCGCCGCGTCTACACCCGTCGCTGCTGCAGTCTAGCAACCAAATAGTCCCGCATGAGCACCTTTGGGGATACGCGACCTCAGACATGAATTGAATTCAGACATTACGTTTGTACGTGTTAGTTTCCAGTGTGCAGTATGGCATGCAGAGAGTTAATGCGTTGCTGGAGAGTCCGACAGGCACAGGCAAGACGCTGTGCTTGCTGTGTGCAGCACTCGCGTGGCAGATTAGTATCAAACAAAATGTACGCCCTACTACTTGTTTTTGAATCTGCTATGATGCTATGTCATAGCGTGTCACCCACTTTCGCTGAGATGCACAGATGCATGGTGTTACCTTGTGCTGTTCTGAAACCTGCTTACATGAACAATGCCGATGGCTGACGGTTGATGCCCCAACATTCTTCTGGCAAATGATGTAGGCCAGGAAGAAGGACCAAGCAGCTGTCAACCAAATTCGTGTCAAGGCAGAAGGGGGTGTCATGGCACAGGTCACAGACAACAACACCCAGGGCGTGAAGGCCCCCAGAATATTGTACTGCTCCCGCACCCATTCACAGATTCAGCAGGTTGCGTCGGAGATGCATAAGACGAAGTATGGGCGCGAGACGTGTGCACCTCCAACCCATGCTCCGCTTTTGGCCATTCCATGCCTGACCTGCTTGTCGTTCCCATTTCTCAACGTCTAGCAGCCGATCTTCACGGCATATCGCATTGCTGTGTGAGTTCACGAATGCCGTGACATGTTTAGAGCCTATGAAGCACCTGACCGCATGTCCAACCTATCGTGCAACCTTCATGCAATGGTGTGCTATCTGAACGCACCTGCAGGAAGAGTACACTCCTGGGCTCACGCGGGCAGCTGTGCCTACATCCACATGTCAAGGACCTCACTGGGACCGCACAAGCAGCAGCCTGTGATGCAGCCGTGAAGGGCAATGGCTGTGACTATGTGAGGGACATCCAGGGGCGGAAGAGCCAGCTAGAGGGCATCTCAGACATCGAGGACCTTGTCCAGGTGGGGAAAGCTCGAAAGGTGTGCTTTGAGCGATCAGCCCACTCTACTTTCACCCATTCCACTGCATGTCAGCAGCATGAGCTTGCATCAGCCCATACGAACAGTAAACTGCACTGTTGACGAGACGCCTTGCACAAACAAGCTTATTATGTCCTCATCTGCAGCTTCTGCTAGTTTAGATGCAGCTAGGGGGGGTTACTTTGCCAGACAGCCACTCGGATGGATCCGATAGTACTAGTCCCGTGGACTGCACCCAGTGTAGTATGTGTAGTGGGCCGTCCTGTGAGAAGCACAGAGTAGAATAGAGTGTGAAAACGTTTCGAGGAGACTGTAGCGCGATTCTGGAGCTGTTTTGTTTCAGTCTGCGTACGGCATTTGGCCATGGTGAATGTGTTTGTTGCATTGCCATGACTTCTTTCCTGTGTGTTCTACCACCTTGTGGAGCATACCTCTGTAAAGGCTGAGTGAGTGCCCCCCTCTCTGTAACGTATATCTCGTACTAGTCCGTGCACTGCACCCACACTCTCTCACCAAAATCTCCAGTTCTGCAGCAGCCAACTGCACCACACTCACCGAGGAAACAGTGTCTAGTTCAAACACTAGATGCGACACAGCGGCAGCTACTGTTCATCGCTGGAAGTGCAGCTGGCTCGGTCTCTCAACTCGCCTATACTCGTGCTGCAAGTCCACCTACAAGTTGACCTGCGAGTTGACCTGCGAGTTGAGTTGACTGACTTGGCTAGGCCTTGTAGGCGCCCACACACACCCCACCCCATTTCCACAGCATCCACATGAAGTTTGGTCACCAGCTTTGTGTCAGATTGATCTAAAAATGTCTGTATACACGTATCGCTGGAAGTGCAGCTGGCTCAGTCTCTCAACTCGCCACGATGCAGGTGTGCCCGTTCTACGCGACCAAGGCGCTCGCAGAGGACGCAGACATCGTGTTCATGCCGTACAATTACGTGACCGATGACATCCTGGCCATGCACAAGTTGCTTGAGGGCGCCGTTCTCATCCTTGACGAGGCCCACAACATGGAGTCTGTGTGTCAGGACACCGCCTCTTTCGACCTCTCCTCTGGTTCGCCTCCTGTCTCACCGCACTCATGCTTGTGTGACACACTTGTGTTTCACTGTGATAGATCTGGGACTCAGCAGCGCCGAGGCAACAGAGCTTGTGTAGTACACTTCAAAAGCATTCCTACGCACAACGCATCGTTATGCAAAACTTGCGTTCTGTATGTCTTGTACCACACATGATGCTGGCTTCCAACCAGACATATTCAATGTTGCTCCCACAGCGCGCCAATGATGCGGGAGCATGCCGAACTGCCCAGCAATGGCAATCCATTGGGAACCAGCCATGGGAGTCCATTTCGGGATATACTTCTTTGCAGCACTGCAGTCAATACGCAGTGCTGCTGTAGATGATGGCTCTGCATCAAGCACGTTGGCCTGACCCGTCTACTGCATCGTTTGCACAGAGTACAACAGAGCGCCTGCCATGCCACTTCATAGGTCTCAGACTGCCATGCAGGCCATGTCGCAATGTGTATCAAGGAGCTCCAGGCGTGCATCGACAGCCTGTCAACTGCCCTCTACCGTGGCAACGCCCCCAAAGACACGGTGCTCGGGGGTGCCTCGCCCGACCAGGCCATCAACACGTGGAAGGTCACCCGGCAGCTCATCGGCCGCCTTGAGGGCATCATCAAGGCACACTCTGACCCCTCCGCACATCCAGACGGCTGCACTAAGCCAGCCTCCCACGCCCTGGAGGTCTTTCGTAGCCTCAACATCACTGAGGACTCGTGCGACATGCTGCTGTGCGCTCTCCTGCACCTGCCTGTACAGGTTGCTTGCTTGCTTGTTGTTGCCCTCGCTGCCGGGTTTTCGCGATGATCTCCATGTAACACCTGCCTGTGCACATGCCTCTATCTCGCGTCAGATCTAGGGTGTAGGATATCGGATGGTTGAGTCGGACTGAATTTGCTTTCGTGTGAACGTGCTTCTGATAGCACTGGCAATCGCTGTGATTTCCTCTGGACTCGCGGCACATAGACAAGGTCTCTGGCGCGGTCTGTGATCTCGGTCAGGTATTAATGCTGGTTACGAGCCTGATGCTGAGCGCTATCTCCCCTGTGCAGCTGTGCCCTCCTTCACATCGTAAACGCCCATTCCCCGCCAGGTTGCTGTCCACATGCTGCCAGGTGGGTGTGAAAGCGCGTGCGTTTGTGGGTGTGAAAGCGCGCGCGTTGCTGCGCGAGCCGCCCGCAGGTGCGGGCATCAGCAGCGCATGCATGACTGCAGGGGCGCGCTGCGCAGCACGCAGAGCTACTCCGCCGCGGACACATCCCTGCCGGCGAGCATGAAGCTGCAGGGCACGTCGGCGCTGCTGCGCGTGCTGTGCACAGTCTTTGGCCGCCGCCTGCACGTCGACAAGGGCGAGAGAGGCGGCGACGGCCTGGCCGGCGCGCAGCGCACCGCGGCAGGGCTCCTGCAGGAGCGGCAGCGCCTCGCAGACGCCCTCGATGCCTTCAAAGTGCACTACCACATGCAGGCACGCCGCTGCCCCACTGCGCCTAGACAATCGATTTTTGGGGAGGTCGGCAGTCGCGAGCCTGCCGACCTCCTCACAGCCCATGCATGTCTGCCTCCGTCCTATACCCGCCGCCGCCAACACTGCTCAGCTCTGGAGCGGGAAGTCAGCCCCGCTGCTAGCCGACTGTACCATGAAAACTTAGTCCGGAAGCACTCGCCATGATTGACAGATCCAGTGCTGTCAAGAACGGGTTTATATTACTTCTGGTTTGTAGGACGTCGTATATAAGCGTCGCTTGACTCTTGAGCGTACTGTACAGCTCATGACAGGTGCTGATAGCATCTGCCATCCAACCCAGTGGCACTGCAAGGGCATGGCACGGTCGGGTGGAGTGACACACGCGTGCCGCGGTGCAGAGCGTGGACCGGTCCGTCGCGACGATGCCATGCATGTCCTTCTGGTGCATGTCCTCTGGCGTCGTGATGCAGCGGCTGCAGGCGGCCGGCGTGCGCAACATCCTGCTCACCTCCGGCACGCTCAGCCCGCTCGCGGCCACGGCCGAGGAGCTTGCGGTGCCGATGCCTGTGCGCCTCGAGAACCCCCACGTCGTGCCACCCGAACAGGTGCGTTTTGTCTGGGCACCATGAACGGTGTGGTGATGCAGTTTATCTTGGCGCCGTTTGTGCACAGCACATGCTGTATGTGCACCGAACTCCCGCCAAACATAGACCCCCCCATGTCTGAGATCTCTGAGTATTTGGCTGTGCATTCTCAAATGCAGCAGCTTTGATGGGCGGTTTTCAGAGCACATGTTCGATACGGTGGTCCATTGATTTGCAAGTATAGGGTATCCTGTAGCAGCATGCTGCAGCTGTGCTGCACGTGCGAGCACACGCTGTTGCTGGCACAGCTGCCGGTGAATGGCAGCACACACTCCCACTGCTGGGCTGGCGCAAGGAGAGTTGTTTTTATTCCCACACTAGTGTGGCCCCCTTCCCCGGGGCAGCTGAGTCGCCGCACCCGCCTGCCGCACGAGTTCTGCGCAGCATGCGCAGCATGCCGCACCTGTGCCCTGCAGACCGGATGGGAACCTCGCCTAGGCCATCACCATGTGCGCAGCGAATTGCCCCCTGTGGCCCAGGCCATGCTGCGGCGCGTTGGCAGGCCGATGCGAAACAGGCGGCATGCGGGGACCCGCTCGCGCGGTCTGTCATGCTCTTCCACTGTCATCCATGCCTGAATGCTCCACATAATCGCATGGGTGTGGGTGTGTGTGCGCTGCGGGCGCGTGCACGTCCCGGCACACAACCGGGCCGAACCGGTACTCCCTTGGTGTTCCTCTCGGATGAGAGAGCGGCAACCACATGTTGGCCACACCCAGGGCCCAAAGCGCACAATGCATGAATTAAATGCATTTAAAGTGTAAATTTAATCACTAAATATTAATTGTGCTGCCGGTGGTGCAGGTGCGGTGTACAGTGCTCTGCAAGGGCCCGGCCGGCGTGACGCTGAACGGCAGTTACAGTAACCGCGCGAGCGCCGCGTACAAGCGCGACCTCGGCGCCGCCGTCCTCGACGTCGCCCAAGCCACGCCCCGCGGCATGCTCGTCTTCTTCCCCTCGCACGCCGCCATGCAGGCGATCACCGCCGAGTGGCGCTCGAGCGGCCTGTGGCGCAAGCTGGAGGCCATTAAGGCAGTCATGCTTGAGCCTCGAACCGTGCGGGAGTTCCAAACCGTGCGCACCTTACTTTTTTGGTCCCCCCTCACCACGTGGCACAGTGGTGTTGTTGTTTTTCTGTTGTTTTTCTGTTGTTGTTTAGCCCAAGGAGAGGCTAACATGTGAGGAGGCATGGCAGTCTCTGCACCGGGTATGGCAATGTTTGCACCAGGCATGGCAGTCTCTGCACCGGGTATGGCAATGTTTGCACCAGGCATGGCAGTCTCTGCACCGGGTATGGCAATGTTTGCACCAGGCATGGCAGTCTCTGCACCGGGTATGGCAATGTTTGCACCAGGCATGGCAGTCTCTGCACCGGGTATGGCAATGTTTGCACCAGGCATGGCAATCTCTGCACCGGTGCTGCACACATGTCTGCATCTTTCGCTGCATCGTTTGATCTTGTGCATATGCCGGTCGCTTCTTGTTTTGGCCACTTACGGCAGCGTCAATGCTTTTGCGATGATGACAAGCGCCTGTAACCACCTCTCCAGCATGTAGCTGCTTCGCCTGTAGCATCGTCGCCAGCATACGCATGTGAGCCTCTCAGCCAGTGACCGATGCAGCAGCACTGTCGGATACGCAGTTACCGCATAGGAGAGCATGCATGCCAGGTGCAGGTGATCGAGCGCTATCGGCAGGCTGTCGCGGAGCGCGAGTCCGGGGCAATGCTGCTGGCTGTGTGCCAGGGCCGCGTCAGTGAGGGCATCGACTTTTCAGATGATGAGGGCCGTGCGGTGGTCGTAGCGGGCATTCCCTTTCCGCCCGCAAAGGACGCTCGCGTGCTATGCAAAAAGCAGGTGATTGACGACCGGAAACGCAGAGGCCAAGGCACCCTCACCGGTGCGAATCGCATGCTGCCGGTGTTCACACCTAGAAGCTGATACTCAGCTGTGGGTGGCTACACGGACACGAGTGTACCAGCCCGGCGGCGCGGGCAATAGCGAGTCAGCAACCGCATGACAGCACGAGCCCAGCAGTATGTGTTACACAGTGATAGATCTAGGAGCCCAGCAGTATGCAGCAGCGCGCCAGATCCCACAAGTTGCGCATACGGCACAAGCACACACACACACACACACACACACACACACACACACACGCACGCCCACACCCACACCCACACCCACACCCAAGCCCACGCCCACACCCACACCCATCACCCATCACCCATCACCTGAACCCGTTGTCGGTGGGTGATGTGTGCACATGTGCAAGCTCATACAGGCTCGCATGCATGGTGCTGGCAGGTTCCGCCGGCGGCAGCATGATGAGCCATGTTTTAACAGCACAGCACAGCATATGCTCCACCCACGGACTGCTCAATAGCCACTGTCAGCGACCGCTTGGGCACGTGTTGCGTAAGGCGAATGAACACGCTGTCGTGCCTGAGCTGCGTCTGTTGTCAGAGCGGCATGCTGAAGAATGCATGCAGGGGGGGCGTGGTACACGCTGTGCGCTATGCGTGTCGTGAACCAGGCACTGGGCCGCGTCATCCGCCACCGCGCCGACTTTGGCGCGATCTTCCTCGCTGATGAACGCTTTGCGCGGTTGGATATGCGGAACAACATTTCGTACTGGGCGCGCTCACTGCTCACGGTCCGCAACAGCTGGGGGAACTGCGGGCCGGAGCTCCGGGAGTTCTTCAGGGTGAATGAGGCGCGCGCGCCGAAGCGGAAGCCCCGCGCCGGGGGGCCTGCCGCTGAGCAGCATGCAGCGTTTGGGCAGGTGCGGCCGTCTATCTGCGCTGCTCGCCCGCAAGCCATGGGTCAGAACCAAACGTGCATGCTCTGCCCTGTGTGCTTGCTGCGCTGTTGTCCAAAGCCTGCACTGAGCAGACCCAGTAGCCACCAATACTACGCGGCTATTGCTCCTAGTAGTCAATGGCCGCTACTTCTAGGAGCAATAGCCGCGTAGCTCCTCGGCTGTTGCTGCTCATGAATGCTGGGTTGATGCCCAGGAACCTTTTGCCGTTATCTGGCTCACATAGCAGTAGTGTGGTACGTGAATTCACAGCCGGCAGACTTGATCAGAAACAAAGTTTCCGTTGAAAGGTATTCACCACAATGTTTGACCGGCTGGTCATGTATGTGTGTCACATAATTGGCGTGCGCCTGAAATCAGCAACGAGCACGATTTGCTGTGGTGGTCGTGGTGAGTTGCGTTGCCTTGGGGTGAAGACGCGCCGCATGGGTGCACCCTGACTGCTGATCTCTGAGACAGCTGATAATGTGTATGGACTGCAGAAGCGGCTGGGGGCGGGTGGTGCGCCAGAGGGTCCTGTGAAGAAACGCATGGCGTTCAACCCGCCGAAGCGTGCCCCTGGGGCTGTAGCCGCTGGCGGCGGGCCCAGCAGGGCCGGGGCGGCGGAGAACGGCGCCGGCGTGCTGAGCGCGCTGGAGCGCACCATGAATGTGCCAGCCGCGGTGGACGTCTGCGGCGTGCTAGACCACACGGACCCCCGGCGCTACGGCCGGCCCCCGCCGCGGCCGGCGGCCGCGGCAGACTCTGCAGATGCACGTGCAGCGCGGCTGGCACAGCAACGCGCTGCGCGTGCTGCGGAAGGTGTAGAGGCGCAGATGTGCTGCATGGCGGAGAGGGTCGGCGGTGGGGGCACCGCAGGCGTTGCAGGGGAGACGGATTCGAAGGTCAAGGTGGAAGCGGCCGGGAAAGGAGGGGCGGCGGTGGGGATGCTAGCAGACCTGAAGCAATCAATGCCCGCCCCGCGATACAAAAAGGTGTGATTGCACCTTCGCTGGCATGGCTGATCGTGTACACGCATGCCTGGCGGCCCGGTCATGCCTGCCGCAGACCGAGGTCTACACCCCAGCTGAGTGCCCGGTGGAAACCCCCGAAGTGGCACATCAGATTCTGTGAACACTTACCTCTGTGAGCTCTGTTTCTGTGACTGCTGCCAGCCGAATGGGGCGCGAGCGTCTGTGACGATTCTGGTAGATAGCCACTGTACCACGAATCTCATGCACATCGCGATGTACACGAGATTCGTGGTACAGTGGCTATCTACCAGAATCGTCACAGTGCCTGATTGCATCTCTGCTGCGGGCCTGCGGCCTGGCCTGACTGCGGCCTGACAACACGTGACTGCGTCAGCAGCACGCGGACCCGGCATTGTGAGCCTGACGATGCATGCTCGGCATGCAGGTAAAGGCGGCGATCCAATCGTACGTCAAGAGTCGCGATGCACGCGAGTTTGCGCAGCAGCTGGCGTCGCCACTGCGTGGCACAGGTCGCGCTGCGGAGTATGGTCAAGCACTCGAGCTGTCCGTGACCCGGGCCGACCGCATTACCTTCCGGAAGGTTCTGCAGGTGTGTCCGCCAGCCCACCGCGTCGCCCACACCCTCGTTGTTACGGGAGCTTGGGGCGCTCTTCCGTACACAGTTGCACATGCTGACGCACCGTAGGTCAAGCACATTTTCCAGGCACATGGTTGCACGCAACCTACGACTAGCAACCTGCACGCTGGGCACGTGGCCACAATCGGCGAGCACCACAACTGGCGGCCACAATGACGGGCCGTCACCACGACTCGAGCCACAACGACTGGTACGTGGCCATTCTGGGCGGCAGTATCTGGGCTCCGCACTGCCCCGCGCAGTTCAGTGCGGGACAGTCCCGCTCAACTGGAAGACATGGAGCGGCAAGCAACTGAAGACATGAGCAAATCATGTCCACGGACAGGAGCAGATCATGTCCAAGGCTGCCGCTCGCGATATGCTTGACACAACCGAGTGCACCGCGTGTCTAGATAAGAGCACACAGGGCCACCGACTGCAAGCATGCCTCTGTGAGGGACTACGTCTACACATCGTCTAAACGTACTTGGATTTTTTACCCACTGTTGCTGTGCAGGACGCGCTGCGATCGCCCGCGGCGCCCGCAGCGTCAAGCCAGCAGCCCAGCGCAGCGCACGCCCCCGCTACACAGCAGGCCGCCGTGAAAGCGGAGCGAGCCCCTCTGAAGCCGCACTCCGCCGCCGCTCCGCAGCGCCACGCCAACGCTGATGCCGCCCCTCTCCGCGTACCATCCAGCTCCAGCCGTCCAGCGCACCAGACAGGCAAAGCTATGTCAAATGTGCAAAGCTGCCCGGCCAACACACGTGGCCCGCTCCAGACTGCACAGACACCCGCCGGGCAACGAGCCGCGTTCACGCCGCTGCAGCCGGCCGCTGCAGGGCGCACTGGGAGACCAGCACAGCAGGCTGTTCCGGGGCCAGGAGCCCAGGCAAACAAGGCCGCCGGTGGGAAAGATTCGTTCTTCAGTTCCGCACCGCGGCGGCCAACGGCATCGCAGCCGCCGGGCCCAAACAGACCCAGCTCTCGTGCGGGCCCGCCCGCAGCAGCTGCTGCCGCGAGCCGGGACCGGCCTGCACCAAATGCAAGCTCCCTTGCCCGCGGCATGAGCCAGTCCGGCATGAGGCAGCCGGGTGGCGCGACCGCAGCAGTAGGCAGCCGCATGGGCCGGCCGGCCTGCCGACTGGCGAGCGCGCCGAGCATTGATCGCGGAGGGGTAAGTGCAAGCACAGCTGCCAGCGGCTCCAAATGTGCTGGTGCTCACAGCGCAACCCCGGCTGGTGTCCACCGAGCGAATCCAGCTGGTGCGCGTGAGCATGTGGGCACAGGCGCGGCAGCGCCGGTGGCAGCGGCGGGAGATGGCGGTGGTGCGGGTGCGTCGGCGTGCCGCAAGTGCGGCGGTGCCATCCCTCCGGGGCGGGGCGGCGGCAGCGCGGTGTGCGGGCACCTCGTTTGCGGCAGCTGCTGGGTCAATGCGCGGCTCGAGGCCAAGGGCCAGGCGACCGTGTGCCCGGTGTGTGGAGCCGCGATGCGCGCCCGCGGCAGCAACAGCGGCGGTGCCAGGCAGTAAGAGGCAGTGGCGCCTAGCGAGGACGCCGTTGGGAGGAACGGCGCAGCGGGGGGCCCGCGGTGCCACATGGCCATGCTTCCACGATGTGGAATCCACATGGACTGGCGCTGGGGCCCATGGGGCTGGCAGCTGGTTTATTGAAGCAGTGTACAGCTGGCAGCCTCTGCTGCCTGGGCTCCTGGCTGGGGACGGCTCCTCCGGGCGTTTGGTGACATTCGATCGCTGCAGTTGCTGGTGGGTGCCATGCTGTAGCCATGATACATCGGTGCGATAGATGTGTGTGCATGTCCCCGCTGCCTGTGGGCTTTGTAAATGCATTTGTAATCATGTTCGTCACCAGTTTGCGTCATCGCCCCCACGTGCAATGTGGCCTGTGCTACTGTGCAACAGCATTACGGCTGCAGCCAAGCATGCTGCATATGCAAATCAGTATGGCAGTTGAACGTGGCAAAAGCAGAGCACCACCACCACCACATACCGGACGGCTTGGTCGCATAAGACCAGTGCGATGACAATGCAGGCAGCTCCAGCTAGCATGCACACATGAGGCATCATCGCTGCTGTTTCGTTGCTGCACGATCCATCTACACTTGGGTGTCTGAATAGTTTCGTCTGAATACCCATCCAGCTGGCTTAGGGTCCTTCGACCACTTGGTCGGCCTGCCCAGTCCATGCTAAACATACCCATTGTCATTGAAGTTGATTTGAACTGGGAACAGAAGCAAAGTGCATCAAAGTTTGCAGTGGGTCTGACTGTTGATAAAAGCACTCTTCTTATCCACACGTGGAGGCTTTCACAGGCTGATCCTGCATTCAGTGAACAGCTCACAGTTCATGCTTCGCTGTTCTGCTTCACCCTTGTGGACTGCAGGTTCTGCAGGCAAGCTTGCAGAACGAGGCTGCATAGACGTCACCTTGTGATCTTAGCCCTGCCTGAGCAAAATCATGAGCAAGCATGTTTTGCAACCTTTCATTGTCCATGAGCTGTGACAGCCCTGAAGGAGCAGGTGTTGGCACTGGCAGCATCTGCTCAGTTTACATGTGCTAGTGAAGCAGGCCAACATCTCTTGCGCAGGCTGAATTAGTACAACAAGCAACAGTGGAGTGTGCCATGCAAACCAACAAAGCACAGTAGTTGATGTTTAGGGTTTTCAGATCAGCGGATGCATCTGCCTGCTAGATCATATGCACTGTTACATCGAGGGGCTCCGATCCAGTGCATCCAGTGCACCAAGCGAACGTACATCTACAGTCTAGACTCACATGCCACCCAGCAGATGCGAGCCGGCCAGGTGATTGCCTGGCCGAACTGCGCTACCCTGGACATGCTCTTTCTGATCACAAACCCGTTTCCTTTCACTGTCGCCGCACTGAACTCCCGCAAGGAGTTCTCAACCCAGCGAGCCTTTGCTCTCTCAACCCAGCTGTTGAATGGCATGACACTATGACACTGCGTTGAATGGCATGACACTGCCAGTGTGTTGAGGTACTGCATGGCATGCGACCCTAGTCTGCCATATGTCTCGTGCACAACCGGCACCACCTTGTACGATCCCTGCACACTCTCTTTGTACTTTTTGAGTTTAAATTGTTCGCGTACGGCGGCCGCGTGCCCCTTTGCCCCCGATGCTTTCCCCACCACAGCCACCCCAGATGGGTGGATGAAGCTGACATCTAGCACATACACATCCACTGCTAGACCATATGCATGCGCGCATGGAGTTCAACCAGATGGCATCAATCTCCGCATGAAGGCATGGCTAGCTAGAGCAAGCAACCTGATACTGGTCATGCCAATCCGTCAGCCAAGCGGCAGCTCAGGGAAGCGCTCGTGTTGCTAATGCTAATGCTGCGAACACCGCTGCAGGACTGTGGCTGGCTGCCCCTGGTGCAGATGTGATTGTCAGAGGCTGCCCCTGGCCCCATGGTGAAGATGTTTTCTTCAGCGCATGCAGCTGTGAACAGACCTGCACACCTGCACATGCTCAGTGGGCCAGTGTGGTCACACCAAGAACACAAACTCCACATGGATACAGCATTGTAATCATACATTCATAATCATACATTCACACGTACACACTGTATCACAGCCCTCCCAATTAATGCTGACTCAGGTGCTGGCAGCCACAGCAAAACCTCTCTGCAACACATGGTTTCCCAAACGATCAAAGAACAGGACGCTCAGGCACCTGCTGATGCAGGCACAGATCGTGATTCTGGCACTCTTGAGCTCACTGGCAGGACAAGGCCCGGGGCATGCTGCTCAAGTCTGGTGCCTTGCAAATGGTCAAGGCGGGTGCCAAGGCCAACTTGAATGCCTTGACAGCAGCACGCTGCTCTCGTCTGTATGATTGCTGAACTGGCCATAGCCAATGTGGACTCGTGTGGGAGTGGGCATGGATGGTTTTCGTTTGGTGTTTAACACTGAGATAGATCCACGCCCCAGCAGAGAAGGAAGCAGGTTGGGTGTGAACATAAATGTGGTCCAAGCACATGCTAGAGCTGATATCGTGTAACACTGTCACATCATCAGATGTTGAAATTGAGTCAACTCCGTTGTAAGCAGGCAGGCAGCAACAAGGCCCAGGCAGCAACAAGGCGCAGGCAGCAACAAGGCCCAGGCGCAAAGCCACAACAATACAGTGTGAGGGAAGTTTTTGGCGGCATCCAAGCATTACATAGCCAACACGTGAACTTTGCACCATAAAGCTGCACTACAACAGTAAGGGGACAGGTCGCCAGGGACATGCAACAATTGCTGTGCTAGGTCCCTCAACCTGGTGGTCATCAAGCGCACCTATCTTCATCTTGGCGTGTGTTACACAGTGATAGATCTTGGCGTGTGTGGCCACATCCCCATTCGTGCTCCTCCAACACCTGTCAGCCAACCTTGCTGACCGGAGCCATGGCCAGATCTTGCGCGCATGTAGGAGTGGTTGGTACCCAGCGCCCAAGCGGCATGCCGCGGGACAGGACCATGGCCGTGATAGGGGGGCTGGCACTCGTGACCTCCAGTGGTCCCAGCGACGGCGCGGACCCCCTGTGAGCCCCAAACAGACTTTGAGACGTCCATAGGCCATAACCATACGTCCTGAAGCCTTCTGAAGGGTGTTTGAGCGTTTTGTCGAATCCTCCAAACATCCGCGCTCTTTTTGCGGAAAACAGCGCATTTCCCCAAACTCGCGCTAAATGACGTCTGTTCGCTCCCAAACACGCACAGTCTGTCCCAAAGCATGTGCCACACCTCTAAAACACTATAGATATTGATACGATGTTACACATGTGATCTCGACCTTCGTTCATTGCTTCATTGTTGGTTGGTCCGCGGCTGTCCGCGGTCAGCAGTCAATTTGCTGAATGCCTGCCGTTGCAACGCACATGCACTACCTGCCGTTGCAACGCACATTCACTACCTGCCGTTGGTGGAACTTCTAGAGACGTGGAACTTCTAGAGTATAATTACGATTTAGTACAGGGCGCCATTGACAAGAATGATTTGAGGACGGCATGTGCTGCGGTGTCACAAGAAGGAGCACAAACACCACAGCTCACCTCACACCGAACTTGACTACGGCTCCTGGGACCGGTGCCTCGCGGCCTCGGACATGGCCGTAGCGCGCGCTGTCGCGCCCGTGCAGACTGCTAGTGTCGCGTCGACGACCGCTTGTGGGCCCGGCGAGTGCTGGCTGTGTGTTTGGTGTTACACGGAGATGAACGCAATAGCCCGGCAGCGAGGGCAACAGAAGGAAAGTAGACGGCCAAAACCCCCGAAAGTAGACACCAGCAAAAAGCAATCACTCTCCCAGGCGAAAAAGCCACAACGAACCGACACAGCCGACACAACCACACCCACGCACCCACACGCACGCGCACTCCCGCACCCCTCCACTACGGCACCCGCGCCACAACCGCGCACAGCAACAACCACCACCGCACTACTGCCCACCCCAGCAAAACCAGCCACCACCGACCCCCCTACAGCAGCACCCCCACTCCATCCTGCCCCACTGGAGCATTCCATCACGGGCCCCCCGCACATGAGAGCCCGGGGGCGCACGCCCCCACAGTGCAAGGCGTACCAGCCCTCCCCCTCCGGCCGCCCGACAGGGGCCTCAGGGCGGGGCGCGAAGGGCACTAGCGGCGCCGCATCACTCCCCCCACGGTGGCTCGCGGGAAGGCAGGGCGGGCCAACACGACCAGACGCGGGGCCGGCCTGCGCTGCTGCAGCCGCGGCACCCGGTCCAGCAAGGCGGCCAGCGGCCGCCTATAGCACGTCCGACGGGACATCGTGGCCAGGCACCACCGCCCTGCCCGCCAGCCGCATACGCAGCGGAGCCGCAGCGAGGACCTGGCGCGTCACACCACGGCACAGAGTGGTGGAGAGTTCGCACATGGCATTCTGCAAGAACGCTCGCCTGGACACGGCCCCCGAAGCCGCAGCAAAGTCAGCGATCGTATTCAGGAAGGCGAACGCACCCGTGCCCACACGGCCAAACGTCTCATGCGACAGGGACACGAAGCGACATGCGCCTGTGCCGGAGCGGCCGTACTTGTCTCGCTTCCGGTCGTCCATCAGCTGGGCGGCAGCGCCTGGCGTGTTTGCCGCGGCGACGACCCGGGAGGGGGCCACCGGACAGGTCACGCACACATCGGCCACAACGGTGTCGCAGGGCAACATCACAAGCAGATCACCCCGTTCCGGGTCGCGCTGCGAGCGGGGGGGTAGCGGCCGGGCGCAAGCCGCGGCCGCGCGGCCCCGTCGACCCTCGGGCAGGCGTCGCGGCGGACTAGTGGCCACCGGGCCCACCTGTGGCAGGTGCTCACACCGCACCGCGCACGTCGCCGGCCGGGGCGGCCGCCTTCACGGCCACTGCGGCGGCGGCGGCAGCTGCCGCGCCGAGCTCTCGCGCGCCCCTGTAACCGACAGCCGCCTCGCCGGGGACGTCTACGTCCATGGCGCCTGCCGTGTCGGCCGCGGCAGCCTTGACCGCGGACGAGGCAACAACGGCTGAGATGGCAGCAGCGACGAGTGCAGCTGCGGCGGCTGGTCCCTCTGAGGTGCCATCCGCCGTGGCGGCGTCGCCGAGCGGGGCAGCGTTGTCCGCCGGTCCGGAGGGGCGCAAGGGGGCAGGCGGGGAATGCGCCAGCGTCTGGGTGCCACATGGGGTGGAAGGCACGGCCGAGGCGCTGGGGGCCGGGGTGGGTGGAGTGAGCGCACCAGCGGCAGCACAGCTGGCAGGCTCACAGGAGGGGCTGGGCGGCTGTGCGGGCGGCCGTGCGCCCGGCACATCCGGGTACTGCGGGAGGCTCTTGATGTTGGGCTCAAGAGACGTGGAGATGCCCGCCCGCATGATGAAGCGGCGCCATGCCTGCGTGATCGCATCATGGCGGGCGACCACCGTGCGCCACACCGCATTGCACACCGGGGCATGCGAACCATCAGCAGGCGATGCCCGGCCGCACACGCAGTCGCCGTCCGCCTCTGGGCCGGTGAACAGTGACTCACCTAGGCGCAAGCGCACATTCACGCGGAACTCTGTGGCAGTCAGCTCAGTCGCACCGGGCCTGGCTTTCAGGAAAGCTGAGGCCATCGAGCCTGCGCAACTATGCAAGCGCGCCTTGCTGGTCAGGCTGTGTTCGCGTGTTGCTGACGACGGGCTGCGCGTGCCTTGATCCAGCGCTGCAAGCAGCGCAGCCGCCCGGGCGTCAGAGTCGGCCCGGCCGACTGCATTCTGCAGCCGTGACATGCGGATGGCAGACCCCCCGCCGCTCAGGCCCGCCCATTCCGCGGGCTCGGCGGGGCACTCAGACAGCCCCGGGATGCTTGGCCACTGCTGGCGCAACTCTTCGAGAGTGTGGCGCATGGCGACGCCCGCATCGCCACGGAACGGCAGGCCTCGATCTGTCCCTTCTGCGAGGGCTGCATGGGCGAGTGCAGCGGACGACAGGCGAGCAGCGTCGGCGATGGGTTGGGTGAACCTGCGTAGGCCCATGCCGCCGTGGCGGTGGGGAAGCAGGGCTTGCAGGCACTGTGCATCCGTAAGGCTGGTCACATCCAGAATGTCGCCGAGGCCCTTCAGCAGCGCTGTCTCCACTTGGTGCAGCGGCTGCTCCAGAAACCGCCACTGCGTGCTGCGCAACAAATGGGATTCTCTATGCTGCAGGCAGTTGTGCATGACAAGCCATTTCACCTGAGGGGACAGTGGCAGTGCGGTCAGCTTCGCAATCTGCGCGCGAGTGGCTGCGCAGCGGCGGGAGACATGTGCTGTGACGAACTCATCGCTACCCAGCGGGGTGCCGCACACCACGATGCCGTCCGGGGCGACGCGCGCACCGAGCAAGGCGGCGACATGCGCAGCTGTGTCCGTGTCCTCGCAGTAGACGCTAGTCTTCTGCGGCTGGCACGGGTGCCTACCCATGATCAGTGCTGCGCCGGCGGCGACATCTTGCGGCCGTCCTTGCAGGTACGTGTCATCGTGGCATGCCGTGACCAGCGCTCCGCCGCTGACCTCGCTCGCTGCTCGCAGAGTCGGCTGATACGTCATGTTGAAGAGGAACGGCCCCATCGTGTCGCCCTGTCGCACGCCGGTCTTGCTCCACAGCACTTCATGTGCGCCGTCCGGGCGCCGCAGAAGCAGCGCCGATGCCTGTTGGTATGACATCCGCACGAATGGCAAGAGACCCGGGGCGTGCTGTGCAACGGCTGCCAGCATGGCGGTCCGATCGCACAGATTGAAGGCATTGCGGAGGTCCACTTGGACGGTCACAACATCGGGGTCATGAAAGTCAGGATACAGCGCATGGCCTGGGATCTCAGCACCCCCAGAGATGCCGACACCGGCCTGCAGCGGGGCAAACAGGCTGGCTGCATCCGGCAGCGTCGCCAGCGCGCAGATGCCCGCCAGGCGCATCAGCGACTCACCGATTGCGATGGGCCTGACGCCGCCTGCCGTCTTGGCGAGGGCGATCAGTCGGCTGGCTTGGAGGAGAGCCGTGTGGGGGATGCTCCCCGACAGGAGGTCATTGACAAAATGGCGCAGCGCGGCGCGGATGCGTGGGTCATGTAGTGCCACGGCGCGGATGTGCTCGTTTGTCCACCCACTGGGCCCTGCTGCCGTGCCCCGCGACAGGTTCAGCACGATCTGATGGAATTGTTCCTCCCCGATCACTGCGGCGGGAGGCGGGAGGTCAGCGGTGTGCGGCAGAACGGGCGGGGGGGCAGACGGGTGCAGCTCCCGCAACGCTGCTATAGTGGCCGCATCAACGGCTGCCAGCGGGCTGCTGTCCAGGCAGCGGGCCGCGCGCCCGTCATTGCCGTTGCGGCAGTGCCTATACATGCGCCCGGCCAGCTCATGGTCAGCCAGCAGCGCTGTCCGAGTGCGCTGGGGCTTCGCATCGGCGTCAGTATCAGCCGGCGCGGCAGCACGTCGGCGTTTATGGAGGTCACGGATGCGCGCCAGGACCCGCCGGCGCTGCCCGCTGCCGCCGCGGTTGTCCCCAAGCAGCTCGGTAGGGAGCATCAATAGCTCAGTGATGTGCTGCTGCTTGCTCGCATCATGCTCGCGCTTGACGGCATCGTGGATGGCCTCCAGGCAGTCGGCCGCGGCCGCGGCAAAGACATCAGTGACCGACCTGGGGAGTTCTTGAGGCACCCTGACGTCGCGGTATGGCGTAGCCACGCCCGGAGAGGAAGCCTCCTCCACGGCTGGTGCGGTTGCCGCCGGCACCCCGGCGGAGTCTGTGCCGACGTCCTGCATGACGCTGTCGGCGGGCGCGGAGCCAATGCGCAGGCCGGATAGGCTTGACTCGGCCAGGCCCGATGCCGGCGCGGGCGGACGCGGCTGGGCGTTGAGGCTGGGCTGCGTGCCTTCAGGGGCGACCATGGCGTGGTTCCCTACGTGAGCAGGGCTGACTAGCGTGGCAGGCGCAGGCAGACCGGTGGACTCGGTCGGTGTTGGCCACGCACGCTGGCCGTTGCCGGCAGCGGTGTCATGCATGACATCTTGTGCCGCAGTGGGGGTCGCGGCGGTCGGGCTGGCAACTGCGCCGGCGTCATGCATGATAGCATCACATGGGGGCGGGGCAGGCGACGGCGGGACGTCACCTGGAGGTTGACGGCCGCCTGCCGACCCGCCGTTCCCGTGGTACTCGCCATTCACGGCCAGGAGGTGCTGCGCGAGGCGGCTGGCGGGCGGCAGGCTATGTGGCCGGACATTGCTTCCCCTCCCATCTGCAGCCGGTGCTGACGCAGGCCCCGAGGCGGCCTCGCGGGGTACCAGGCCGCAGCGCGTGACCGACTGCGAGCGGGGACGGGCTGTCGAGTGCGGAGTGACGGGCGCCGGTTGTGCCGGAGGCTGGGTGCGGCGGTGAGCAGGCTGTGCGGGGCCAAGGCTACACTGTGCTGTGGGGTGCCCTGCAGTGCTATTGCTGCGCCGTTGGGGGTTCGACGTGCCCTAACCCATGCATGGCGTGTGTTTGGTGTGCGCGTGGCCTGCGTGGTACTGCGTGGTGTGTGCGTGTCTGCTTTCGCGATGGCGTTTGTTTGTTCTGGCCTTTGCTCGTGCGGCGCGTGGCCTTAGTGCTTGCGGCGGCCGGTCTGTCTGTTTGCTTGTTGCCTGGTCTGTTGCCTCGGCGCTGCTGAGTCCTAGATCTATCACTGTGTAACACACCGAACTTGACTCGAAAGCAGCATATAAAGCATGGTGATGGCAATGTAGGCTTGTTCTCATGTCCAAATCCCACTTCCATCAGTGCATATTTCATAGGTCCATATGCTTTGACCTAGCTATCATATGTGCAATTGGAACCTTGCTGTATAAAAAATATCACGATGATTTGTGTGAGCTCCACCTACAGACTTTCCAGCTGTCCACTTTTCATCTATTGGAAACAACAGTCACAGCAGAGCTTGCCCATGGCTTCACGCAGGCAGCTACACCTAGCATTTATGATATGCCAATAGATGGGATGAAAGTAATGATGGTACTACCAGCAGTGCTGGATGCGTTCTGTGGGCCAAAGAATTCGGACTCGTGGAGCATGTGGCGAGAGGGGATGGTGGCTTCAATCGCTGTGCATGTGTTACACAGTGCATGTGTAACACATGCACAGCATCATATGGCACAGTGCATGAGCCACATGATGGTGCATCGTGCTTGACCACCTAAGCCGCGATGATCACTTTGGGAGCTTGGCAGGTTGTTTGGGGCGTCACAGAATACCCCTAGCACTGTTTGGGGACGGTTTGGGGAGACATGCCGATTCCCCCAAACATTTGCCCTGATTTGCCCGGATACTGCCTGTTTCCCCAAAGATCACAAATGAAGGTACAGGCGGCTTCAGGACTATAGTTATGGTCTATGGACGTGCCAAAGTCTGTTTGGGGTTCGCGCCGTCGCTGGGACCACTGGAGGTCATGAGTGCCAGCCCCCCTGTCGTGATGCACACTGTGGCACTGCGCGTCGACCCGTCGTAGACGGAGCAGCATTTTGCCAGAGATTTCAAGAACGCAAGAACAACTTGTACACGCTAAGTTCGTGCAAGCCCGTGCGTTGACGTACCGTGCGTCGACGCAGCTTAGCTGTCTGATGGGGAACGGTGCTTCGTCTCCAGTTGAGACTCTCCACGTCTCTGCATTCGCACCGGTCCGCGTCGTGAGACGGGTGCCTGGGCGTTGTGGGCTTGTCACACCTGCAACAGTTGACCGTGCTGCGCGCTGTGGAGCCGTGAATGGAGAGAGCACTACGTTCACACCTGTCAGGACACCATTTTGCGTTCATCTCCGTGTAACACACCATTTTGCATCATTGTGCCGCAGGCCGTATGTACGACTTTCCGAAGCCTCGCGAAGGCTGTCATTCTCGCACAAGTTCGTTCTGTACTTGACGCTGCTGCACAGCCATGGTGCACGACGCATCGAGTGCGGCTTGTGGAAAGGAGAGCTTGGATTCTGAGTGTGAACCCCGATGGCAACGCACGTCCTCTTTGGAACTCCGATGCTCCTCCCATGAACGCGGCCTCCGAGCGCGCAAGGGTACCGATGTGGCGCAGCACGCAGGGCTCACCGCTCCGAATCCCTTGTGTACCTTTATAACGTATACGTACGTCTGCATGGCTTGCTAGCACATATAACACCGAATCGCTGGACAATCCCTCATTGTACTCAGTGCAGCTATAGCTAGCCATACGCACATTGGGATCACAGCTGTACGTAGGCTCCGCAACTTGAAGCGCAGCTGCAGATTGCACCTGCACGTGCACGTGCACCGGAGGCGGACGTCGACACAGATCTATGTGCATGGGAATCCGAAGCCGCGACTGCAATCAATTAATCTGATTAGGTGCGTGCGACTGCTACCTGCTGCGATTCTGACTGGCACGGGTGCTACCATTGATCATTGATCACGCGTACCATTGATCTGTCTGCTCTCGAGAGCAGAAAGCATGATTGAACCATATATGGTACCTGGTATCGGCATGCATGTATGCACGTAACACCGGTTGGCGCGCAGTTCGATCGTTCAGCTAGGAGATGACGTCGCTTGCGCAGCATGGTCTCGCGATCCTTGCATCGATATCTAGAATGTTCGATTTGTGTTTCTCCAGTGTGATGATGCATTTGATACGTTACAGATGTATGCTCCACAAGGTGGTACAACACAGAGGCACGATTCATGGCAATGCACTCCAGTGTGATGATGCATTGGAAAGAGAAAGAGGAGTGCATGCAGGGATGCATGCGCAACCAATCCCGCGATTGCACTAGTGCAGAGCTGCAATGCTGCAATGCTGCCTACTGAATAGCCTGTGACACGGTAGCACGTTCAGCCAGTGTAACTCTAGAGGCTGCCTCAGATCTGCCTCTTTGCTGCCTCCTCCAAAGCTTGCGCAAGCCTGCAGCCAGCAGAACTGGGCTGTGTTCTGATCGCCCGGCCCACGCCTGGCGCAATTGCTTAGTACGTCGAGGTTGCCACAGAGGCCGCATCTATAGCTAGTCCCGCTGCAAGCATCGTGTAGGGCCAACGTGGTTAACTGCAGTGACAGCTGATTCACAATGTATAAATTACAGCGGGTGTAGGCGATTTTCCAGAGACGCCGTCATGGCATGCGCAGGGCGAATACCACTTGGTGCATTGCAATGTTTGTTAAAACACACTCAAAGCACCCACGTGGTCACACAAACTGTTATGTCAGTTCACCCCGGTTGCATGCATGCACGAGGGGAGGACATGCTGTGCTTGCAAGCTCCGGGACGCTGGTCCGTATTTCAAGCTGCCTTTGTCTGCCAACACTGGTAGACACCTCCACCTGCAGAGCTCTGCAAAGCTCTGCATGCCTGCTGACGGCACCCACCTGCGTGTGTCTGGATGCAGTGATACTCATGCTGGAACCAGCTCAATCTTCGTTGTTGACTCCACAATTACAGACGGAGTACTATAGCTAGCACGTGTACTGCTTGCAGAGTTCAGCTCATGCCCGAGGCACATGCATGCTGAGTGCAACATATGAATTCTGATCACAGGTAACTGATCACAGCCGTGTTGCGTGCAGGTTCCATTGAAGCTCCGCTGCCTCTTCCACCTGCTATAAGCATCAGCCGAGCTGAAGCCAGCACCATGATTCAAGCGCCTGCCAGCATGCTCCTGTTTTCGGCGGTCACAACTGCTGTCATCACTGGTGCGCTCCTAGTACCGCTGCTACCCCACATGCATGCGGGCACCGCAGCCGAGTCGTGTATTGTGTCGGCCACAGCACTCGCGTTGGAAGGATGATGTATACGTTGTAATAGTAGTAGCACCCGCGGCCTTACTCCTGGGCTGGAAGAGGCCATCTTTTAAATTTTGATTCTACATCATGATTCCAAATAAATCTTGGCGTGTGTCGGCCGTTTGTACTGAACCTGCCCGCCCATGGAAGACAGGGGGGGGTATGCGTGTGTCTTGCGTCGCCGTCCGTTTTAGTTTCCGCCCTGTGCTCCTCGGCAAGTGTTGCTCGCTAACCCTCACTTAGGACCCAGCTGGGCATTTCCCGATCGGCTTTTCCGGATTCAGGCAGTCACGGCAGCGACTGCAGGGCTCCTGTGCATGGCCCAGAAGCGCTCTGAACGCTCTCTCAGCCTGCTCTACATGCTCGTTGTGCTGTGTGCGCTATGGGTGCTGTGTGCGCTATGGGTGCTGTGTGCGCTATGGGTGCTGTGTGCGCTATGGGTGCTGTGTGCGTTCTCCCATGATGCCATTGATGCCGGCAGCCCCGGATTCACTGTTGGCACCGCAACAGCCCGTCATCTGCAGGCGCCCATGCCGACATCTTTGCAAAGTTTGGCCTCGGGGGCAGCCACGTTGGCGGTGGTAGCACGGGCAGCCCCGACCCGAACGACCCCTTTGGATCGAAGGACCCTGACTCCTGCCCAGGCTCTCTGGCTTGCCCCACAGACGACTGCTGGGCATCCGCTACGGCCTCCCACTCTGGGGGGGTATTGACGATCCCCAATTGCCACAACGTGCGTCACTTCACCCGCGCCCCTGTCCTCACCCGCACTGACTACTTCCAAAGACTACATCCAAAGAGCACACAGGCGCATGTGTGGTGTACCGGTCACAATTTACGCGAGGGCCATCCTGGCCACGGAAATGCATGACAGCAGGACCGTATGACAGGGGTGCGGCGCATGACCGCGGTATTCCATTATACTCCCCACGGAAGCAGGGAATCGGCGGTCAATTAAATCATATTGGTGCAACACGCAAACCAAAAACCAACCAGAAACCAATTTCTGCACGTGCGCAGACCGGCGGCTCTACAGAGTACATCGCGTGGGGCGTCGTGGATGATTTTGGCGACTGCGGCAATTGCCACGACTCTGTCACGAGTGTCCCCTACGGCGGAGGCGCCGTCAGCGTCCACCTGCCCGCCGGCGACTGCGCCGCCGGCAAGGACATCTGTGTCTGGGTGTATGATACCTCCTACTCTGGCGGCACCACCGCACCCTACATCCCTGCCGGCTGCGACAACCCCAGCGGCAACGACTGCCACGTCTGCGGCCCCTACCGCATCACTGTGCGCCGCTGCTCCAGTCCGGACTCCTCTGGATTAAATTTTCTGCATTCTTCATTGTTCCCTCGCCCAATGCATGTCTGATTAGAGTGCTCACGCTGGAGCCTCTGGCTCACAGCAGCAAGACGCGATGCGTAGATGTCGATGATGCACTGTCGTGTGACTCATACTCTCGTACTCCGTACGCTGTCGGCAGCTGCTCTGGCTCATAGGAGCTCCTGCCAGCGTTCTCACGAGCCAGAGCTAGAGGAGGGCCGTCCCCCTGCTGCAATGCATATGGTGCCAGAACTCTTGCTGGACCTTCACTCGTCTAATTTTATTGATTACATTATGCAATGTGAGGGGCTCTGACTCGGCTTTTCTTGGTGTTCCCCGGCACTCTCTAGCGCGCCGTCCTACAGAACCTTCCACCCGGATCCCTGCTCTACACTGGAGCCGTGTAGCGCGCACCAGCGGCCGCGCACGCATGGCCACCACTGACTCACCTTACACTCATGCATTGACCACGCAACCATATGCATACGCGCACGCCCCCCCCCCCCCCCCCTACATTCCACCTCCATGACTGCCGCGCACGCATCGTGCAGCCGTCACCGCCGCCGGGCACCGCCTGCGACGATGGCCTCTCATGCACGGTGCACGACCAGTGCCAGGCCGACGGATCGTGTGCCGGCACGGACGACTGCGGCGGCAGCGGCTGCGCCTCCAAGACGTGTTCCCCTCACGACCCCCACGCCAATGTCGACGGCTGTGTCACTACGATCGACACCACCATCTGCGAGTGTGCTTTTTCCCCAACCATCCCCCCCCCCCCCCCCCCCCCCCCCCCCCCGCCCGCCCCGGGAAAGGACACTGACCCCCTTCAACAGGGGGAGAGACAACCCCACCCGCTCCTGCTTTTGTGATTCCGCCAAAACCTTGCCTCTGCATTCTTTCATGTGTTCCACAAGCGCCGTGCAGCTTGAATGGGCAACAAGACTTTCTCGTCATAATGCGCAATCGTCGCACATTGCGGCCGCTCGCACCCTGCCGCTGCCAGCACACAGCATGCATGAGCTCAAATCTCCCGCGTTCCGGCCGCCCGTCGGGTCGTTGCCCCATGTACTCAATCCCCCAAGCAAGAACCATCTTTGATTGCCATTTTTGAAAAGGTGGCATAAGTTGAGCCAGTTGGTTGGGCTCTAGATCTGTTTCTGTGAGGCATCAAGGCGAATTCCGTGTTCTGCGTGCAGTGACGGCTCTTCATGCACGACGGACATCTGTGTCGACGACCCCAACGCTCCTCCGGTGCCCCCTGGAGCACACCCCGATGTCAACGGCTGCGTCAACGTGCCAGGCGCGCCTCCCCCGCCCACTGCCTGCCGCACTGGAACAGGAGCTGCTTCATTGCAACGATCATGCATGTAGGCATCGATGATGTCATCGATGCTTTCGAAATCTTGATTTCGTGTCACGCCCAGACATCAAGCCGGCAAAACTGCCCCTGCCTGCTAGAGATCTATGCACAGTGCCTTCAGGACAGTTTGGTTGCCACATGTGTGACTGCTTGCGCACCGCTTAATTTCACCCCTCTTGCACCAATTGCTTTCTTGCGCAGCTGTCCTTATAAGATTGCACTGTGTGGGGACGGTCGTTCTGTAAATTGCCGTGGCGTGTGCGCTCACACATGCTGCCCAATCGAGACGGCCTGAAGCATGCAGCTGAGCCTGTCGACCACTCTGTGCATGAATTTAACCACTCTGTGCATCAAACAACTACTCTGCGCATCAATCAACCACTCTGAATCAAGCAACTACGGTGTACATTGATCCCTTGCTATGTGATCGTGTGCTGTGACAGGCGCACAGCTCCCCCCCCTTCCCCCCAACACACAACGACACTGTAATTCGGCAACGTGATCTGACACAATGTCGCAGCTGAGCCGCAGTATTGGCAAGGAGTTCCTGTTTGAACAGATGGTGGTTGCAGGTGAGGCAGGCTGCTGTGAAACCGACGCCGATTGTCCAGTCGCGGCTTGCCAGGAGTGCTCATCCACCAACACATGCGTCCGTGCGCCCCCTCTCTGAGAGTCTGCCCGCGCACGGTCCTGAGACCCCTATTCTCAATATTAGTATCATTATTATTGATCCCCTTGATCAGATCTGATCATTATAATATTATTATGATCTGATCCCTCTGATCAGACCCCACTTGCCAACTTATCACACCCCACTTGATACCGGCAGCCCTAGCATTGGAGCTGCCCTGCTGTAAGACCCGTGCCTGCCTGCACATCCAGTCATGCTTCAAGTGAGTAGTTCCGGGCCGTGGAGTTGCCACAGCGGCCAGGTGGACAACCTGCTTATCACCTGCCACTCTCGCTCATGAGGCTGACGAGCCTCCCAGACACACATCTGGACATGGTGCTCTCAGTGCTGCGCATGCTGTTGAGTGCTGCGCATGCTGCAGCCGCTGCAACCAAGCCAAGCTGCGTCTGCCCTGCAAACACGTGTCAAGACTGCGAGGAGCGGTGCGTTGTGACGGCCGTCAATGCGGACGGCATCCTCGATACAGACTGCTTTGATGGTGCGCCCCCCCCCCCCCCCCCCCCCCCCCCCTGTTGGAAGGGCCACCCCAATGTTGTCCGACCGCCGGCCGCCGGCTGGGTCTGACAGCATCATCATGCGAACAATTGATCGCCTGCACCACCCAGTTGTTTATTGCTTGTTAGTCAACGTGGGTCCACTGGAAACCGTGAGCCTATCACAATTGGAGGGGGGGCTGTTGCTGCACGAGGCACATGCGTTGCTACGGCGCTGCTTGCTTCGCCCAGGTTTCAAATCAACAAGATCTTGTTCCTTGCTGATTCTCGCTGGAGAGGAGAGGATTCCGTGCTCGCCGACAGCACCTCTCCCCACACTTTGACTTGCTAATGCATGGCCATGTTCCGTGCTCGTGGGTGACGAAGGAGGTTTTCCCTGAGACTACACGTGCCTGCAGATGATGGCAGCTGCAGCGGCTGCCAGACAAACGGCTGCCCGAATAACGACTGCCAGACCTGCGATCAGACTGACGGCACCTGTGACGGTATGTGCTCCTCCGCTGCGCCTTTGTTCATATCCTTCTTGCTCAGGCCGGCGCAGCTGGCGCTGCGGCAGGGGCGGTAGGGTCGGCAGGGTTGCCTGTCCGGGTCGCACAGCAGGGTGGCCCAGCATGAGTGTGCAAGCACAGCAGGCTCTCAAAACGCATGCCGTGCGTGTGCTGAACCTGTCAGTCTCTGTCAGCCTCCCTGACATGCCTCTTGGCGTGTTGCCATCTTGGCAGAACACAAACTTCTGAGCGCTTTGTATGCTGCAGATGCCCTCAGCCAGCCAGGGTGCGTCTGCCCTGCAAACACGTGTCAGGACTGCGAAGAGCGGTGCATGGTGACGGGTGTCAATGCGGACGGCACCCTCAATGCAGACTGCTTTGACGGTGCCCCCCCCCCCCCCCCCCCCCCATGCCAATGCACTCACACGATGGTGAACTCGGCGTGCTGAGCATTGAGTGCATGCATGGCGCTTTGGCCGTTCCTGCCATTGCTTCGCCATCTGTTCGCAATATTAATTGCATTGGTCAGTAGGGCACCCCAGCAGTTTCCGGCCACTGGCCGCCTTCCAGGTCCAACGACTGCATCGCCATGTGAACGATTCAGCGCCTGCCCCACCCGATCGTTTATTGCTTGTTGGTCAATATGCATGTGGTCCAACCGTGAATGCATTCTGGAGAGAGGGAATGCCGTTATGCCGGGCACTTGTGCTGCTCCGGCACTGCTCGCATCGCCCATGCGCAGTGCTCGCCGACAGCACCTCTCCCCACATTTGACTTGCTACTAGTAATGCATGACTTGCTACTAGTAATGCATGGCCATGTGCCGTGCTTGCCGGCGGGACACTTCATGAGACCCTGCGCGCGTGTCTGCAGACGATGGAAGCTGCAGCGGCTGCCAGACAATCGGCTGCCCGAATAACGACTGCCAGACCTGCGATCAGACTGACGGCACCTGTGTCGGTATGCGCTCCTCTGCTGCGCCTTTGTTCATATCCTTCTTGCTCAGGCCGGCGCAGCTGGCGCTGCGGCAGGGGCGGTAGGGTCGGCAGGGTTGCCTGTCCGGGTCGCACAGCAGGGTGGCCCAGCATGAGTGTGCAAGCACAGCAGGCTCTCAAAACGCATGCCGTGCGTGTGCTGAACCTGTCAGTCTCTGTCAGCCTCCCTGACATGCCTCTTGGCGTGTTGCCATCTTGGCAGAACACAAACTTCTGAGCGCTTTGTATGCTGCAGATGCCCTCAGCCAGCCAGGGTGCGTCTGCCCTGCAAACACGTGTCAGGACTGCGAAGAGCGGTGCATGGTGACGGGTGTCAATGCGGACGGCACCCTCAATGCAGACTGCTTTGACGGTGCCCCCCCCCCCCCCCCCCCCCCCCCCCCCCATGCCAATGCACTCACACGATGGTGAACTCACGGCGTGCTGAGCATTGAGTGCATGCATGGCGCTTTGGCCGTTCCTGCCATTGCTTCGCCATCTGTTCGCAATATTAATTGCATTGGTCAGTAGGGCACCCCAGCAGTTTCCGGCCACTGGCCGCCTTCCAGGTCCAACGACTGCATCGCCATGTGAACGATTCAGCGCCTGCCCCACCCGATCGTTTATTGCTTGTTGGTCAATATGCACGTGGTCCAACCGTGAATGCATTCTGGAGAGAGGGAATGCCGTTATGCCGGGCACTTGTGCTGCTCCGGCACTGCTCGCATCGCCCATGCGCAGTGCTCGCTGACAGCACCTCTCCCCACATTTGACTTGCTACTAGTAATGCATGACTTGCTACTAGTAATGCATGGCCATGTGCCGTGCTTGCCGGCGGGACACTTCCATGAGACCCTGCGCGCGTGTCTGCAGACGATGGAAGCTGCAGCGGCTGCCAGACAATCGGCTGCCCGAATAACGACTGCCAGACCTGCGATCAGACAGCTGGCACCTGTGTCGGTATGCGCTCCTCTGCTGCCCCCTGATTCAGTATATTCTTTCCTGCCTTGCGCTGTAAAGAGCGCTGCAAGAGCTTTGGTCTATCCCTCAACCTGCGCCTATGCCTGCGCCTATGCCTGCGCCCATGCTTGCGCCCATGCCTGCGCCCACGCCTGCGCCCATGCCACACATGCAGGGGTTACAGCTCCGCTACTCCCTCAAGGGAAAGAGAATTTTCTCACCTGGCCATGTTCTTGCTACCACGCTCCTGTCGCAGCCTGCGTGATGGTCGTGTGCCGCTTGGGTTTGTGGGCGTGCTGTGCATGCTGCGGGTGCTGCGTGCTGGGTGCTGTCCTGGGACGTTTGCTGGTCAGATACTGTGGTGGCTTTCGTCCACTACTGCCCGTGCGCTCGCACTGTGAATTCAGAATGATCTTGGTGGTTCGTTTCGGGATTCTAGCTGACAGCAGTCATCCTGGCAATGTAAACTCAGCGTTTGTGGACTCAGTGTTTGCTGACTCAGCTGTGCCTGCTGCAGACGACTTTGATCGTGTCGGCTGTGACTGTGCCGTCGGCTCCACCACATGCCCTGAATCCTGCCAGGAATGCTTCATCACTTCAGATGGAAACGGAGGCACCATGGAGTCCTGCGACAACAGTGCGCCCCTGACCACACCCTGGTGTCGCATGCAAATGCATGCACCGGATGACGGGGCGCTGGCTGCTCGTGCTGTGCTGTGCCCTGCTGGCCGTGCTGTGCTACGCTGACCGCTGTGTGCTGTGCTAACCGTGCTGTGGCCACGTGCAGGCAACTGCCCCACGGGCGACATGTGCTTTGACGTGCTGTGCTACAAGTGCGGCAACAACCCCCTGAGCTGCCTCGCCACCGGCTCGCCCACCGCGGCGCAGGTCACAGCGATCCAGGCCGCGCTACAGGCAGACTGTGATGCAGACATCAACCAGAACAACCCTCGCACGTGCGCAGACCAGCAGTGCTCCACATCCTCACCCGGCGTGATCGTGAACCTCGCACCGAACAACGATGCCGGCAATCAGTGCCTCCTCTCGACCGGCAACGGTGTGCCTCCGTTACTCCCTGCTGCGTGCTGCGTGCTGTGTTTCACGTGCTCATCTGTCCCCTGTGCTCGCTTTCCCCGCTCCGGTTGCGCAGGCAAAGAGCTTGCTCTACGCAGCACAGCACATCGCAGCACAGCACGCCTCAGCACAGCATGTTGACCCACAGGCGGACCATTGCGCAGTGCGTGACCAGATTTGAATTGCCTGCAGACGATCCCTGCCCGTGCATCCCCAACGGCCTCTCCAACCTTGGTCGCTACGAGGTGTGCTGCGACGCCCATGCTGTATGACTGCGTGCTGTGTGATATGCATGCACGATGTGTGCCATTCGCTACACACTATCCGATACAAACGCACTGCTGTGCCCAAGGCCGGACCGCAATGTTCACGCCGACAGCGGCAGTCCAGAACCTCTGCAGCACGCCGATCCCTTGGTCAGGGCGCCGATCCTGTGGTCAGGGCGCCGATCCTGTGGTCAGGGCGCCGATCCTGTGGTCAGGGCGCCGATCCTGTGGTCAGGGCGCCGATCCTGTGGTCAGGGCGCCGATCCTGTGGTCAGGGCGCCGATCCTGTGGTCAGGGCGCCGATCCTGTGGTCAGGGCGCCGATCCTGTGGTCAGGGCGCCGATCCTGTGGTCAGGGCGCCGATCCTGTGGTCAGGGCGCCGATCCTGTGGTCAGGGCGCCGATCCTGTGGTCAGGGCGCCGATCCTGTGGTCAGGGCGCCGATCCTGTGGTCAGGGCGCCGATCCTGTGGTCAGGGCGCCGATCCTGTGGTCAGGGCGCCGATCCTGTGGTCAGGCTGCCAGGGCTGAGCCTCCGGCGCTGCCTGCAGGTTTGCTTCGTGTCGGGATCGGCGGTGCTGCAAACAGCCACCTGCGACGGAAACGACAAGCTCTGCGAGTCCTGCTCGGTATCAGACTGTCCGTTCGGCACCCTCTGCTCGAGCACTCCCAGCGACTGCGAGCTGCCTGAGGGCGCCTCAGGCTGCACCTCCAACCCGTAAACCAGCCGTGCATCTTCCCCAGAGCGGGCCTGGCGCCGCTGCTGGTGGGCCCACTGAGTCCCCCCCGGCCGGCACCTGGCGCAGCTGCAAGCCGCACCAGCATGCATGCGCATGACCAGCCCCTGCCTACTCACCCGCCAGTCACAGTATGGCGCGTACTGGCTACCACATTTCCCCTTGCGCATCTCAAGTTTCGCGTCCAAGGGGGCGAAGGGGAGGGGGGAGGGGGGGGGGGGGGGGGGTAATCGCGGGTGAGCGCTGGGGGTGAGCATGTGTTGGGTCCAGCTGCATCGGTCAGGGTTGCAGTTGCCAGCTCAGCAGAGGATACCTGGGGGAGGGAGTTCCACCGAGAATACGAGGAAGAATCAAGAGGCAGCGTGAGCAGCGGCGGCTGCTGTATCATATTCGCCGCAGAGTCGCGGCTAGTGTTGCCTGTGTGCACAGCCGTGTGCACTGTACAACCCGTAGTGTTGTATGTAACACACGCGCACGCACACGCGCACGCACACGCGCACGCGCACGCACACGCGCACGCGCACGCACACGCGCACGCACACCACCACCACCACCAGCGCACAGTACTGAGTGTTGTGTAACTTGTGATCAGGCTGTCTCTCTGTTCTGCAACCATTTGTTGTTTGTTCTGCAACAGTTAGGTACATACCCCTGCAGCCTTAACGTTCTTGCTTGTGATCAGGCCGCATTGTCTGAGCCTCGATGTGTGTGGCTTATGCGGCCCTATGCATGACCCCCATGTATGGCCCCACAGCCTGTGAAATTGCCTGCGGTGGTGTCCAACCTCAGCGGCACATGTATGCAAGGCGCCTTGACCTTTCCTTGCCACACCGCATGGCCACCTTGCTACAGCATCCATACCAGACGCATTTGCATGTTCCAAGTACAGCAGTGTTACTGTGATAGATCAAATACCCAGCAGCGCCGAGGCAACAGCGCAGTGCTGTAGTTGATGGACTGGCGAGTGACAGCATGGCAGTACTTACATGTGATGCAGTGTGTGCGTGGGGGTGGTCGTGGCAATGTACACATGCATCTCTCTCACAGACCAACAAAAACGTCAGTCCATACAGTCAGCCCATACATATGCAGTGCAGCTTGGTGCTGGAGCAGTGATGCTTGACAGAAATGCAGCCTGCTATTGGACTGCCCCCGCATGGCCATGCCTCTCTAGACGTGCGTGAACGAAAAAGAATAACCAAACACTCGCTATGCAGGTCAACCACCCACAATGCAGAAAGCGTTCCTGGGTTTGATCTGAGCCGTTGATCTGAGCCGTGCTTGCTTGCCACTGCTCGTGTAAACGCGTCTCTCTGGGGATTGCATTCGTATACCACTATACCACCACAAGCATATCGCAGCGTGTCGCGGCGTGCAGTATGATTGCAGTCGAGTGGTGTACTGCGTGTTACACTGTGATAGATCTAGGACCCAGCAGTCTAGTGGTGTAGTACTGCAATCCTAGCAGTTTCACCATAGAGCGAGACGAGGCATCGCAGCACCCTCACGCCACAATGGCTTCATGGCGTCACCTCGCGGGCACGCAGAAGGACACATCACATGGCACACTTGAGCAGCACCCCACGCAGTAACAGCATGCATGCCATGACGGCATAGGGTGCGTACATACACATTCAAACTGTACGCTGAAATGCCCTGGCACCCAAACACAGCACAAGTGAGCGCACTCATGTGTAACCTCACCGGCCTGTAGCATGTATGCAGGGACAGACCTTACAATTACATGTACAGTGCCTGTGAAGCGCCTACATGTATAGTTTCAGCGGCGCTGCTGCCAGCGGCTGGCTCCTCGCGCTGCCCGGCCACCTCACGGCGCTGGGTGCCAACCTGTGCATGTGTCCGATGCACCGCCATGCTTGCTTGCTTACCTCTGTGTTATACCACCTCGTGGAGCATACCTCTGTAACGTTTCTCACATGTATAGTGCATGCACGCTGTGTATACGGATGCAACCGCCGCGGCCAACAGCTGTGACAGGTCTTGAGGCTGAAGCGAGAAACAGGAGGCACATGGCATCGTGATCGACCGTCCCATCGAGGCAGCTGCCTCACTGCAGAGCGCAGGTGGCGTAATCAGCGGAGGTTACATCTCAAGTGCATCGTACCTGCTGCAGGCCCCAACCGGCCTCAGCTTCCATCCGTACCAACTGTAGTGCATAGCATGCTAGGCGTCTAAACATAGACGCTTGCGCTGGCTCACACTCACGCTCACGGTCACACCACGTACTCCTCCTTGTCCCCGAGGAACGTTTTCGCGTCCAAGGCGTCCAGGCGGCCGTGCTGTTTGAGAAACACGCGCCGCAGCACCGTCAGCGCCTGCAGCGGCGGCAGCAGAACGGCCGCGTCCTCCTGCCGCAGCCGGTTGTAACTCAAGTGTAACTCCTGCAGCGCCGTCAATTGGGTCAGGCAGTCGACCACCGCCCCCGCCGCTGACTCCCCATTCCGCCGCGCGCCGCCGAGCCGGTTCGCCGACGCGTCCAGCCGCGTCAACCCTGACAGCGCGGCCAGCCCGTCCCCCAGCCGCGCAAAGTGTGCGGCCGTGATGCGGTTGTCAGCGATGCTGAGCGCGCGCAGCGCGCTCAGCGCGGCGAGGTGCGGCATGACCACCACCAGGCCCCCCTTGAGCCCATTGCCGGCCAGGTTGAGCTCTTCTAGATCTGCAAGTGCAGACAGGTGGCACGCAAAACCCTCAAGCACCTCGTGCTCAACCCTATCGCCATCGATCCCGCATTCACTCAGATCCAGCCGCTTCAGCGCAGTCAAGCGTGTGAGAAACTCGGTCCCTGGACCGAGAGCCGGCGCTGCGGCGGCATCGCCACCGCTGCTCTCCGTATCAGTGGGGCCCCCCGTCAGCTGGCTGAAAGCGACCAGGCCCCCCCCGCCGCACAGCGCAGTGCCGGCATCAGTTGCGCTGAGGTCCAGGGACGTGAGCTGCGTTAGCGCCCCCAAGCCACGAGCAATGCCGCGCGCCCCCTCGCCCGCAAACAGCGGCAGCCCGCGCACGTCCAGTCGCCGCAGCGTGCCGCCAAACGTTGCGAGGCTCTCGCCGAGAAGTTCCATCCCCGGCCCGTCCCGCACGCATGGCGGCCCGCTGCTGCCGCTGCCATCGCGCGTGTGCGCCGAAGCTGCGCCGCGGCCGCCGCCGCCGCCGCCCGGCTGCGCTGCCGACGCGGCGTGCTGGCCCTTCGGCGCCGCGCCCATGCCCCAGCGCGGCGCGGGTGGCCCCCACGACTCCCCTGCCGTGCGCTCCCGCTGAAAGTGGCTCGTACCCATGATGCTCTCCTCACTGACCATCTCTGCATCCCCTCTAGCCACAAACACGCACATCCGCAGCGACTCTAGCGCCGGGAGGTTCTCCGCAACGAGGAACGGCGCCATCGCGATGAGCGCCTCGAGCATGTCGACCCCGCCAGTGCCCTCGTAGCCACCTCCCTCGGCAAGCACGCCAGCAGGCAGCAGCGTCAAGCCGTCGCCGGCGGGGATGCGTGCATAGGCGCGCGCGTACGCACTCTCCTGTGGGCTGAAGCTTGCGGAACTTTTGAGGCTGCGCACGAGCCGCTCATGCGCCGCGCGGCAGTTGTAGCTCAGGTCTAACGTGCTGAGGTGACATGCGCGGCCACCGGCTTGCGCGAATGTTACGGCGACTTCTAGAAGGCCGGGGGGCTCGATGTCGTTGTGGCTCAAGTCCAGAAGCTCCATCGGGGATTCGCTGCGGCCCTCAGCCCTGGAAAATACCTCATTTTCCGGGGCTGGTGGGATTGGGGTGGTCGGCGACTCCGGGAGCATGTCTGGGTCAGCAGGGTCGGCGGGAGCCGGGCTGTCGGCGGGAGGGGGGGGCGAGGGGGAGGGCTGTGGGGAGGGCGAAGCTGCGGGCAGGCCGCGGTGGCTTGGGTGGCGCTGGAGCTGGTCGGGAGGCAGGAAGAGGGCAGCGGAGATTGCTTTTGCGCCGAGAGAGCCGATGCGGTTTGCTGAGATGTCGAGGGAGGTGAGGGCGGTCACGGCCGGGAGGCACAGCGCGAGCTTGGCAGCAGCGTCTGAGTCGATGAGATTGTGGCTGATGTTGAGCTCCTGTAGCCACTCGAGCTGCCGCAGCGCGGCTCCCAGGCACGCGACTGAGTCGGCGGCGGCGATGCTATTGAATGAGATGTTGAGGGAGTGGAGGGCGGTGAGGGCGGAGAGGTGCGCGGCGAGCGCGTCGAGGGGTGTCTTGAAGGGGGTTACATTGGGGGTGCGAGATGCGAGGTTGTTGTGGCTGAGGTCGAGGGAGAGGAGGCTCTGTGGGGCCGCGAGGGGAGAGTTGTTGGGCGTGAGGTGGGTGTGAAGCGCAGGGAGCTGGATGGCTAGGTAGGCGGCAGCGTGGCTGCCGATGTGGGCAAAGGGGAGCATGTGGGTGTTCTGCTGGAGGTCGTGGCTGGGTCGGGAGGTGGCGGGGGGCGTCATGGGGTCCAGGGCAGAGGTGGTGGAGGTGTCTGAGGGGGTGCAGGTGTCGGCGTCGTCGGTGCCAGAGGGGAGGGAGGAGGAGGCGCGGGAGGGCAGTGTAGGCTTTTGCAGGGCGAGGAGGAGCTTCGGGCGTGGCGTGGCGGTCGGGATGCGGAGGACGGCGTGCATGTCGTAAGGCCGGAGCACGAGCGCGATGAGGTGTTCGGGCAGCAGCTCGATCGCACGAAGGAGGTCCTCGGAGGCGTCGACGGGAGGAGGAAGCGAGCCGGAGGACGCCTTGCGTTCGGAGTTCCAGGCCGGTTTGCGCCGGCCGCCCAGCGCGGACTTGAAGGAAGACACGACCTTACTGAGCGATCTAGACAGTGGCTTCGAGATGGGCGTTGCTGGAACGTGGGCAGCCACACGCTCGGCGACAATCGATGCAAGCGCCTCGAGCTCGGTGTCGGACATGTACTCGGCGACCTGAACGACAGCGAAACGTTGAAGAAAAGGAGCCTTCGTTGAGTTGCCTGGCGTCGGGCGGAGTTTGATCTCACCTTGAGAGCCTTGCAGACCTCGCTCGCGGGCCAGCCTGGATCCTCCCATGGATCCCACGAAACCCAATTGCAGGCCGCGCTCCAATTTAGGTCGCACTTAACTTGACGACGCTCATCTCGTATCTCTTGAAGGACTTCGCTGCGGGCGACCACGTCAGCGGGGATAACCTTCTCGGACGTCTTGCACACCAGGCGTACACCGGTTCCGCCATTGCTGTCAGACACCGCCGCTATAAACATCCTACCAGGTGAAATATGGTATACTGTGCTGATCTATTCGTCGCGGCAATTCGGTGGCGAAAGCCTTGAAGAGCTGATGATCAACGCATGCCTGCGCATCAGTGGCACTCCGCTAACGACACACACACGTAGAGAGCAGTCCAGACGTTTGCTTTCGGTTTGCGTCTGCGCCTTCAAAAGAAAGCTCTGGCATTTTCCGGTTGGCATATCAGGTGAGTGTTCATGCATGTTTTATTCGCCTTTCCGCAGACGGCGCATTAGAAATCCACAGGTGACTGGACGTTCTCGTCAAGCTCGAGCGCATCGCCAACATTCAGCTGATCGCCGTGATCATGCTTTACAGCAGCCGCATTCGTAATTTTGCAATGGTTCGTTCAGAGCTTGGTATCGCATCGCAACCTTGCCTGTCATTCTAACACTAACGCCCGCCCAGTAGCATGTCAAGCACGCCAAACAGTCGCGGACTCGTTCCGATTGGCATGCTACAATGGCAAGCTCACCGTAGATTTGCTGGGAATTGATGCAGTGCAACGAGTGAGTCACCTCTGCCCTCCCCTCATCGGTCACGCTCTCACGCAGTGAACAACTGCTGACCAGCACTGCGCTGGGCATGCTCGCAATATGAGAACGCATACACCGTGTCGGAGAGGTTTGTCCTGGTGTACGGACATGGCAGGCTGATGTGTGTCCATTTATCTCTCTGAGCTTACCTGAGGTACACCATTCCCGCGGTGCTGCAGCATGCTGCCACGGCGCTGGACACAAACACACTCCGCACACACATGCGACGCATCCCTGTATGTGTTGGACGCCGCAATATACGCACAATCGCTCGTGACTACTCGTGAATAACTCCCTCTCTTCCGCTTACTTGCCAAGGCAACCAGTCACTGCTTGATTGTTTGTCGCAGCGTCTGCAACTCTTGTCTTGCAACTCGAATCACCCTCACACGCTTATGTCAGCCGTCAGGCGCTCGTTGAAGTGCCTGCTCTTGGATACGCAGGAGTCATCTCAAAAGGTGTTGGAGGTCCTATTTCCCGGGCCGTTGCGGGTACGCTGATGATGCAACGATGAGCTACAGCGTGTTGTTTGTCGTGAGAACGCCCCGAAGTGATCATACAGAATGAACCACTGAGGTGGAATGGAGACGCTCTAGAGAAAGCCAAGCAAGATGTCAAACGGGCCAAGCTGAACTGGGCTCAGCTGCGGCAACAGCAACCAATCCACCACTGATCCGGAAGCGGAAATCCTCCTCTTCTTTACACTCGAGCACGGATGACGTATCGGTTGCCGACTATTGCTGATGACCGTTGGACTTGAATGCAGCCGAACACAATCTGGTGCAGTGTGACACCCACTCACACTCTTGCAAGACTGTGAGACGGCATACACAGACGGCATACACAGATCAGGGTGTCAAACAGCCAGCCCAACGCCGTGCATGATGAGGTTTAAACATCAGGAAGTTCTGTTGGTGATAGGTTGTAAAGGAGCCCTGCTGAGTGTGTGAAACTCCAGGCCCAAACCAAACTTCGATGTTGACACAAGGGAACGCTATCGATGTTGCCAGCAGCTCTCTTCATGTCGTTCGGAATCACCTCATCAAGCATGTTTTCGAAGTGCAATTAGACTTGATGAGCAACGTCGCAATTTGCAGCAAGCCCCATCATTTGACAATGGCCAGAAAACGTGAAAAGTGTGGCACGATGCGAAACGATCACCTGTCACACTTGTGCATCCCCACATCACATGTTCCTGACCTTTTCTTCCACACGCTGCACCAGCTCTGCCTTCTTGCCAGCCGTGGGCAGCTGGTGGTGCCGAAGGAAGCCTTTCAGAGTGTCCACGGTGTGTTTGATGATCTTTCCCGCTGCAACCTCCCCCTTCCAGTCGATGTGAGTCGCAATATCTGCATCCGACATTGCCGGTGCTGCCCGTTTCTTACCCGCTGCTGCTGCTGCTGCACCTGGGTCGGTCTTCTGCCCACCCAGAACCTGCACCATCACACCAGCCTTCCTCTTCCACCAGGTACAGGAATCCCCGAGGATCCACTCCGCAGAACACATGGACACATGGCATGAACGCAAAATGCCAACGGTGTTCAGCCATGCACACAGATCAGACTTGAAACCGGGCAATCCTCCTGAAAAGCTATGAACCAATCCTAAAGTCTCTGTCAGCATCTGACCTATGCGCTTGTGAGTTTGAGCAGGTTCGGGCAGTCCGAGGTGCCACACCTGTCCCAGGAAAGCCTCTCTCACTCCAGCTGGGACCGCCCGTGCCTCCATGAACCTCCGGACGCCGTTGAATGCGCGGTCCTTCCGGTCAGGCGGCTCATCCCCGAGAACTTGTGCCCGGATCGTTGCCTCCCGGTACAGCTGCTTCGGCCCGTCAAACTGGTACCGGGAGGCGTGGGGATCGGTGAGGGCGTCGACGAGGGCGCCGGCGGCGTTGACAGCAAAGGGGGAGGCCCGGGGGATACGCGGGAGCTTGGGGACGACAGCCGGGGGGAGGGCGGGGCAGGAGGCGGACACGAGCCTGACCTCGTCGGTGTAGGGCAGCATGTGCAGCGCAAAGCCTGGCGGCTGCACCTGTACAGCAGCCTGACACTGCGTCCATCTCCGTGTAACACACCAGCCTGTTTGCGTGTTGGTCTGTTGCGTCGGCGCTGCTGTGTCCTAGATCTATCACTGTGTAACACACCAGCCTGACATTGCAGAATGCTTGGCATTCAAGAATTGACTGTGCCTGCCGGTGATGATCGCGATCGTTGACCTTGTGAGCGATCGTAGACGTTATAAGCTTACGTTGTTACTGGTGAGCTCATGTATGGGAAGCACGTGGGTCTACCCTCGCTGGAAGCACACAGGATGTGGGATGGGAGGGGCAACGCTCAATGGGGCGGGAGCGGCGACGGGTTGGCACTAGCAGCATCGGCAGTTTCGTGTTGCACCGCTGGGCGCCTGTGCTCACCTGTGGGCACGACCTGTGACCAATCAAATCTCTGTCAGCTGTTTTCGGCACACAGATGCGCAAAGGTGTCACTGGTACTCCACGTTACAGTCAATACTGCTAGTGTGGGGTGGGAGCGGGAATGGAATGGGAGCGGCAACGGGCTGGCAGCGGCAATGTTCAATGCGCCGATTTCATGCTCAAGTCTCACACGCAGGCGCAGCCGAGGTCGGCCTGGAAAACCCACGCATGAGCGAAATGCTGGCCACGAATGGGGCAGGAATGGGCGGCGTTCACAACTGGGTGCGTTGAGGCATGACTACGGCTCCAAATGGGCGGCCGCATCAGCGCTGAGCGGTGCCCACTTGTCCCTCAACACGGGCCGCAGCCTTGAGGCTAACCCACAAGGCTGTTACCTTGTGGGTCCGGCAGGCAACCCTCCGGCGCATGCATTTGCAGGCAGGCAACCCTCCGGCGCATGCATTTGCAGGCAGGCGCGCATAACCAATTGCAGGCAGGCGCGCATAACCAATTGCAGGCAGGCGCGCATAACCAATTGCAGGCAGGCGCGCATAACCAATTGCAGGCAGGCGCGCATAACCAATTGCAGGCAGGCGCGCACAACCGCGATGCGCATCGACGCCTCCATGCGGTGCCGGCAGCAACTACGACCTACTCGTTGGCGCCAGTGGATTGCAGTGGACAGTGCAACACAGCTCAGGCCGAGCGGGCGGTGCTAAAACCTCCGCGCGTTGCATCGCGTTGTCGTGCGCATTATGATCCCTGAATGCAGGACTAAATCGAGATCAGCCTGATCTGAGTCGGAGAGTGGGAGAGGGGCGGGGGCACCTGGGTGCCATCACGGTCATCCTGGTCATCGATCGCCGCGAGCATCGCGAGGCGTGGCGGAATGTCGAGGCGCTGCTTGACGGTGACGAGCGCGGACACGTCAGCCATGGCGTTGTGCAGCGACAGGAACATCTTGACGTGCGCAGCGCGCAGCGCGGTCTCCGCCCGCTGCTGGTCGCTCGCGTCTGCTGCCGCCGTCATCGGCAGCCGCGTGTCGACGTACAGGAAGCGCGCCCCCGAGATCTGCATGCAGCAGTGGCGTGCCTGAGCCGCCACGTGGGGGTGCTGGGACTTGCAAATGTAATTTAATGTTGTAATTCGTCGTAGCCGACTAGGCCATTGACATTTCCGGCGAACCGGGACCCAGGAGCCGAAGGGGTAGAACGACCGGAAACCGCGCTCAGGCACATGCGCACGCCAGTCACAGGGCGCATTCCTGTGCTGTGCGAGTTGGTCACACGCGCGTGCGCGTCGACAACGTTGGTCACAGTCGACAACGTGCCACTGCCAGGTTGTGGCTGACGGAATGCATCGGTTTAGGTGATGTATGAGTGCTGCACTGCCCACCGCTACTGCCCACCGATACGACAACTTGACACTGCTGCGAGCAGGTGCTGTGCTGTACTGTGCTGCGATAGAGAACAGCCTGAGCGGCGCCAAGAGGATCAAAGCATGCTGCACGGCGAACCGCTCAAGCAGGCCGGCCGTCTGCACACTGCGCCAACTGTGCTCACAGTCACAACTCACAGTCACAGCTCCATCGCAGCTCCATTTACGTTCACAGTTACTGTACATGCACATTTACTGTACGGCACAGTCACAGCGCAAGTCGCGACCTCACCACTACTGCTGTGCTGCAGTACACGGCAGCACGGCTGTATAGGTCACCATGTGCTTGCAAGTTGATGGACCGCCTTATCTGAAAATTGCTCTCAACAGCGTCTATCAAAAGCTGCTGTATTTGGGAGTCCTTAACCAACAAACCAGAGATGAGAAGTTCTTTTAATGTCAATATCTGGCGGGTATACGGTATTCATCTGCGCGGGGGTTGGACGAGCACAGACTTGCATTTGTTCAATCCGCCGCCTGCTTCGGACCCGGGCCGGGGCGTTCCTGTGAAGTAAACGAGTACAGCAAGCGCACCTGGTGGTGCAGTGTCAGCGTCTCCGATGGGACAAACTTGAGCAGCGTGATGCATGGGAGCGGGCCTGAGAAGCCGACTCCCCCTCGCAGCTCGACGGCCCGCTCATTGGGAACGACCAACGCCCGGGGGACACCGGAGAACTTGCTGGAATTGACGAGGTCGAGGGCCTTGTGTGAGATGTCTTCGGGCGCGACGGTGGTGCCGTCGATGGGGTGGCGCCACGTCTTGGCGGAGACAATCTCCTTTTGGGTGGTGCAATCGACGCTCTTGGTCGCTGCTCGGGCGTCTGTGGATTGCACGAGCTTCACCCCCTGCAAGGCAGCTGCCGCGTTTGTCAGGGAGTGTACAGGGAATGTACCTTCACAAGTCAGGAAGCAAGCATGTGTGTTAGATACTGTCGTGTACGCCACGCTAGAAAGTCGTGAGGTGGCTCAAACGCTCGTTGATCTCTGAAACCGAGCACACTGAATTTGTATTAAAGCGGCGAGCGTGTACGTACGTCTATGTCTGGGGCACAGATGTCAGCAGGGACAGAGGCAGCGCGCTTCATTTGCTTGAGCATTGCTTCATTTGCATGAGCATGAGCCGACTGCCTAGTATTTCAGCCACTAGTGGCTGCTTTGCGGAGCATGCCCATTCAAGGGGCATGCCACATGAGGCACTGCTCCGGGGATTTTGCTCGCGTTTTTGGGGACATTTGCCACAGTTTGGGGCTCCATGTGGCATGCCCCTGACGTGTGTTGGCCTGAGCCCCTGGCAGGCACGAGGCGGGTTGCGGAGGCTTGACCATAGACGTGGCCACGTCTGGAGACATTGAGACGCGTGGTGAGGTAACGTGAGGTCCTCTGTGGACTGCAGCTGGACGAGCTAGGTCAGTGCGAGTGGCAAACTGTTAAATTCAATCTATTGAAGTTCAAAGGCAGAGTCCGTGTGGCTGCACTGTGATCATCACTCAGATAGAGCAGAGTGTCAGTGCCCCTGCGGGATTGCAATGGGGAGGCTGGTTGGTGTTAGAAATTAAACAGAAACCCTGAAAGGGATGGCGGCGGCGTACCAGCATCGGCAGCACCATACGGTCACTGAGCTTGAAGAAGAACCGCTGCGGCCTCAGACCCTTCACCACAGGCCACAGTGTGCTGAGGTCCCGGTGCATCGTTGCGAGGCAGCTGTCCGACAGGTTGCGTCCGCGGCCCTGCAGCCGGTCGAGCTTACACCAGAGGGACGCGGCATCGTCTGAGAACATGCCCTTCGCGGAGCTGGCCGGTGCCACCAACACAAAGCCAGCCCGCCTCAGCCTCCGTGCCTTTGTGTCCCAGGCGGCCCTGCACAGCGTCTGCCAGAGTTCACAATTGTCTGTGCTGTGAGAAACAGGACTGGATAGGTTGACCAGCCTGCCTGGTGACTCTGGACTTTTCCTGCAGGTGACAAGCGTGATGTTGATGGTGACAAGCGTGATGTTGATGGTGACAAGCGTGATGTTGATGGTGACAAGCGTGATGTTGATGGTGACAAGCGTGATGTTGATGGTGACAAGCGTGATGTTGATGGTGACAAGCGTGATGTTCACTGCAACACAGTACACTGCTGCTGATTCTGTGGTGGAGCTGGGGCAGCGAATGTGCGCGAGCTTGTGAGGAATGGTTGTTGATCAACGGTCAGTGAACCGGCTGGGGAGGCAGCTGTGGGCAGGGGAGGCGTACAGCTCATCTGCCTTGAGGCCCTGAGACAATGGTGATGGCTCAGCAGAGACAAACACAAACGTTGGCAGTGCTTTGGTCTTGCCTTTGGCGTGATTCACGATCATGAGAACCTCCTCGCAGACGTTGCGCAGTGCCTCAGTTGCTGTAGCCCTTTCTGTTGCGCCCCCACAGACATCTCGCATCTCATCTGCAAGCATCCGCCTGGGCTTGCTGGGATGTTGGACCGCTCATTGTTGCATGCAAAATGTGCACGGAACGGCTCTGGCAGTGCAGCACAGGGCGCATGAAATCAACATGTCACAGCTGGAGTTCTTTTTTCATCACAGCTACAGGTTTTGGACACCATCCGCGATTCCTGCGATAACCTGGTCATAGCTTTGACCGCTGCAAATTGCACTGCAGCATCACCTACAGTTGCAGTATCAGCTACACCTGCACAGAGGCGGCTTGCTGTGTGCGCGCATGTGTGTGGTGTCGAGACTGATGGGACACTGATTGGAGACTGATTTGAGTTGCATGTCGCTGACTGATTCCGGCTTTCGTGCATTTTTCTTCCATTTGAGACTGATGGGAATGGAATTGTCAGCTGGGCACAAACAAAAGCTTATAATCAAGAAGCCATGAACAGAGACGGATCTGAACATGGCAGAGTTAGGGGTGCATCAGCATATAGCTGTGTCAATCCGAATGGGACGTCCTGGCACAGCTTGCGGAATATCAATACTATTGGACTGGTCGTGATGGTTGCATTTGCTGCGATGTGACACAACCTGCGCCACGCTCACTCTCGATTTCAAAGCTGATGCACTGAAATAGATTATAGCTATGGCTAGCTCACTGTAATGTGGGACATCCACAATGATCTTGCCATGCTCCGGACGGGTGCTCGGGTGTGGCACATGTTGGATTTTCATACCGAGTGTTGTGCTCGCGAACTCTTGGACTTTATGCATCTGCGGAGGTGCAACTGGGAGAAACCATGTTGTCTCTGGTCTGCCCTGATCATTCTCGCCATGGCCTGATGAGTTCTCCTGCATTGCGCATGGGCTGCCATGTCAAGTGGCCTGGTCACCTAGACACGAACACTGGTGACAGGATCCCCGAAAGCAGGGATTAAACATTGTCTGACTGGACATGTACTGTTTTACTGCGCGCTTGCACCGCGACAAACGCGCTATAGCTGTCATTGCTGACAGAATTTAAACGATGGACATCGAGCGTGCGTGCGCGTACCGTTCCGTAGAAGACGAGTCCAACTTTGTTGTTCTTCGACTGTAGACCCAGATCCAGGACTTTGTGTAGAAGTACACTGCGGATGGTGTTGTATGTGTGCTCATCCTATAAACTCTGCTCTATTTCTTCTCTGCTCGCTGCCACAACCATCCCGGCAACAGTACTTTCGGGCGTACCTTCAAAAGGCAGCTTGCATCCACTATAAATGTAACAATTTGCGAGAAAGCTTCAATCTGCATGGAAGTGTGAACGTCATGCTTCGTCGGGACCGTCGCGTTCTCGCAGCATGCTGCAGCACGCGGCTTCAGTGTTGTCGAGCCTCGCAGGCATACCTTTTGATCGCCTTCTTCATCATCCGATTCTTCAGAAGGAAGATCGATCGGCGCAAAGAACAGCTCATTTTCTAGATCCATCATGAACAAGCTGCAGCAGGCCTTGAGCAGCCAGCAACATCGCACGCTGGCTAGGCGTTTGTGCAAAACGCAACTTAAAACAATGATCACGTAATGGAAAGTATTGATGCGATCTTCATCACATCTGGCGCAGTTCGATGGGATTATACACCGCTCAACTGTACATGTTGGCCCTAGTTAGCGCAAAAAGTGTCATGCATTGTTAGAGTCATATTACCACACGCCTTCCTGAGTACCAGGACGAAACGGTACAAAGAGATTCTAAAACTTAAGCACCGTGTGCATGGCAGTCACAACGACTCTAGATGTGCTGCTGTGTGGTGCAACAGATATGTGTCATAGGGTGCTTCCATTGCGAGGTCCAAATGGCATTGACTGGTCCCGTCGCATGGCCTTTGAGTATCGTTACGTGTAGCATTTATCTCGTTCCTTGTTGTACAGGCCTGTATAGATACATCCCATATTGAATATCAAATGTCGATGCCCAGCAGGATTGTCGGTGTCCACCAGAAGCATGCTATATATAAAAAAATATATATATCGTAGGACGATGTGTTGCCATGCATACAACCCGCGTCAGTCCAGAATTGCCTCCAGCACACTCATCCATGTTCGGGGCCAAAGCATGGTGCGCAATGGTGCTGTCTGCGAGGAGTGTGAAAATACCATAGAATACGGGGAATGATCAACAAGCAAACACACATCGAAGTTGGCAATGAAACCAAGTACATCTGCCAATAACGCCATCATAGAGAACGGACTGGGACAAGATATGCATTCCGAGCGTTTGCCAAGAATATGAAAGGCCCATCGTGGCAATGCACGTGGCTATGCACTCTGTTCAGCAGCTTCTTGTCTAAAAAAAGCCCCACATCCCAGCAGAGTGCCAGGACGCTACAATATTGGCACGTGATGCAAGTCTGTCACGTCCGTAGTCCAGCACTCCCTGTTTGCACAGGAATACGTGCCACCAAGGCAGATGTCCACTGGCGGACACAAGTAAAACAAGCCTCCAGGCCGAGCTTCCAATCCCGTGGGGCTAGAGGAAATAGTCTGGAGTTCTGCGCTGCACCTGCATCAGCCCAGACCTATGTGTCAATGCGAGCCTGCTTGACCGACAGCCAGGCCTCAAAGTGCTCTGGCCAACAGTGAACTCTGCAGGAATGCTGTGTGCTGGAACGTGTAATAGCAGCTCCAAACAGGACACCATCTGATCGCCTGATAGACACAGGTGCTGCTTCTAGAAATCAGCGGGCCGCCCTCTTCTTCCAGGCTGCACAGTGACGCATGCGCAGCAGACAGACACCACCTTGCAACTACGCGAACAGGCCAGCTGACAAAATGGCTACACCACTTTCATGCAAGCATATGCGGACATGCTTGCCAACATGACAACCACTGCAGCTCTGCGACATCCAAATTAGGCAGTTGACACAAATATGCATTGCGGCAGTGCACGGAGCATAAGTGTGATGACCACAGTAGCCAGAAACAACATGGCCATAGCAAGTGAGAAACTACATTGCCAATTCTGTCAGAGTTCCCTGTGGGAGTGGCAGGTGCAAGCACGGCAAGGTTGACTCAATTGCATAACATGCTTGTGATCAGTGAAGCAGACATACCGGGACCTCTCCACGCCTGGGAGCTGGCTCAAACTGCTGGAAGCTGTTGTACTCCATCTGCTCATTCACTTCCATGATTGCTGCCTGGTTCCCGCATCGGTAGCAGTAGTTCGGGGCACTGAATATCGTGACGACCTTCTGGTTGTGGCTCCAGTTAAAGCCGTCCATGACCAGCTGATGCGCCCGAGCGATCAGCTTGAGCTGGTTGGTGTGCGTGAATGACTCGCTGATGTCTTGACCAAAGGTATAACCGGCGCCTCGCGGTGATATCCCCCACCCTGTCCTGTCATCGGGGTCACTCCACAGGAGATCACACATAGGGCCCTCATGTGGGACCTACATGCAGAAGAAGTTCTGGTCAGCAATTGCCGCGAGTTGTATCGGTGTCTTGAGATAGACATACAGTTGCTGCACCGTTGATGTTGTGTCTAGTGTCGATGTCGGCTGTGTCTGTTCAGCGCTGTACACGCAGCTGAATGCAGTGCGACCGTGATCGAGAACACGACGGCAGTCAAATCACAGTACGTTCATTAGACACACCGATGTTTGCACCCACCACTGTTCATGTGCACTACTGCAGTGCACTGCACCGACATGCGGTGTCGATCGTGACGGCTTCACTCAACACAACAGCAGCTGCGAAAAGCCTGCGGGTGAACGTGGATGCACAATTCGCCTGTAGATAGCCTTGTAAAGCTTAACGTGGGACAATGGCGGCGATTCAGCAGACTGGCAGGTCAACGACTGGCTCATCTGGTTTATCGAAATAGGCTTGACACCATCCACCTAAAAGTGGACGACTGGTCACGAAGCAGATACGCTGCGCAGTGGCGTTCCCATGTGTTGCCACAAAATAATCGACGGTCAAATGTGGCATTATTCATACAGGTCAAAAACCGGTTTCGTGCATACTTGGCCATAGCAACTTCAAGCCCACCGGCACAGCATATGACAGGCTTGCACAGCTTGCATGTCGCCGCTCGCAGCATTGCGGTGACTGGCCCCCAGCTTTTCAAGTCTACAATTGACTGACGGCTCCTCATGATGGGCTTGTGTACTGAGGCCGTAATGATGTGCATGATTGAGGGAGTTTGTACAAGCCAGTTGCATGTGATGGACTATTTAGCAGCATCAAGGCGAGTGCACAGTAATCGGAAGACGAATTCATTTGCCGTTTTGGCGTGGCTGTTTTTACAGAGCAAAGGCTGGAAAACGCAGGTAGCACCAACTCTCGCCGGCTGGGTGGACACACCTCTTGTATGCGATCCAGCGCCCGCACATGGTCTAGCGTATCCAATGTCGGTGAAAGACCGCCATGAAGACAAAATATCTGCAGCAACCGCAAGCTGTAGCAGATTGTAGACCAGTGCATGTTGTGTTGGGGCTGGGCAGGTGCAGGCGGGCCCAGCGTGGCTCCATGCTAGGAGCGACACCTGATTATCGATAAGTCCAGTAAGAGGGAAGTAGTCAAATAGATCCGTAAAGTATTTCCAAACGTTGGAGTTGCCGTACTTTCTCAAGCATTCGTCGTAAAATCCATACCTGCAGAGCGGGGTGCATTGAGCACACAAGTTCCGGCGTGCCAGAGTAATACACTACGTTTAGAACGTACACTTGCGTGATTTGCCGACTTTCATGGTTCCCGCGAAGGATTGTGATCCGGTCTTTGTACCGGACTTTCAGCGCGACTAACAGAGTGACCGTCTCCACTGAATGATAGCCTCTGTCGACGTAGTCACCCATCAACAGATAATTTGTGTCTGGACAGTTGCCTCCTATGCGGAAGAGTTCAACGAGATCCTGGTGCTGTCCATGTACATCACCACAAACACTGACAGGGCATTTCACGTTCTGAACATTGCTTTCCTGGCCAAGAACTTCTTTCGCTTTTTCACAGAGGGTCTTGACATCCGACTCTGGCAGGGGGTCGCAATTCATCAACTGTTCGATCTGCTCGTCCAGGTCTTTGTGCGGATTCTTGTTAGCGTCGGCCATGGTAGCCGTTTATGGATAAAGATGTAGCACGCGAACTCTTATTTAAGCATTCCCCCAGATCAACGACGGGTGATTAAGCAGCGGTCGACGACTTGTGTGCTTGCCAACTGATAGACAACAGCGCTAAGTGATCGAATGCCACACGTATCGTTAACACGTTGACCATGCCGTCACATGGCTGATGCCTCGCGAAGGACGACCTTCGGTGCGGCGACTGCGGACTACACGCGTGCGAAGAGGCGACGTGCTCGTTCGACATACCGGGGCGCTCACTGTGCACTGCAGGAAGGCTTTGCAGCGGCGCTCGCATATTAACTGCTCCTTTCTACGCTCCAGCAGTTTCTGCTTTGTGAGAATCCGTATGTGGAGCTGCTCGTTTTTGTTTCATTAGATTCTGCACACCATGGCGCCCTTCGGTTGCGTGCGGTAGTACGGGTGCTTCCTCAACGCATCCACTCAATTGCTGATTTTTGTCCTTCATCACAGCGATCGGATCGGTAGGCAGGATTTGGTTCTCGGTCGTTCTCCTTGTCTCGTCCATCTTGATGTTCAAGTGGCTGACAAAAAAGAAAACACCGCGCACATACACGCAGGTTTGCTCTACGTGCCGCCATGTATTGAACGATCTGTGACAGATGTGCAGTGGATAATATAAGGTTACGCAATCGTGTGCTTGTGTGCCACCCTTGTTCCGCAGCGCTCACTCCATCTTGTGTGGTTTGCACCGCACAGTGGGTGCCGGACACCGGGCCGGAATGGCAGACAGCATCTGCGTGCGCAGGAACGCCACATACTTCGTGTTAATTCGGAAGTTCTCAAAATGTTATGTCGCGCTTGCGCAGTGAATTATGTACATGTTTGGTATATGGTCGAACTTGACAACCTCCTCGAACCGATGTGCAGGCATGTACGGATGCTTTAGACAACTGGGTACAATGCGGCACTCCACAGCTTCTGAAGCAGGCTTATAAACTTGGTCTGTCCGTCTCCGCTCCGATTGATGCACACAGTGGCAACACAGTACTGCACGTGGCCGCGCAAAAGTCCTCCTTGGATGTGCGCTTCCAATCATCTCCTTTTGAACGTAACAACTCGCTGTCAGCATGTGTACAGCGATAGGCGCCATGCGCAATTTCTTATTGGATCCCTTCCCGACGCAATGTGCCACCGTCCCTGCCTGTGGCCGATGTCGTATTTGTCTGACCACGACGCCTTGTGCAGTCATTGTTCGTGCTCCATGGCCTCCATGCTAAAGACACCATTCCTAACAAGCATGGACGCTTTGCAATACATATCGCCGCAGCCTGTGGGTTCCGTGAAGGAGTGCAATACCTGCTGCGGAATATGTCAGCAAGCATAGATGCCCGCGACGCCGAAGGCAGGACGCCTCTCATGCTAGCCATCGCTAATAACCAACAGGAGGTAGTGAAGGTTCTCGTCATTCGCGGCGCTGACGTTGTAACAGCCAGGACAGCAGAAGGTGTGACTTGCGGTCACCACGGCTCGGTGGATTTCAGCTCCTTCTGCTTCGCACACACCGCGAGGACACAACCTGCAGCAGCGGCAGCATCCAGTATACTCGCTGCATCATGCCCAAAATGAGTCTGCTTCGCGTGTGAGCTTCTTTGCTTCATCCCCGGCAATCGGTCGGCATTGCGACACCGCAAGGGTCAAGGAGTCCAAACCTGTGCAGGGCTGTACGCGATACATTTCTGCCGATCACCAGATATCCTGCGCTATTTGACAACTACCACCGCCATGCGAGTCAGCATGCAAGCAGCTTCAGGCGAGACCATCCTGCATGCTGCCAGTCGCCGTGCCGATGTCCCCGTCGCTGCAGAGGCCATCGCACTGGGCGCAAACATCGGGGCCATAGACAAATGTGGAAACAATGCGCTTCACATCGCTTGCCATCACGTGCGCCTTCTTAGCCTCTTATCCCTTGCTGTCTGAGAAAAATGCCAGCCGTGAATGGTACAGGGGTCCCAGTCATATGCATGCCACGGCATCGCATGCATACACATGCATACAGACTCCATATACATGCACACAGCCTCGGCCAAGCTTGGCATGCCAAGGCCACACTGGGCCCATGCAGTCCCATCACCGATAGCCAGTCTGCCTTTACACAAGCTCCTGCCACCACGCGAGCCCTGCGCTTGTGCTGTCCCACTCCTGTATGAATGCGCACGCAGAGGCTATCCAGGCTCAAACTCCAGAGGCTACTCAGCCTGGCACTCCTCCCTGCCTCCATGCATCACCTCCGCCAGGCCTGTCGTGCCCGGCGCACTTGGCAGTCCGCTTGTCTGTGTCATTATCCCCGTGGCCACAGCATATTGTCAGTACGTCCTGTCACACAGCCCCTCGTCATTGTCCCCTGGGCCCCAGCATTTTGCCAGTTTGTCCTGTCACACAGCCGCCCCTAGTTTGTTTTCTCCCCCCTGCAGGGCCCTGGGCAACAGCTGGGCCTGCCTCCTCTAGCGCCAACGCCACCGCCCCTGGCACCGCTGTAGGCTAGAAACGGTCACGCATGCCAGCCAGCGGCAGGAAGGTCGGCAGCAACCGTTCAGCTGCAATGCACAGCTGGGCGCAGGCATTGTTCTTCTCGAGTTACTGCTTGTTTGGAACCATGCTGCCACGCCTGTGCCACCGAGTGCGGAGTCTCTCGAGATCTCAAGCGGGTTGCCGTGCGTGTATAATGAGGCCAACAAGTACACCCTCCAAACCTCCTTGCCGCACACCACTGCCCCTGCAGCCTGCTCCGGCAGAAGCACAGGCACAGCGCAGCACAGCGCTCGCAGCGGCCCTCCCGGCCCACCGGCAACCGCTTCTGCGCGCCTGCTCCCATCCGGCGGCCACCCAAGCGCGTCTGCCGCAATGCAGCGTCACCGACGTGCTGTGTGCTGTGGCTGCAGGGGCGTTCGGAGATCGTGCCTTTCCTGGTCAAGTCAGGGTGCAGTGCGACAGATTCGAACCACCGAGGGTTCACGCCGGTGGAGCAGGCGCTGGTACGCCAGGACTGCGACACCTCGTACGCGCTCTACTGTGCCGGAGCCATCTTCACCAAGCGCCAGCTGCTGCTGCTCAGCATCCTCCTCCGCCACTCCTCCATCCTCAAGTGCGCCCTGGCCCCCCCCCGGGTTGTGCTTTCCAATACGCCCTCGATTGTGTTTCCCATTGTAAGCTCGCTACGGAGCGGTACCGTGCTTCAAACGCCTGCGGGCGCGCCAGCATGGTCACGCCAGGAGGTCGGAATGGTTCCTGAGATTGCTCGGCGTAGGCACGCCTGTTTGCCGTGTGAGCATGTCGTGTGTGTGGACCAGTACGGCCGCGGGTGTGATCGTTTATGCGAGCTCACTCAAGACGACCAGATCGAGAGATAGGCACCGAGCGGGTCGGCATGCGTGGCACCTGCCGATTTAAACCGCTGCCGCGCGTGTGCACCTCCGCTGCCGCGCGTGTGCACCTCCGTTGCCGCGCGACGCCACGAGGCCATGATGCGTTGCGATGCTATGAGCGTTGCACCGCTGGTTGGCAGCCCTCTGCACAGGCGTTGCGGAGTCGGTGCCTCATGGCGGGCATGCATGCAGGGCGATCCACAGCGAGAAGCAGACGCAAGCACCGGCAGACGGCGCGCTGCGCGCTGAGATGGGCAAGCTGGAGCGTGCGTCACAGGCTGTGCTCAGCGGCCGCACGCCGGACCCTGGCGGCCTGAGCTCACTTGTGGTTGTGCCGGGGACGGTTCCGGAAGCTCCGAACGACCCCGGGTCCCTCGAGGAGGCGTTGCAGAAGATCCACGACCCGGTGCCGCGGCCGGTGGGATCCGACGCGTCCGCCGTCCTCGTCAGCGTCTTCTCGCGCTTCCTGCGGCACAGCATGCATGAGGGCGGCCCGGACGCCGGCGGTGACAGCGGCACGCGTGCAGAGGCGGTGCCAAAGCGGTACAGTGATAGTGAGACCGCCGCAGGAGGGACCGGGCGGGGCATGCCAGCGCGCGAGACCTCGCCGAAGGCGACGCTGGCCGCCGCGCGCACCCGTGGGCCGAATGCTGCACCGCTGCCAAGGAGGTCGCTTGAGCAGGCAGCCGTTGCGGCGTCTCTAGGGCCTGCAGGTGCGATCTTGCGCAGCCAATGCCCTGACAGAAAAAAACCTGGTTGCACCGGTGCGGGAGGTGGCATATGCACCCTGCATGCTCTGCCATGCTGTGCTCGGCTCTGGAGCGGTGCCGCTGGATGCACAGGTTCATGCGCATGCCTCTGAGTCACGTGTTGCTGAGTTTGTGGGCTACCGGTGTCCCTGTGATAAGTGCCACGGTCCATGGCTGGTCGCATCGGCAGAGCTCAACTGCGCGAGTCGTGTTGCGCTGCAATTTCGCAGCTGACTGGTCCGGTGTTGGTTCGCTCGGCCATATCATCATCACATCTGCTGCCACACAGTTATTTGTTTGATGCATTGCCATGCTTGCCTGCCTGTATGCTCTACCACTGTGTGGAGCATATCTCTGAAACGGTTCTCATCTGCTGTCGCACTGTCGCCCCTGTGACCACCCGTGCCTCTGCATGCTGCAGGGCGCAAGAGTCTGGAGAGACTGCTGCCACACTACCTCTACGGCCTCCGGCCCCCAGGGCAGGAGAAGAAGGACTCACAGCCGCCGTCGTGGCTCGCTGCAGCGGCAGGCCCGGCGCCCCCGGTCAAGCCGCAGCCGCCCGCTGCCGCCACCAGCACCTCCGCACAGCCCCCCAACCAGCGCCACTCCGTGGTGCCAGCCGTCCCTGCGGCAGAGCCGCCGCCCCCGGCTGCGCCGGAGCTCGTTTGCCGGTTGCCCGGGGGGCCCCCGCCGGCCCGGCAGTCGATGCGGCACGGCATGCGCTCGAGCTTCATGCACCGGCCGTCGCTCGCCGTCAACGGCTTCTCCGGCCCACCACCGCCGTCGCTAGAGGGTGACCGCAGCACAGTGCGGCGGTCGACATTCTGGGCGCGCGGGAAAACCGCGCCGAGCCAGGGGGGGATGATGCCGCCGGTGCGTCGCAGCCGCACGCTCGACCTCGGCCGCCGGAACGGCCAGGGCTACGGCGTCGGCTCGGCTGCGTACGGCGCGCCACAGCCCCGCAGCAACCTCCGCGGCGTGCACGATGACATCACGGTCGCGCGGTCGAGCCGGGAGGATGACCTGCCAAGAGGTGAGGCCGTGAAGCAGGACGGGATGTGGGAGTTTGAGGCAATGATGGCGCGGCGTGTGGCGATGTTCGGCCGGCCGAGCCAGGCGCAGTGAGTGTGGCATGCATGCCCCCCATCCCCCGCTTCACGCTCGCAAGCGCTCGCTGCTGCTGCTGCTGCTGCTGTGTGGCCTCTTTTAGGTGTTACTGCTCCAGAGTCTTGCGCCACACCTCATTACCGGGCTGAATATGGTGCTGTTTGCACGATACTTGGTCCGGGGTACAAAACCCATCCCAGAAAAAAGTGTTTTCTGGCAATGCTCTAGGCTTTCTGGCAATGCGGTCGTGTGTGCACATGGTGCTGTCAACGGCTTGCCTGGTGGCTCGCGATGCGGCTGTCATTGCCGGGAGCAGTGAGCCCGCGTGGCCGTTCGGTAGCCACGGCGCGCACGGAGGCGCCATGATGAGCTCTCTTGGCCCTGCACGGCTGGTTTGGATCTGCCCGGACTGGTGCTGGTTTGCTTGCCAGGCAGGCACGCAGCACGTGCCGCGCGTCGTCTCGGCCCAAGCAGGCGTGTTGCCCGTGTTAGCGGGGGGGTGGGGGGGGGGGGGGGGGGGTACAGAGCTAGGTTCCTGAGGGGCACCGGGATGGGATATACAGACCCAGATATACAGACCCAGATATACCAAACTGGGTTCAGGAGGGGTGTACCATTCACGTTCAAGAAGCACAGGCGCTGCGGACAGATCGGCGCAGGCCACAGAGCGCCGCTGCCCCGTGCATGGGGCGCAGGTGCAGCGGCAACAGTCAGCATGCTGCTGTTGTTTGCAGGCTGGTGAGGAGGAGGCCACTGCCGTTGTTTGCGTGCTGTGCAGGAGGAGGCCACATGCTGGAGGGCAGGGGGGCAGGGCAGGGCAGGAGGAGGTCGGGCCTTTTTGTGGTTCCAGGCGTCCGAAAGGGTTGTGGCGTGTATAAGCCTGTAGCTATAGCCTGCGTAAGGTGCTGGCAGGCTGGGGTGAGGCTCAAGTGAGCAACGCCGTGTGGAGGTTGCGCGTGGCTGGGGGCTGCTTTGGCTCCTCGCCGCCGCACCGTGCTGCGCTGTGTGCTGCGGAAGGTGGGTTTCAGAGCGGGCGCCTGTGCGCCTGCAGTTTTGCCGCAACACTGGTCGAAGCCAGCGCGTTGTGCTGTCGTTTTTGGGACACTGCACTGCGCCCTTTGGGCCGCCTGGGGCGCTGTGCTGCCTGCTGTGCTGCCTGCTGTGTGTGTGTGTGTGTGTGTGTGTGTGTGTGGTGGCTGGTTCGCAGAGGTGTGCTAGTGCATTCCCTCTGTGCGGACACACTGGCCACACGTGTTGGCCGGCGGGGCCGCAGCTAGTGCTGAGCCTGCTGGTCCTGAGCCTACGAATCTGCATGCAGCCGCCAAAACTGCGTATGCATGCATGCGTGCATCTTCACTCGCCTCTGCAGGATCCTAGGTGGAGTGAGATTATGACAGAGACAGATGTGCTGAAACTTAAGAGACATGCACAAGAATTGTTGATTGCACAGTGCGCCTGCTGCGCATGCATTGCACAGTGTGCACGCGGTTGTTAATGCTTGCCCGTAGGCAGCCTTGCGCTGTGTCGGCGGTTTTCCTCGCTCTGGTGCTGCTGCGTCTGTGTGCTGTGCGCGGTTCTGCCCCAGTTTCGATCTATCAAACTTATCCTTGTTAGGTCTACAGCGAAAAAGAGAGATCGCGGGTGCTTTCAAGGGGTAGGTGTAGACAATTTACATGGTGCACATCATTGGACTGGCGTTCCCTTGTGCCCCAGTGCGCGGCTACATGCCAATCATGGCATACCAACTACACTGCTGCAGCAGGGTGTCATTTACACTTATTCAAGAGTGCTTGGTTTACACTCAATCAACAGTGCTTGATTCACAAGAATAACAGAGTGTCTGATTTGCACTGATGAAAGGGCGAGCAGAACACTCCACACGACAGTGTGGCCACACAACATGCACTGCAGCCCCTGAGACATTCCATCACTGGCCCTTTACTGTTCAAATGTTGGACAACAAATCATCGACCAAATCGGGGCGAGGCTCATTAGGGTGATGAAGCGTTCCAACTCTGCAACAGTAGAGGGCCATTGATAGAGTTCGTCAGGAGTGAGAATCCATCGACGGGGCCAAACACCACAGCCTTCAATAGCAACCGCTCAGTGGGCGGCTACCCGCACCAAACTCTCAATCAATAACAAGCTCTATTAGCGCGCTGAGGATGTTTTTTTATGGCTCATTAATGTATGATCACAGGTCTCAGGCCATAGACGGCTTGCAAGGCCCGGAAGCTCGGGCCGTGGGATGATGCAACCACACACTGTTCCAGGCCTACATATAACATGCACGAGCTCTGATTACATTGTCGCGGTTGCACGTCTGCACCCACACGAGAGTGCATGAAACAGTTGTGGCAGCTGCATACAAGCCGCCGTGTTTCGAAAGATCAAACTGTGTATCAGCAACAAAAACTGTCCCCATTTTTGCAGAGCGGCTTCAGTGATGACCAAAACGCACATTACAAACATCATGTCATGTCACATGTCACAAGCATCATGCCTTGCGCGCCTCTCGACACCTCGGTGCCGCCTGCCTCTGCCACGAAAACCTCACAGCCCGCTACCGCTATAGCAACGCGTGTTGACCTCATTTGTGCTCAACCCGTGCACATGTCCACCACAACAGCCAGCTGCGCTCGCACCAGGCCTGCCCTCAGCAGGCCAGCTTGCAGCAGCAGCCCTGTCCCCTATACTCTGCGCCCTTGAAACCCGTCACCCCCTTCCGAATATCCCTGCCAGATGTGCCTCATTATCAGGTAGCAGTAGCCTAGCATCGCGCCGAAGCTGCACACGTGTGCTTGAACCAAACACGACTTCTCCCCACCCGTCTAGAAGATCGACTTAGACTCCTCGCTGGACTTGGAGGCGGCACGCCCGGCAAGACCCTGCTGGAAGCTTCCGCTGTCCACCGCGTCCATGATCTCCTTGGCCTCTTCGCCTTCGATCCGCAGCACGCTCGCAGCACGCTCCCGCGCTACCGCATTCTTCTCTCGGTCGCAGTACAGCCCGAACAGATCGAGGATCTCCTCCTGTGCATCCCACTTAACATCCTCCAGCAGCGCCTTGCCCCCCTCCGCGCTCACTGCCGCGCACGCGAGGAGGTTGTTCACGTACTTCACCGCCGCGTCGTAATCGCGTGTGCGGTAGTACGCAAACGCTTGCACCATAACAGAGCGGGCCTTGCTGCGGGCCGTCTCTGTTGCACGCGCCGCCGCCTTCACCGTGTCCAGCTTGAGGTCTTCCGGAAGCTTCCGCAGCAGCGCCTCGGCGTCGACGGCGCCGCCGTCGCCGCGGCTGAGCACGTCTGCCACGTGCGCGTTGTACAGCTGCGCACGCATGTTCTCTGCGAGCACCGAGCTCACGTCGATGTCCTGCTCCTTCAACTCCAACACCTGCACAGCACACAGCATGGCGCTCAGCACAGCAAGGCGCTCAAGCGAATAGATAATGGCAAGTGCATAGATGATCATAATCACAACAGAGCAGTGTCTCCATCGAATCCAACAGCCCCGACCAGCTGATGCTTCTAGACTCGACATAGACGGTGTTGTGTCTTCGCGATACGATTTACTGACCTCCGGACAGTCATCCCCGGCTCTCAACCACCAGTCAGCGGCCTGAGTAGTCAGGTTTGGAAGGCAGTTGACAGCACAAGTGGCGCCACGCCCCTGGTGGACGTGGACAGATGCCGTTCCTTGCATTTGTGAGCGCAACACTTGGATCAGGCGAACTGTACATTCGCAAAGACAGGGCAGATGCGGCAGGGCTGGGTGCATCGGGTGAGGACAAATGCAGCAGGGCTTCGTGGGTCAACAAGCCAGTCAGCTTATGCGTTGCTGCATAAGCTCTCACACAAGTGTTAAAAGAGGGCACCTTGTCGAGGGTGAGCTCGCCCTGGGCCTTGAGGCTCTGCAGGTTGCCGACGAGCCGCTTGTTCGTCACGCCGCGCACGATCTTCTGGGCCTTTTCCTCCGAGATGCCCATCTTTTCCGCCATCTCCTTCAGCTCGGCCGCACCCTCCGGGCTCAGGTTGCCGCCGGGCGCGATCGCCTCGGCCTGCGCCTTGTACGCGTCCTCCGCCATCTCCGAATGCACCTGCACCACACACGGCTCCCAGGTCGGAGCAAGCACACATAACGCAGGAAACACAGCACGCAACACAGCACGCAACACACACACACACACACACACACACACAATGCAAGGCACACAGCATGTAAAGCACACAGCATATAAAGCACACAGCATGCAAAGCACACAGTACGCACAGCACACAGCACGCACAGCGCGCAGCAGGGGTAGGCGCACGGTGTACACGTCCATGGGCCCGAGGCCGAGGACATCGCCGAGCTGGCTGAGGCGCGCAAACTCCTGCTCGTCGCGCTCGACGACGATCGTGCCGCCCATCGGCAGCTGCACGACGTCGCCTGTCATGCAGAACATGAGGTACGTCTTATAGATCTCGACGCGCTCCGCGAGCTCAAAGTCGTCCCGCACGGTGATGTCCTTCTGTGCGCCCATCTTGATCTCCTTGCCGCTCGCCGTCGTCACGGTGTCCTCGCCGCCCTGCACTGCGAGGCGCGCTGTGAGCGCTGCGCATGCTGAGCGTGCTGTGAATGTTGTGCAGACAGCTGAAACCGATCGAGTGCGTCCGTGCAGGCACTGCCCCCCAAGACACGCACTGACAGTCCATGCATGCATGATGTCAGAAGGGGATGTGTACGCGTGTAGAGCTCGCCGAGCGACAGGCATAAGAAACCGGTTGAATGTGGGCGTGGGCATCGCAGCAGGGCAGCACGCAAAGCACGGCTTCCCAGCTGCTCCCTCCACCGGCTTCCGAGGATGCCGGGGGTGACCCCACAAACGGCAGATGTGAGTGGCGGGGCAGGGTCACGGTGATGCATGCATGGCGCACCTCGCGTTCCGCCTTGGCGCGCTCGGCCTTGGCCAGCGACGCGGGCGTGTCTTCCGGAACGTCGCCACCGGCAACAGCCTCCGCATCAGCCGCCGGCGCCTGCTCGGCCTTTGCCTCCTCCTCGCTTTGCAGGTCGTCGCCCACAGCGCCGTCCACCGACGCGACGGTGTCTGTGTCATCTGCTGCACATCACGCACACACCGTGTTCACACATCACACCAAACACATACCGCGTGAACACAAAAAAAACGACGCAAACGGCATGTGGCATCCTGAAAACACATCATGTATTTCGACTTACTGTTACGACTATGATTCAATCAACTCTGTAGCATTAGTAGTCACCAAAGCGTAGAGAAAAACAGGCACACATGATCGTTGTCGTGTTGAACACGGCCACAGCACCCACAGCGCGGGCTCCGCAGCACAGCAGGGGCGACCGTGGACCTGGTGACGCCGGAGCATGTCATGTGCGGACCGTGCATGCACCGCTGCGGGGCGGGGAAGTGCATCCAGGTGCGGCTGCTGCGGGGATGACCAGGCGCTCGGCATGCACGTAGGCGGGCAGGCAGGCAGGCAGTTAGTCAGCCCCGGGTGTAGCTGTATATATACACATGATGCTCGACAAGAGAGCAAAGGCTCGCTGGATTGAGAACTCCTTGCGGGAGTTCAGTGCGGCGACAGTGAAAGGAAACGGGTTTGTGATCAGAAAGACCATGTCCAGGGTAGCACGGCTTACGGGTGCGCAGTTTGTGCCAGGTGATCGCCTGGCCGGCTTGCATCTGCTGGGTAGCATGTGAGTCTAGAATCTAGTTGTACGTTCGCTTGGTGCACTGGATCGGAGCCCCTCGATGTAACAGTACACATGATGCTCTGGATGTCATCGTAACCACGATGTCCCTCGCGAGGCCTCGATATACATGTGCACGCACTGCAGCATTCCTTACTTGGCATGAGAGCAGGTAGGCAGGCGCGCGCACCTCCCGAGGCCTCCGCGGCGGCCTGCTCCTTCTCCTTCTCCGCCTGCTCGCGCGCCTTTGCCATCGTCTCGGCCAGCTCCTTCATCGCGTCCTCCTTGCGCTCCTCTTCGCCGCCGCCCTTCGTCGCGGCCACCAGCGGCGCGAGCACGACGTTGCTGTAGTAAACAACTTGCCGCAGCTCCCGCGCGTTGTCCAGCTTGTTGCCTGCACGGCGACCCCCGCTCTTTACGGTTATCATTACGATCAATCAACTGTGTCATTCAGTAGCAGCATGAGCTCCTCCTGCTTGTTAAAAAGCGGGGAAAAAAACACTGCTTGTTGTTAAATCAATGTTCCCCCACCCCCCTCCTTTTGTCGCGTTGTAGTAATAACGCGAGTTCCACCTGTGACCAACACGGTCCCTGCTCTAGACGATCATCATAGGCATGCCACGGGTGGAAGTGATGGTAATAATGCAACAAAAAGGCGGGGGGTGGGGTAACATTGATTTAATAACAAGCTGCCCGAACTGCACTCGGCCCGCGCCGCGGTTGTGGCTCCGCTCACATCTGGGACTCGTCTGTGACCACTGCCGGCGTCTGACAGCATGGGGCCATACGGGAAAAATGCAGCCATCCAATTCAGAAACGAGCCTGGTTCGACCAACCAGCCCTCCATCGCAACCGACAGTACCATCTCAGCAGAGCAGGAAAAACCCAAAGCGCAGCCGGCGCACGGCACGAGACAGCTCTGCACGAAGAGACACAGCGCAGCAGGAACCGCAGCACAGCGTGGAGCGCACCCTTGTTGCGCGCCGAGTTGACCATGCGCACCAGCTCCGTCCGCGCAATCGACTCCAGCGCCGCAAACGCCTCCTCGTCTGCCATGCGCAGGTCGCGCTTCGCGGCCCCGACTTGCTCCGCGAGCTCCTCCGAGAACTTCTCAACACCCGCCTCCATCGCCTTCCGGATGCTTCCACGCAGCACATCGCCCTTGAGCTCCCCGTCGATCTCGGCCACATCCTCCGGCTTGAGACACAGCAGCCGCGCCGTACGCGACAGCGCGCGTGCATCCTCCTCGTCAATCTTGCTGTCCCTCAAACACTCCAGCAGCTTCGTGCGGTACATGCTGCGGTGCATAGCCAGCGCCTGCTCCCCCGGCATTGAAACTCGCGTGATCAGCTCGTTGAGCACCGACGCCGGCGACTCAGCGTCGTCGAGGCGGCCCCCTTGAACCGCCTCCTTGAGGATCTTTTGGTACGCATCGGCCACCAGCGTCGCACGAACGTCATCCGCCTTGCGCTCGGGCAGCGCGAGCATAGCACGCAGCTCACGAACGTCGGCGTCGAGGTCCGGCGGCAGCGCTGTGCCTGCCGCATCGACCTTTGACCGCATGTAAAGCTTGTACGCGTCTAGAAGGTCGTTCTTCGCGCCCGACGCCGCGAACCTCGTGCCGTCGACCGTGAGCTCAGGCAGCCCCGGCACCACCTCCATCGTATCCTCCACCTCTGCAAGTAGCAACCCTGTGTAAATACCAGCCTGCATGCTGCCCATGCATGCAATGCGAGCGTGTGTCGACGCACACACACCGCAACTGACCTGCTCCACCACAGCACTGCAGGTGCCATTGGTGATGACAGCTGCAGGACAGACAACTCGGTGGATAAGGCCGTTGTCACCGCCTAGCACTAGTTTCGGGAGGTGCCAAGTTACGGCCGGCTGTATTACTGCAACAGCACCATCCAGTGTATAATACACCTCTCTGACAGCGCACAGTCCAAACACGAGACCGGCGGCATGCATGCATGCCCAACGATCAGAAGAGGCCTAGAGGCAAGCACCTTCGGGGGAGCCAGCGGCGGCCTCGGCCTCTGCGAGGGCGTCTGCGTAGACCGCGGCCACGGCGCGGCGCTCCTTCAGCAGCGCGTCCAGCGCGCCCACCACGATCTCGGGGTCGGCCGACGCGCCACGCGTCTTTGACGCGGCCACTGCCTCCTCCAGAGCCGTCTCCAGTGCCGCGCCGCGCAGCGACTGCAGCTGTTTCACGGCCGCCGCGTCCGAGATGCCGAGCTCTCGCTGCGCAGCACGCACAGCGCGCAAGCCGCCGGCGTCCATCGGAACGGTGCCGCCAAAGTCGCGGCGCAGACGCGAAATGAGTAGGGCGGAGCCTGCATGCACGTGTTCCAAATGTGATCTGGCTCCCCGTCTCCTCCTCCTATGCCATGCATGCCATGAAAGCACCTTCATGCAGGCACGTCACGCACGACTCTGCCGCGCCGATTGCCTTGCCAGTGCTGAGCACAAGTAACCACAACAGCAACCTTGCCGCCTGAACTGCAATGGTGATACCCAACAAATACCAGTGCTTCATTGACCACAAGCTAGAGCCGTTTGGCGAATGGCCTTGTTGTTGCATACGGCGCAATAAAACGACAGCTATGATAAACAATGAACCTTGCCATCAGTGCAACGGCATGACGCGGGCCACACAGGCCCACATAAGATCATCCGAAGCTGCTGCTGGTATGCAAGCTGCACACAAGCTGCACACAAGCTGCACACAAGCTGCACACAAGCTGCACACAAGCTGCACACAAGCTGCACACAAGCTGCACACAAGCTGCACACAAGCTGCACACAAGCTGCACACAAGCTGCACACAAGCTGCACACAAGCTGCACACAGCCGGGAATAGCAAGGTGGCCATTGCGGGCAGAGTACTAGAGTCCTAGCGGCCTCGCGGCCGCTGAGATGTGAGTTCGCGCCGATGGAGTTGGTGCCGGGGCCATACAAATGCGGCTTGACAAAGCGCCGGACTGCGCCATAGCACAGACGTGTGATCAAACACACCCGCATGCGCCGCGCATGCAACAGACAATTACTGCTGCCCAAACACAGCAGGGCAGCGCAGCGCGACAGCGCAGCGTGCACCTTCCGCTGTTCAGAAAACGTGCTGTCCCAGCGTATTCTGGCGTTGCATCCGGTTGCCGGCGGCAACCAGTGCACGCCAATAACACTCTGGCATGCATGCATGCAAACACAGCAGATCCCCTGCCACGGATCCCGGGCGATGCCCCAGCTGCACAGAGCAGCCCCGTCTACCACCGAAAACCCTGTAGAATCCCGAGAACCCTGAAGCCTACACGCAGAGAGAACCCTGAAGGCCGCACCTGACTCGCGCTTTGCGATTGCCACCTGCTCGGGCGACACGCCGAACCGCGCCACCCACGGCGTGAGGAAGCCGCTGCGGACGTCCCCGAACAGCTGGCTTGAGACGTAGATGAGCTTCTGGAAGGTTCGCGCGCCGGCGGCGGCCTCGTCGACATCGGAGACCTCAAGGCGCTGCCGGTAGAAGGTGCGGCCGACGTCGAGGTGCACAAGCGCTGCCTCCTCGTCGGGCAGGCCCACCGCGTCGAGGAACTCGCGGCACTTGACGGCCTCGTCGCCGAGCAGCGGCGTCATCCCAGCCGGAATCAGCACCTGCACAGCACGCAGCACGCTATCATCCATGCTTTCAATGGCACATCACAGCACGAATCACGGAACATAGCTCGGATCATGGAGCACAGCACAGAGCACGGGACACAGCACGGAGCACGGAGCACAGCATGGTGTCATGACCATGCGTGCGAGGCTGCTGTGGCGGGCTGCTGGGAGAGCGACTCGGGCAGGGGCATGCGGTTGCCGCTGGGCGACTCGAGACAAGGTTCGTCACCAGCGCAGCACGCACAGCATGGTGCCCCGGTTGGCAGCGCAGCAGAGTGCATGCAGAGGGCTGATGTCCTGTAACGCCACGTGGTGCAGGGGGCATGTGTGGAGTGTCACTTTCTGCAGCGGCAAGAGGCATGGGCATGTGTGGAGTGTCACTTTCATGTGTGCGCTGCGTGTGCTGCGTGTGCTGCCCGACTCAAGTCCCTGCGCGTAGCTATGCGAGCTTGCCTGCCGCAACTTGCAGAGCGTGAGTGGCTGCAGTGCGCAGCGTGCGTGTCAGGGCGCGGAGGGCAACAGGGGCAACATGGGGAACGGGGGGGGGGGGCACTTGGAGGTAGCCAGCGTAAGCTTGCTTGATGCCAGTCAGCGCGTCAGCGCTGCCGGCGAACCGCTGCTTGATGCCCTCTGCGACAGCGGCGTCCACGACTGTCGGGTCATCAGCCGTCGCGATCGAGTTCCACAGCTCCACTCCGGCGGCGGAGCCGCGCTTGCGATTGACAGAGGACGCGCCGGCGATCACAGCGCCGCCGGCCACGGCCGCCGCGCCAGCGTGGGCGGCCTTGGCGACGGTGCCTGCAGAGCGTGCCTGGCAGGTCAGCGGCAGACACAATTTTCACAAGGGCAGGGGCAAGAGGCCATATTGTGTGTGTCAATCTCCACACACATTTGTCACAGTTGTCGAGCCCGTGGTGGGGTGATCACCGCATGCATCACAATGTTAAATGGAACAGCAGGGCTGGGAGAATATTCAAACAAACCTGAGGTCGTTTGTATTTGAATGAACGCCCAGTATGATACATGTAGCGATCACAAAAACAGCACAACGGACGGTGTTCTGCGTAGGATACAGAGCGTAAGTAACTGTTGCAGTGGGCAGCATGCGACAGGGTTGCAGCGGAGTGTTGCCATGGCGAAAGTGGTGCTAATGTGCTGTGGCTGTCCAGCACATGGTACGTCTGCGCTGCAGCTGTGGCGGCAGCAGCGAGTGGTCCCGTGGTTGCAAACAGTGCTGGCGTGGCGCTAAAGCATGCGATTGGTGCTGCGCCCGGTGCTGCGCTCTGTGCTGCGCTCTGTGCTACGTTCGGTCCTGCGCCCGGTTCTGCGCTCTGTGCTGCGCTCTGTGCTGCGCTCTGTGCGGCGCTCGGTGCTGCGCCCGGTGCTGCGCTCTGTGCTGGCCGCAGTCGGCACTGGTGAGGAACGCGGAAGGGACCAGGTGGCACCGTGCCAGCCTCAGACTTGGGTATGACTTTGAGCCCGCAGAGCAACTGCTCCCTCCATGCATGCTCCAGGAAAGCTCCCTGCTCGCTGCATGCTGGGCTGCAGAAGAAGACGCTGTGAGCTGTGCAAAAACTGCTGCAGCACAGCGGGCATAGGAATCGCGCAGCCTGTCCATGCATGCAGTCGCCTGACGTCCCTTCAGGGGCCATGGCCTCTGGTACAAGCAACCTCTGGTGAAAGCCTCTGTTGGCTTCCAGGCGAGCAGAGGCTGGTCGTGGACTCGGATGACTCCGATACCGCACCCAAGCCCACGGTTCAGGGCATGAGCACACAGCTTGTGTAGTCGGGAAGCAGGCATGAGCATGCTGTCTGTGTGTGTGGTCGGGAAGGGGCTGGTTGCGCGATGCAGCCAGGTGCGACGTCGGGTATGCAGTGGATTGCGGTGTAGGCTCAGGAGGATGGTGCTGAGGGGTACCAGACTGTGGTAGATGCAGCCTGTATGCGATTTCAGGCCTCTGTGAATAGTATGGTACATGGCAGAGCACACGGTAGGTGTGCGAGAGCAGCAGCATGGCAGAATTCGAATTCAAATTCTGTGCCCCCTGGCACAGGTTAAGGCTGACTCAGCTGAGCAGGATGCAATGAGTGATGCGTACACGCATAGTAAGTCCAGGTGAGCAGGAAGTATGAGGTCTCTGGAAGGTCGGACTGGTCCTGCTCTGGCCAGTACTGGTGCAATGCAGCCCAGCCCTCGTATGGGCGGCTGGGCCAGAAAGCGATTGAGTCTGTGAAAAGGCTTGGGGACACCGCTGCCATGTCGGGGCGGATCTCCAAGTCGGTTTTTTGTCATGAACACGTACAAGAAGTTGTCTTGTGCGTTGCAGAGGGGGAATGCCAACATGTATGCTCAGTCGCTGTCAGCCATTGCGCGTGTGACCGGAAAGCACTTAATGCCGGGCCTGGACGTGCCGGTGGAGCAGTTCTGAGTGTGTTGTGAGCCGTGCTGTGAGCAGCACTAGTGAATAGCGTGTGAGAATGTGTCGAGGGAACTTTAGCGCAATACAGAAGCTGCTGTGTTTCTGTCTGTGTACGGCGCTTGGCCATGGTGATTGATTTTTGGTGCATTGCCATGAATCGTGCCTCTGTGTTCTACCACCTTGTGGAGCATACATCTGTAACTTACCACACCATGCAGCCCAGGCTGGTGCGGCACAGTGATATTGCTCCGGCGATTGAAACAAAAGGCCTCCCCCTATCAATCGCATCAGCAATTATGACGCATGATGGAAGCTTGAACCTGGGCCATTTGAGGCAGTCGCTGGTTCTTCGTCAGCGTGTTGTTGAACGCAGCTCTAGCGCGTTGCACAAGCATGCGGACGTAGACATGTGCTTGGTTGCGATGGCGGGAAAGTCACCAATATGAGTAACGTGTTGATCAGGCGCTTTGCTAGCCCATCGCATACACAGCTGCTTCGGAAAGTACTGCTGCCAGCGATGACGAGTGTGAAGAGGCCTAGAACATGGATAAGTTGGTGGTGACCAATTGTTCGTTCAACGCGATTTCCGAATAGAGCGACATGATTCATGCCCATCAACTGCGGCAGTTTAGTGCAGTGTTTGGGCTGTTCGACTGCATCGCCTGTGTTGCGGCGTGTGCGCTCGCCAACCTACGATCTGCACACCACGACGGTAACTCTGCCCCACTGTGGACAGAAGTACGTTCAAGAGGCGCAAATTAGCTGTCTGGCTGGCGATCGGCGCTGCAGCGCGAGCGACACGTGCAAGAACCCCATACCTTCGAGTGGAGCCTGGCTCGCCGCTGCATAGCCTCCGAGCGCTGCGCCTGCGGCGGCAACAGCAGACATAGCGTAGTATACTGGCGTTGCAAGGCCTGCCGCCGCTGACGTTAGCCCATCCAGTTCCCGGGTGCCGCTGAACTGCTCTTTGAATCTGCCCACTCGTTCCTGCACACATCTTCGAGTCTGCCAACACACGCTCGACTGGAGCGCGAGCAGAGCCACCGACGCATTTTTGTCTTACCTCTGGAGTCTCAGGGACGGCGGCATCTGCTTCTGCTGCACGCACCGCCCATTTTCGGGCCAGTCGCGCACGGATGTGCAGCCCCGAAGGGCAGAACTGCCGCGTTGAACACTTCATCGGCTTCATTTCTACGCCACAGGAGCAGGAAAATGCGCCAGCTATCGTCGTGGTTTGTTATACGTTGACAGTGGAATCCGGGACGTACTGTCGAGTTCCAGACGTGACTACCCATGGCTGTCGCCGACACAGCAGCCATGCATGCGGCTGAACCATTTCAATTGAACACGCGCGGCCATAGCATGCAAAGCTTCGCCTTTTGGGAACAGATCCGCGCCGGGAGTGCTTGTATGTAGCCGGACGAAGCCGGTGCTTAGGTCTGCACAAGGAGGCTCGAGCATCCTTGGGGAAGGCCGGGCGCATAGCGTCATCAGCGGTGTTACATGCAGGCGAACGTGGCACCAGGCTGTCCATCACAACGTCGCAAGAGACTGTGAGATTGCCCCTACAACGCCTACTGCTGGGAAAATGTCGCTGTCCATTGGAGCTGATCGTGCGCTCGAGCCGCGAGCGTACTACTTCGACCGCGTCGGTGAAGCGGTAGACGATGCCTGGTGTGCGTCAACAACCTGGCGATGTGCAAGCGATGTTCTGCTGTAGAAACATCGATATATATCTAATTGCCGTGTTACTACACGCCAATGTGTGTTCCCGGCGCTTTTGCTGGCTGACAGCGGACGTCGAACGTGTCCAGGTCAGAAGACAATCCAGACGGCTTCAATCCTCACTGCAATTGCTGAAAACGGCGCCTCAGCACCGGTGGTTCTGGTGTGTTTTGTCATGTATATTGCATCAGCAGTGCCTGGGCACGCTGCATACCAGCGCGCACTGCAGCAGCGGTGTGGCCAAGCTCAACAGCGCAGCCCCGTCCGGTCGCGGCTGCTTCCCACACAGCCCCCAACTATCGTGGCACACATGTGCAGGATGCTTTGAACAGTCACTGCGCAACGCACGCCATCGTCGGCGAGCAGCTAAGGTACAACATGATGGTTGGCAGAGAAGACCTCCGAGCGCTAATCTGTGGCGTCCTCCAGCGGCACAGCATGGCCGGTATGACAGTGACGCCAGAAAACATGGTGCTAGCAGCGGGAGCTAGCTCCATCATCGACGCGGTCACGTTCCTGCTGGCAGACCCGGGCTGCTCTGCACTGGCTCCAGCTCCATACTACCCCATGTTTGACCAGGACACTCTCGTCCGCAATAATGTCACCTGCCGCCCTATATACCTCGACACCTCCCACCAGACCGACGCCACGGTCCTCGACGCCGCCAAGCGAGCAGCGGAGGCAGACCGGCGTCCCCCCACGCATGCTGCTCATCGCCAATCCAGACAACCCAACAGGTCCCGCCCTGCCTCTGCCCATCCCACACCCACGCTGGCGGGCTGTTGCGTTCATCTCCGTGCAACACCCACACTGTCACCGCCTCCACGCCCATTCGAACCTCGTGCACTGTGGCAGATCTAGGCTTTAGGCAACTGAGTGGCAAGCTAGTCGTTGGTGTGGCCGCAGGTGCAGTGCAGCAATGCATGCATGAGACTGCGGGAGTAGGACGTTGATGCATAGATTTGCATGGTGATCAGCAAGTTCGCTGTCACATATAGGACTGGACTGCCAGTTCACCAGTCGTTGTGTTTGACTGGCTGAATGGCAGGTACGTGTCTCTTGGACTTTGTTTGCATACTGCTGTGAGTTGGCATTGATACCTAGGACATTGATTGTGCTGTGTGCGAAGTGCAGGCTGTGACGTTGCATGTTGCTGCGAGCGAACATCGTAGACTCACAGTGCACATTCTGCCACAGGTGAGATCCATACGGCTTAAGTAGTGTACAATATGTGAAGCTGTAACAGTTGTGTTTGACTGGCTGAATGGCAGGCTGTGACGTTGCATGTTGCTGCGAGCGAACATCGTAGACTCACAGTGCACATTCTGCCACAGGTTATGGGGCCCGTCACGAGAGTGTGAACCCGCTGCAGACAAATTCCGTAGTTGTGCCGTAACTGGGCAACAAATCCCGACGCAATACGTAACTGTTTGCGTGGCCAGGCCGTAACTGGGTGGCAATATGGGGGATGTCGGATTTGGCAGTGGCGTGGGTCGGATCCAGCAGTTGGGGCGGGACGGTAACTTCCGTCAGTGGTTCGCCCACATGGAGGCAGCCCTCACCATGAAGGGGTGGGAAAGATGGCTGACCGAGGAGCCAGCTGAGGATGATGACGCCGGGGTAGCCGAGGACAGGAAGGCTAGGGCGGTCATTAAGTTCGGTCTGAAAGAAGCGTTGTTGAGAACGGTTCAGGGCGCGCAAAACAACGATGGCGGCGTGGCAGGCGCTGCATCATGAGCATGAAGGGAACCAATACATGCGCAGACACGCCCTGTTGCAGAAAGCAAACGACCTGCGACAAGGAGATAAGAGTGTCCAAAAGTACATTGATGAGGTCTTGATGCTCCGCGAGGACTTCGAGGACGCGGGCATGCAGGGTCAGGAAACTCTTCTTGTCAGTCAGTTTGTCAAGGGCATAAGACCGACATTGGGAAGTGTGGTTGGGCCACAACTGGGCGCGGATGTGCGGCGTGGAGCGTCATTGGAGGTCATCTGCGATACCTTCAAGGATCTCGTAACATTTCTGCCAGAGCGAAAGTTAACAGGGCATGCGGCCGCGGCGCGGGCTCCGACGCAGGGGCCATGCCACTACTGTGGTAAGGATGGCCACAGATGGCGGAGCATGCAGAAAGAGGAAAGATGACATGTCTGCGGGTCGGGAAATGAAGTGGTTCCGGGATCAGCAGCGTGAAGGGCCAGGTGGTAAGGAGAGTTCTCAGCCCGGAAAAGCACTGTCCGGTCAGGGCAGATGCAAGAGTCGCAGCGGCGACTGTAACGGTCCGTGCAGATAGGCCGGACATGCTAGTGTTCGACACAGGCGCGACTCACAACCTTTGTGAGTGACCTGAGCTTGGTCCACGACAAGGAGGACACGCCGGTTGACTTGTGACTCTAGCCGGGAAGGAAGAGCACGTGGTGGCATGCGCGGGCAAGGCGTTGCTGGAGATGGAAAATGGGTCAACTGTGACGCTGAAGGCATGTGCTATGCGTGCCGAGCATGGACATGAATCTGCTGTCAGGTGGCTACGTGAACTCCGTCAACGGTTCATGGGAAGGCAGACGAGGGTCAGCTGACAGTTCGTGATTCCGATGAAGATGTGGTGCTGACGGGAACACTGCGGGACGGGCTGTACTATATGACTTCACATGTACCAGAAACGTCAGCCAATCGTCATCCAGCCCACGCGTACGTGGCCAAGCAGGCGGAGCTGTGGCACAGACGCTACAGCCATGTGGGCATGCAGAATCTGGCGACGCGCCGAAGGTGGTGACCGGCATGGGCGAGGTGAAGTGGCCAGCCGATGATGCCAAGGCATGTGAGATTTGTCCTCTGGCGAAGCAGCCGCGGGCACACTCCCCGCTCAGACTCAGAGGCAGAGGCGCCGCTACAGCTTGTGCACACGATTATGATGGAGATCCGGGTGCCGGGGCTGAAAGGAGAGAGATATGCGAGTGACGCTGCTGGACGACTACAGCCGCTATGCTGAAGTCATCTGTGTGCGCACAAAGGATCAGGTCGCAGAAGCATTGGTGACGCGCCTGAAAGAGTGGGAGAGGCAGCTGCAGACACCGCAGAAGCCTATAATGTGGGTGAAAATTATTCGCTCGGACAACGGCACTGAGTTTCAAGGTGAAGCTGAAGTGGTGGTGCAGCAAGCGGGGCATCATCATGCAGCACAGTGTGGCAAGAAGACCGCGCAGCAGAACGGCAGAGCAGAGCGGATCAACCGAACGCTGTCTGAGAGGACGCGTGCGATGCTGAAGGATTGGGTCTGCCGAAGCGGCTTTGGCCACAAGCAATGGACACGGCAGCATATACTCGCAACCTGGTGCCGACAGAAAGCCAGACAAGACTCGCATGAGCTGTGTTCTGGGAGAAGGTGCAGATGTGTCACACCTGAGGGTGTTCGGGAGCAAGGCGACGGAGCACATTCCGTCAGAGCTGCGCAGCAAGCTGGACGATGTCAGCAGAGACGTGATCTTCGTCGGCTACCCCAGACACATGAAGGCCTGGACAGTGATGCACAAAGCGAAGGGTGTGTGAAGCTGTCGGACAGTGCGGATGTCTCGTTCCGTGAGGACGAGAAGCTGCAGCAGCCCAGAGAGCCAGAAGAGGCGCTGCCGGAGACAGAGTACGATGAACTCATCCTGTTTGATGACGAAGCAGGTGATGAGGACGCAGACCACGTGACTCTGTGAGGACAGTGATTGAGTGGTCCTGAGTGACGATGATTCAGATGCAGCATGGGACGGCCAGGGTGAGACCCGGGGGCCGGTGCTGATGATGCTGAGGGGAACCTGATGATGGTTCCGGTGACGATGGCAGGATGAGCCCATGCATGATGATGGAGGCGGAGGGGGCCGCTGGGGCAGGTGGCCAGAGGCGCTACCCCGGCGCGTGCCAGAAATCCGCCGAATCTGCCGTACAGGCTCAGCTGTTTGTGGCTGAGGGGGTGCAGACTGCAAGTGATGAAGACCTGCTGGTCGCACCGAAGTCGTATCAGGAGGCGATGAAGCGACCAGACAGGGAGGTCTGGGTGAGTGCAAAGATGAAGAGTATGGCTCACTCAGGGGCAAGGGCGTGATCGAGGAATGTGATCTGCCGCCCGTCAGAAGGCGCTCCCGTCGAAGGGGGTGTGCGATCTGAAGTTTGATGAGAAAGGCAACTTTGTGAGGCACAAGTACCGGCTCGTCGCAATGGGCAACCTTCAGCAGGAGGGGGAGTACGGCGATCTGTTCGGCGCCGACGGCCCAGAGCGCACCTTCAGGCTGATGCTGGCTCTGAAAGCGGCAGATCCCAAGCTGAAGCTGCGGCAGGTGGACGTGAAGACAGCGTTTCTGCATGCGGACCTGAAGGAGGTGGTGTACGTGTGCGCCCGCCGCCGAGCTGCGCAGGCACAAGGTGTGGAGGTGCGGAAAGCTCTGTATGGGCTGAAGCAGGCGCCGCGAGCCTGGAATGAAGAGCTGACAAAGGCGATGATCAGCGACAAGTACACGGAGTCAGAGCATGATCCGTGCTTGTTCATTCGAGGGACTGGACGCGACAGGGTGTATTTCCTGGTCCATGTCGACGATGCTGCCATCCTGGCAGCTGAGGGGGAAGATGACAAGGCAGTTGCGGACCTCAGCAAGCACTTTGAAGTGAAAGACCTGGGCGAGCTGAGCTACTTTCTGGGGCAGGAGGTGGCAGAAGTGAAGGGCCAGGGGGTGATGCTGAGTCAGGGCAGTACGCCAAGCGCATGCTGGAGAAGGCAGGCATGTGGGACTCGCAAGCCCAAGGCGACGCCGATGGAGGAAAGACACAAACTGCAGAAGACGTCTGGCTCGCCACTGACGGATGATGACCAGCGCAAGGCGGGCTATTCAGAATCGGTGGGTGCCTGCTGTACCTCTCACTACACACGGCGCAGATCTCGCATATCCTGTGGGGGGGTGTGAGTCGATTCATGTCGAGCCCCACAGATGTGCATTTCGCGGGCAATGAAACGTGTGCTTAGATACGTGCGAGGGACCTGGGACTGGGGGCTGATGTACCAGTACAGTCTCTCCACGTGGAGAGCAGGGGGTGCGGCATACACTGAGGCGGACTTCAAGGAGCTGGGCATGCAAGAGAGGCGGTGATGCGGCTCTACTCAGATGCAGACCTGGCAGGAGAGCTTGATGTCGGAAGAGCACTTCAGGGATTGCTGATGACGATGACGGAGGGCCGATTCTGTGGGCATCCAAGCTGCAGACGGTGGTGGCGACGTCTACGAGTGAAGCGGAGTACATCTCAGCAGCAATGGCTGTGAAGGAAGCACTGTGGGTGAGGAAGCTGCTGAGTGATGTCTACGGTAAGGTTCAGTGCATGCCATTGTACTGTGACAACCAGAGTGCGCTTCAGCTGATGAAGCAGAGGACTGCTGGAGTAGCTGGCAGGTCCAAGCACATTGATGTGCAGTACCATTTCATTAGGAACAGGTACTTGCGTGGTGAGGTGTCGGTGGAATTTGTGTCTACTGAGGAGCAGAAGGCTGACATGCTGACAAGGCATTGTCCGGGCCTATGCTGACCAATGCAATTGCTGGATATTTGAAGCCACCACCAAGCGACAGTGCTTGAGGGGGTGTGTGGCAGATCTAGGCTTTAGGCAACTGAGTGCAAGCTAGTCGTTGGTGTGGCCGCAGGTGCAGTGCAGCAATGCATGCATGAGACTGCGGGAGTAGGACGTTGATGCATAGATTTGCATGGTGATCAGCAAGTTCGCTGTCACATATAGGACTGACTGCCAGTTCACCAGTCGTTGTGTTTGACTGGCTGAATGGCAGGTACGTGTCTCTTGGACTTTGTTTGCATACTGCTGTGAGTTGGCATTGATACCTAGGACATTGATTGTGCTGTGTGCGAAGTGCAGGCTGTGACGTTGCATGTGCTGCGGGCGAACATCGTAGACTCACAGTGCACATTCTGCCACAGGTGAGATCCATACAGCTTAAGTAGTGTACAATATGTGAAGCTGTAACAGTGTGTTTGACTGGCTGAATGGCAGGCTGTGACGTTGCATGTTGCTGCGAGCGAATCGTAGACTCACAGTGCACATTCTGCCACATGCACCTGCACATCACGCACACACCGTGTTCACACATCACACAAACACATACCCGTGAACACAAAAAAAACGACGCAAACGGCATGTGGCATCCTGAAAACACATCATGTATTTCGACTTACTGTTACGACTATGATTCAATCAACTCTGTAGCATTAGTAGTCACCAAAGCGTAGAGAAAACAGGCACACATGATCGTTGTCGTGTTGAACACGGCCACAGCACCCACAGCGCGGGCTCCGCAGCACAGCAGGGGCGACCGTGGACCTGGTGACGCCGGAGCATGTCATGTGCGGACCGTGCATGCACCGCTGCGGGGCGGGGAAGTGCATCCAGGTGCGGCTGCTGCGGGGATGACCAGGCGCTCGGCATGCACGTAGGCGGGCAGGCAGGCAGGCAGTTAGTCAGCCCCGGGTGTAGCTGTATATATACACTGATGCTCGACAAGAGAGCAAAAGGCTCGCTGGATTGAGAACTCTTGCGGGAGTTCAGTGCGGCGACAGTGAAAGGAAACGGGTTTGTGATCAGAAAGACCATGTCCAGGGTTAGCACGGCTTACGGGTGCGCAGTTTGTGCCAGGTGATCGCCTGGCCGGCTTGCATCTGCTGGGTAGCATGTGAGTCTAGGAATCTAGTTGTACGTTCGCTTGGTGCACTGGATCGGAGCCCCTCGATGTAACAGTACACATGATGCTCTGGATGTCATCGTAACCACGATGTCCCTCGCGAAGCCTCGATATACATGTGCACGCACTGCAGCATTCCTTACTTGGCATGAGAGCAGGTAGGCAGGCGCGCGCACCTCCCGAGGCCTCCGCGGCGGCCTGCTCCTTCTCCTTCTCCGCCTGCTCGCGCGCCTTTGCCATCGTCTCGGCCAGCTCCTTCATCGCGTCCTCCTTGCGCTCCTCTTCGCCGCCGCCCTTCGTCGCGGCCACCAGCGGCGCGAGCACGACGTTGCTGTAGTAAACAACTTGCCGCAGCTCCCGCGCGTGTCCAGCTTGTTGCCTGCACGGCGACCCCCGCTCTTTACGGTTATCATTACGATCAATCAACTGTGTCATTCAGTAGCAGCATGAGCTCCTCCTGCTTGTTAAAAAGCGGGGAAAAAACACTGCTTGTTGTTAAATCAATGTTCCCCACCCCCCTCCTTTTGTCGCGTTGTAGTAATAACGCGAGTTCCACCTGTGACCAACACGGTCCCTGCTCTAGACGATCATCATAGGCATGCCACGGGTGGAAGTGATGGTAATAATGCAACAAAAAGGCGGGGGGTGGGGTAACATTGATTTAATAACAAGCTGCCCGAACTGCACTCGGCCCGCGCCGCGGTTGTGGCTCCGCTCACATCTGGGACTCGTCTGTGACCACTGCCGGCGTCTGACAGCATGGGGCCATACGGGAAAAATGCAGCCATCCAATTCAGAAACGAGCCTGGTTCGACCAACCAGCCCTCCATCGCAACCGACAGTACCATCTCAGCAGAGCAGGAAAAACCCAAAGCGCAGCCGGCGCACGGCACGAGACAGCTCTGCACGAAGAGACACAGCGCAGCAGGAACCGCAGCACAGCGTGGGAGCGCACCCTTGTTGCGCGCCGAGTTGACCATGCGCACCAGCTCCGTCCGCGCAATCGACTCCAGCGCCGCAAACGCCTCCTCGTCTGCCATGCGCAGGTCGCGCTTCGCGGCCCCGACTTGCTCCGCGAGCTCCTCCGAGAACTTCTCAACACCCGCCTCCATCGCCTTCCGGATGCTTCCACGCAGCACATCGCCCTTGAGCTCCCCGTCGATCTCGGCCACATCCTCCGGCTTGAGACACAGCAGCCGCGCCGTACGCGACAGCGCGCGTGCATCCTCCTCGTCAATCTTGCTGTCCCTCAAACACTCCAGCAGCTTCGTGCGGTACATGCTGCGGTGCATAGCCAGCGCCTGCTCCCCCGGCATTGAAACTCGCGTGATCAGCTCGTTGAGCACCGACGCCGGCGACTCAGCGTCGTCGAGGCGGCCCCCTTGAACCGCCTCCTTGAGGATCTTTTGGTACGCATCGGCCACCAGCGTCGCACGAACGTCATCCGCCTTGCGCTCGGGCAGCGCGAGCATAGCACGCAGCTCACGAACGTCGGCGTCGAGGTCCGGCGGCAGCGCTGTGCCTGCCGCATCGACCTTTGACCGCATGTAAAGCTTGTACGCGTCTAGAAGGTCGTTCTTCGCGCCCGACGCCGCGAACCTCGTGCCGTCGACCGTGAGCTCAGGCAGCCCCGGCACCACCTCCATCGTATCCTCCACCTCTGCAAGTAGCAACCCTGTGTAAATACCAGCCTGCATGCTGCCCATGCATGCAATGCGAGCGTGTGTCGACGCACACACACCGCAACTGACCTGCTCCACCACAGCACTGCAGGTGCCATTGGTGATGACAGCTGCAGGACAGACAACTCGGTGGATAAGGCCGTTGTCACCGCCTAGCACTAGTTTCGGGAGGTGCCAAGTTACGGCCGGCTGTATTACTGCAACAGCACCATCCAGTGTATAATACACCTCTCTGACAGCGCACAGTCCAAACACGAGACCGGCGGCATGCATGCATGCCCAACGATCAGAAGAGGCCTAGAGGCAAGCACCTTCGGGGGAGCCAGCGGCGGCCTCGGCCTCTGCGAGGGCGTCTGCGTAGACCGCGGCCACGGCGCGGCGCTCCTTCAGCAGCGCGTCCAGCGCGCCCACCACGATCTCGGGGTCGGCCGACGCGCCACGCGTCTTTGACGCGGCCACTGCCTCCTCCAGAGCCGTCTCCAGTGCCGCGCCGCGCAGCGACTGCAGCTGTTTCACGGCCGCCGCGTCCGAGATGCCGAGCTCTCGCTGCGCAGCACGCACAGCGCGCAAGCCGCCGGCGTCCATCGGAACGGTGCCGCCAAAGTCGCGGCGCAGACGCGAAATGAGTAGGGCGGAGCCTGCATGCACGTGTTCCAAATGTGATCTGGCTCCCCGTCTCCTCCTCCTATGCCATGCATGCCATGAAAGCACCTTCATGCAGGCACGTCACGCACGACTCTGCCGCGCCGATTGCCTTGCCAGTGCTGAGCACAAGTAACCACAACAGCAACCTTGCCGCCTGAACTGCAATGGTGATACCCAACAAATACCAGTGCTTCATTGACCACAAGCTAGAGCCGTTTGGCGAATGGCCTTGTTGTTGCATACGGCGCAATAAAACGACAGCTATGATAAACAATGAACCTTGCCATCAGTGCAACGGCATGACGCGGGCCACACAGGCCCACATAAGATCATCCGAAGCTGCTGCTGGTATGCAAGCTGCACACAAGCTGCACACAAGCTGCACACAAGCTGCACACAAGCTGCACACAAGCTGCACACAAGCTGCACACAAGCTGCACACAAGCTGCACACAAGCTGCACACAAGCTGCACACAAGCTGCACACAAGCTGCACACAAGCTGCACACAGCCGGGAATAGCAAGGTGGCCATTGCGGGCAGAGTACTAGAGTCCTAGCGGCCTCGCGGCCGCTGAGATGTGAGTTCGCGCCGATGGAGTTGGTGCCGGGGCCATACAAATGCGGCTTGACAAAGCGCCGGACTGCGCCATAGCACAGACGTGTGATCAAACACACCCGCATGCGCCGCGCATGCAACAGACAATTACTGCTGCCCAAACACAGCAGGGCAGCGCAGCGCGACAGCGCAGCGTGCACCTTCCGCTGTTCAGAAAACGTGCTGTCCCAGCGTATTCTGGCGTTGCATCCGGTTGCCGGCGGCAACCAGTGCACGCCAATAACACTCTGGCATGCATGCATGCAAACACAGCAGATCCCCTGCCACGGATCCCGGGCGATGCCCCAGCTGCACAGAGCAGCCCCGTCTACCACCGAAAACCCTGTAGAATCCCGAGAACCCTGAAGCCTACACGCAGAGAGAACCCTGAAGGCCGCACCTGACTCGCGCTTTGCGATTGCCACCTGCTCGGGCGACACGCCGAACCGCGCCACCCACGGCGTGAGGAAGCCGCTGCGGACGTCCCCGAACAGCTGGCTTGAGACGTAGATGAGCTTCTGGAAGGTTCGCGCGCCGGCGGCGGCCTCGTCGACATCGGAGACCTCAAGGCGCTGCCGGTAGAAGGTGCGGCCGACGTCGAGGTGCACAAGCGCTGCCTCCTCGTCGGGCAGGCCCACCGCGTCGAGGAACTCGCGGCACTTGACGGCCTCGTCGCCGAGCAGCGGCGTCATCCCAGCCGGAATCAGCACCTGCACAGCACGCAGCACGCTATCATCCATGCTTTCAATGGCACATCACAGCACGAATCACGGAACATAGCTCGGATCATGGAGCACAGCACAGAGCACGGGACACAGCACGGAGCACGGAGCACAGCATGGTGTCATGACCATGCGTGCGAGGCTGCTGTGGCGGGCTGCTGGGAGAGCGACTCGGGCAGGGGCATGCGGTTGCCGCTGGGCGACTCGAGACAAGGTTCGTCACCAGCGCAGCACGCACAGCATGGTGCCCCGGTTGGCAGCGCAGCAGAGTGCATGCAGAGGGCTGATGTCCTGTAACGCCACGTGGTGCAGGGGGCATGTGTGGAGTGTCACTTTCTGCAGCGGCAAGAGGCATGGGCATGTGTGGAGTGTCACTTTCATGTGTGCGCTGCGTGTGCTGCGTGTGCTGCCCGACTCAAGTCCCTGCGCGTAGCTATGCGAGCTTGCCTGCCGCAACTTGCAGAGCGTGAGTGGCTGCAGTGCGCAGCGTGCGTGTCAGGGCGCGGAGGGCAACAGGGGCAACATGGGGAACGGGGGGGGGGGCACTTGGAGGTAGCCAGCGTAAGCTTGCTTGATGCCAGTCAGCGCGTCAGCGCTGCCGGCGAACCGCTGCTTGATGCCCTCTGCGACAGCGGCGTCCACGACTGTCGGGTCATCAGCCGTCGCGATCGAGTTCCACAGCTCCACTCCGGCGGCGGAGCCGCGCTTGCGATTGACAGAGGACGCGCCGGCGATCACAGCGCCGCCGGCCACGGCCGCCGCGCCAGCGTGGGCGGCCTTGGCGACGGTGCCTGCAGAGCGTGCCTGGCAGGTCAGCGGCAGACACAATTTTCACAAGGGCAGGGGCAAGAGGCCATATTGTGTGTGTCAATCTCCACACACATTTGTCACAGTTGTCGAGCCCGTGGTGGGGTGATCACCGCATGCATCACAATGTTAAATGGAACAGCAGGGCTGGGAGAATATTCAAACAAACCTGAGGTCGTTTGTATTTGAATGAACGCCCAGTATGATACATGTAGCGATCACAAAAACAGCACAACGGACGGTGTTCTGCGTAGGATACAGAGCGTAAGTAACTGTTGCAGTGGGCAGCATGCGACAGGGTTGCAGCGGAGTGTTGCCATGGCGAAAGTGGTGCTAATGTGCTGTGGCTGTCCAGCACATGGTACGTCTGCGCTGCAGCTGTGGCGGCAGCAGCGAGTGGTCCCGTGGTTGCAAACAGTGCTGGCGTGGCGCTAAAGCATGCGATTGGTGCTGCGCCCGGTGCTGCGCTCTGTGCTGCGCTCTGTGCTACGTTCGGTCCTGCGCCCGGTTCTGCGCTCTGTGCTGCGCTCTGTGCTGCGCTCTGTGCGGCGCTCGGTGCTGCGCCCGGTGCTGCGCTCTGTGCTGGCCGCAGTCGGCACTGGTGAGGAACGCGGAAGGGACCAGGTGGCACCGTGCCAGCCTCAGACTTGGGTATGACTTTGAGCCCGCAGAGCAACTGCTCCCTCCATGCATGCTCCAGGAAAGCTCCCTGCTCGCTGCATGCTGGGCTGCAGAAGAAGACGCTGTGAGCTGTGCAAAAACTGCTGCAGCACAGCGGGCATAGGAATCGCGCAGCCTGTCCATGCATGCAGTCGCCTGACGTCCCTTCAGGGCCATGGCCTCTGGTACAAGCAACCTCTGGTGAAAGCCTCTGTTGGCTTCCAGGCGAGCAGAGGCTGGTCGTGGACTCGGATGACTCCGATACCGCACCCAAGCCCACGGTTCAGGGCATGAGCACACAGCTTGTGTAGTCGGGAAGCAGGCATGAGCATGCTGTCTGTGTGTGTGGTCGGGAAGGGGCTGGTTGCGCGATGCAGCCAGGTGCGACGTCGGGTATGCAGTGGATTGCGGTGTAGGCTCAGGAGGATGGTGCTGAGGGGTACCAGACTGTGGTAGATGCAGCCTGTATGCGATTTCAGGCCTCTGTGAATAGTATGGTACATGGCAGAGCACACGGTAGGTGTGCGAGAGCAGCAGCATGGCAGAATTCGAATTCAAATTCTGTGCCCCCTGGCACAGGTTAAGGCTGACTCAGCTGAGCAGGATGCAATGAGTGATGCGTACACGCATAGTAAGTCCAGGTGAGCAGGAAGTATGAGGTCTCTGGAAGGTCGGACTGGTCCTGCTCTGGCCAGTACTGGTGCAATGCAGCCCAGCCCTCGTATGGGCGGCTGGGCCAGAAAGCGATTGAGTCTGTGAAAAGGCTTGGGGACACCGCTGCCATGTCGGGGCGGATCTCCAAGTCGGTTTTTTGTCATGAACACGTACAAGAAGTTGTCTTGTGCGTTGCAGAGGGGGAATGCCAACATGTATGCTCAGTCGCTGTCAGCCATTGCGCGTGTGACCGGAAAGCACTTAATGCCGGGCCTGGACGTGCCGGTGGAGCAGTTCTGAGTGTGTTGTGAGCCGTGCTGTGAGCAGCACTAGTGAATAGCGTGTGAGAATGTGTCGAGGGAACTTTAGCGCAATACAGAAGCTGCTGTGTTTCTGTCTGTGTACGGCGCTTGGCCATGGTGATTGATTTTTGGTGCATTGCCATGAATCGTGCCTCTGTGTTCTACCACCTTGTGGAGCATACATCTGTAACTTACCACACCATGCAGCCCAGGCTGGTGCGGCACAGTGATATTGCTCCGGCGATTGAAACAAAAGGCCTCCCCCTATCAATCGCATCAGCAATTATGACGCATGATGGAAGCTTGAACCTGGGCCATTTGAGGCAGTCGCTGGTTCTTCGTCAGCGTGTTGTTGAACGCAGCTCTAGCGCGTTGCACAAGCATGCGGACGTAGACATGTGCTTGGTTGCGATGGCGGGAAAGTCACCAATATGAGTAACGTGTTGATCAGGCGCTTTGCTAGCCCATCGCATACACAGCTGCTTCGGAAAGTACTGCTGCCAGCGATGACGAGTGTGAAGAGGCCTAGAACATGGATAAGTTGGTGGTGACCAATTGTTCGTTCAACGCGATTTCCGAATAGAGCGACATGATTCATGCCCATCAACTGCGGCAGTTTAGTGCAGTGTTTGGGCTGTTCGACTGCATCGCCTGTGTTGCGGCGTGTGCGCTCGCCAACCTACGATCTGCACACCACGACGGTAACTCTGCCCCACTGTGGACAGAAGTACGTTCAAGAGGCGCAAATTAGCTGTCTGGCTGGCGATCGGCGCTGCAGCGCGAGCGACACGTGCAAGAACCCCATACCTTCGAGTGGAGCCTGGCTCGCCGCTGCATAGCCTCCGAGCGCTGCGCCTGCGGCGGCAACAGCAGACATAGCGTAGTATACTGGCGTTGCAAGGCCTGCCGCCGCTGACGTTAGCCCATCCAGTTCCCGGGTGCCGCTGAACTGCTCTTTGAATCTGCCCACTCGTTCCTGCACACATCTTCGAGTCTGCCAACACACGCTCGACTGGAGCGCGAGCAGAGCCACCGACGCATTTTTGTCTTACCTCTGGAGTCTCAGGGACGGCGGCATCTGCTTCTGCTGCACGCACCGCCCATTTTCGGGCCAGTCGCGCACGGATGTGCAGCCCCGAAGGGCAGAACTGCCGCGTTGAACACTTCATCGGCTTCATTTCTACGCCACAGGAGCAGGAAAATGCGCCAGCTATCGTCGTGGTTTGTTATACGTTGACAGTGGAATCCGGGACGTACTGTCGAGTTCCAGACGTGACTACCCATGGCTGTCGCCGACACAGCAGCCATGCATGCGGCTGAACCATTTCAATTGAACACGCGCGGCCATAGCATGCAAAGCTTCGCCTTTTGGGAACAGATCCGCGCCGGGAGTGCTTGTATGTAGCCGGACGAAGCCGGTGCTTAGGTCTGCACAAGGAGGCTCGAGCATCCTTGGGGAAGGCCGGGCGCATAGCGTCATCAGCGGTGTTACATGCAGGCGAACGTGGCACCAGGCTGTCCATCACAACGTCGCAAGAGACTGTGAGATTGCCCCTACAACGCCTACTGCTGGGAAAATGTCGCTGTCCATTGGAGCTGATCGTGCGCTCGAGCCGCGAGCGTACTACTTCGACCGCGTCGGTGAAGCGGTAGACGATGCCTGGTGTGCGTCAACAACCTGGCGATGTGCAAGCGATGTTCTGCTGTAGAAACATCGATATATATCTAATTGCCGTGTTACTACACGCCAATGTGTGTTCCCGGCGCTTTTGCTGGCTGACAGCGGACGTCGAACGTGTCCAGGTCAGAAGACAATCCAGACGGCTTCATCCTCACTGCAATTGCTGAAAACGGCGCCTCAGCACCGGTGGTTCTGGTGTGTTTTGTCATGTATATTGCATCAGCAGTGCCTGGGCACGCTGCATACCAGCGCGCACTGCAGCAGCGGTGTGGCCAAGCTCAACAGCGCAGCCCCGTCCGGTCGCGGCTGCTTCCCACACAGCCCCCAACTATCGTGGCACACATGTGCAGGATGCTTTGAACAGTCACTGCGCAACGCACGCCATCGTCGGCGAGCAGCTAAGGTACAACATGATGGTTGGCAGAGAAGACCTCCGAGCGCTAATCTGTGGCGTCCTCCAGCGGCACAGCATGGCCGGTATGACAGTGACGCCAGAAAACATGGTGCTAGCAGCGGGAGCTAGCTCCATCATCGACGCGGTCACGTTCCTGCTGGCAGACCCGGGCTGCTCTGCACTGGCTCCAGCTCCATACTACCCCATGTTTGACCAGGACACTCTCGTCCGCAATAATGTCACCTGCCGCCCTATATACCTCGACACCTCCCACCAGACCGACGCCACGGTCCTCGACGCCGCCAAGCGAGCAGCGGAGGCAGACCGGCGTCCCCCACGCATGCTGCTCATCGCCAATCCAGACAACCCAACAGGTCCCGCCCTGCCTCTGCCCATCCCACACCCACGCTGGCGGGCTGTTGCGTTCATCTCCGTGCAACACCCACACTGTCACCGCCTCCACGCCCATTCGAACCTCGTGCACTTGAGCCTGGATGCGTTTCACTGAAACCAGCAACATTTCGAACAAAACAAAACCAACAAACGAAACTACCAAACAACTTGTTTCATTTGAAATGAAACAAACTAAACAGAACATGCCGCGTGCAGGGGAGCTCCGCAGCGAGGAGCGCATGAAGGAGCTGCTGCGGTGGTGCGTGCGCAACGGCGTGCACATGGTAGTCGACGAGGTCTTTGCGCTCTCCGTCTTTCCGTCGGCCCCTGGCTTCCGCAGCATGATGGAAGTCGCTGCCGACTACGCCGAGGCCCTGCCGCGCAGCCAGGCCGAAAAGGTGTGGGACCATGTCCATGTCATCTACGGCCTCTCGAAGGACTTTTGCATGTCAGGTGCGCCTCCCGCTGCGCATGCTGTGCATGCTGAGCTGTGCTTTGAATGCTGTGCTGGGCTGCCAAGACACTGCCCATTGAGGGGCCGGGTGGTGCGGTGGGAATGGCATGAGAGGGCATGCGGCATGTCAAGCGTCCTCCACACACACTGCGGCACCCCTCACAGCAAAACATGGCAGATGGCCGCCTGCTGAGGCCCGTGGGGTGTCAGATCTCCGCCGCCGTATGTTACACGGAGATTGACGCAGGGGCCGAGCAGCGAGAGCAACAACAGGCAAGCAAGGAACAGGTCTGCGGGGAGTCAGATCTCTGCCGCTGTGTGCAGGGTTTGAAATATGTGCAGGCTCCGGAATGCGGGGAGTCACATCTCTGCCGCTGTGTGCAGGGTTCCGCTGCGGCGCGCTGTACTCGTACAACACAAAGCTCATCAAGGCGTTCGGGGGGATCTCGCACCTCGCGACCGTGTCGAGCGTCGCGCAGTGGCACCTGCTGGGCCTGCTGGAGGACGCGCAGTGGGTGGACAGCTACATCGAGGGCAATCGAGCGCTCCTCGAAACCCTGTCCGACATCGTCACCACGGGCCTGACCGGCATGGGCGTGAAGTTCACCCAGCCACAGGTACACCTTCCCCCCACCTGCGGTTGTGGCGTTGCGTTGCGGCTCTCTTTTATTCTCTTGGGCTCAGGGATGCTGTACGAGTTGCTGCTTGCTGCTGCTTGCTTGCTGGATTTGGATACTTGCTTGCTTGTTGTTGCCCTTGCTGCCGGGCTGTTGCGTTGATCTGCGGGGAACGCCCCTGCATCACCCCCGCACACCATCTTGCTGTGTCATCTCTGCGCTTTGACATTGTCAGGGTAGGAATCATCTACGGCTGTATGGGTTGGCAGAATGCGCTGACGCAGACTGCTGATGAGCATTCAGTAAGAATCAGGAACACATCGACTCATTGATGCTGACTCCTCCCCATCTGGACTGCCTGTGCCCGCCCCAATCGCCTATCTGTGGCTGTGTGCCCGTGTATAGCGCAAGTTCGTCGCGCACATGAAAGCACCCGCCGCGACCCGGCGACGGCATCTGTGTGTGGGTCTTAATTAGCGCGAGCTTTGCTTGCTCAGGGTGGGTTCTTCATCTGGATGGATCTGTCTGAGCGGCTCGGCATCGACAGCTGGGAGCGTGAGCGTGAGATCTGGGCCGCGATCTTCGACAAGGCCAAGATCTTTCTCGTGCCGGGTGAGTCCTGCCACGCGGCGGAGCCCGGACGGTTCCGGATCTGCTTCTGCGCGCACCCTGAGGAGGCCGCGCACGATTTCGTGGCGCGGCTGCAGCACTTCATCGACAACTACAACGTTAAGACGGAGCGGCAGAACTGGAACACTCAGGGTTTCATGCTCGCGGCAGGGTTTGGCATGCGGTGACGGCGAACATGCGGACAGCGTGCGGGGGGGCCCCCGCCTCTGCATCGCCGACCTTCGGAGGCGCGTGCGGGGGCGTGATCGGCTGCGTTGCTGCCCACGATCGTTTGCTCAAAGCCACGGCGGTGTCAATTCAACGCTTGGCATGAGCTCCGCGACACGCAGTGCGTTGATGCATGTGTCGAACCTTGGCAGATGCTGCTTTCCTGCAAGCCTCGTGCTGTGCATGAGTGTGCCTCTGCTGCACAGAACAGCAGCTGTGGAGCCTGGAGCTGATAGATCTATTCGCATGCGTCGGCTGCGCTGACCGGTGCGGTGTGCATGCTGTGCTCATGCACATGCACAGCGTGCTGACCGGTGCCCATCGGCCATAGCCTGTGCAGAAGCTCTAGGTCGCTCAGCTGCAACCTTTTGGCAGAGGGTCAAATCATGGCCACTGACGCCCGTGGGGCAGAGTTTGCTGTGTGTGCTGCGTGCTGTGCGCTGTGCGCAACCCCACCACTACAGGAGTCCGTGCTGTGCGTCAGTCAACATGCAGCGCAAGGTCTGGTAAGCTGTGCAGCGAAATCCTCGTTGTGTTGACCTGTATCAGGGGTACAGTAGCGGCAGACCTTGGCGTGTAGGCATTCCGCGGCAGGGGCTGAAGTGATAGCACAGCAGCATTGTGATCCTGCATGTGTGACTGTAGGGGCATAGAGCGACACATGCTGCAGCGCCACATGCTGCAGCACCACATGCTGCAGCGCCACATGCTGCAGCACCACATGCTGCACTACGGCATGGCCAGCAGCTGACTGGAGTGCTGCTGCAAATGTCATATGGTGCTGGGTTTGTTTCTGATGCTTGGACCCTGCGCCCACCGTATATACATATTTCACGTGTCATATGCCATGACTCGTGGCACACCGTACCGGGAGGGGTGCCCCTTGCTTCGCTTCTACCGTACTCCCGCCAAACATTGAAACCCTCATCTCTGAATGTCTGAGTATTCTGAGTATTCTGAGCATTCCCAATACAGCAGCTTTGATGGACACCTCTGCGAGCAATTGTCTGATAAGGCGATCCATTAATTTGCAAGTACAGGGTATGTGTTACACTGAGAGTGGCCGGGGCCTCTGCTGCTCCTCAGAGAGATTGTGATGTACAGAGAGTGATCAGGCGAATGCGCGCCGTGATCATGTGTAGCCTTTATCCAGCTGCTCACATTGTATGCTGTACGGCTTGCCACCGTCATGCACACGTGCTGTCAAGTGGAAAGCTTTCAAAGGTGGGCATGACTAGGTGCCACATGCGCTGTGTGACTGGATCGAACAGGCGCCTGCGTGACCTTATGGTGTGTGTGTGTGTGTGTGTGTGTGTGTGTGTGTGTGTGCGGTGCGTGTGCGTGTGCGTGGTGGGTGTGGGTGTGGGTGTGTGGGGGGCCTGAACCGCTGATCCCGAAACCGCAGCTGGCGCGCGCCGCAGTCATCTGCGACGTCGGCGCCGACTGCGGGCATGCATGTAGGATCAGGGCCTGCGAGGGCGGCTGAGGTTCCCGACCTTAGCCACTGCAGGTGCAACAACTCTTTCTGGTCACGAAGTGCACACGGAGGGCCACCACGTGCCCGCTAGAAAACCAAATTCTACCAGGCAGTGACGGACCTCGATGGGGATCGCGGGGCAGGAGCTGTGCAACTGGTGCACCTGTGCTGCTGTGAGCCAACCTATATGCTCCTCGTGCATAGGCTCGTCGTGCCATGGCTGTTTCAGATGCCAACTTGAACACACTTGCACATGTGGAGTGCATGGCCGTGTGACATGATATACCCCCAGGTTATACCCGCGAGTTATCGCGGTGCACTGTGGCGGAACGCAACCAGTATCCGTTGTGTGCGTTGAAATCCGCTTGTGAATTTGTTCGTCGATCGAGCATATGGCGATTGACCATATATATTGTGAGACATGCATATGGCAGAACCCACATGCCCCATGCATGGCCCCGTGCACGAGCAGCTTTGCGCAAATGTGCTGGGAGCTCCAGGGTTCTCGCAAATCAACCTGCGATCATGATGACGAACAGATTCGTCTGCATGCATGTACTCAGGTGCAAAGAGGCTGACAAACACTCCTTCCGCGATCGCGCGAGAGGTCCCCGCGCGTAGCTCGGGTGCGGGTTTTGCCTCGTAGGTGTTTCACCCTTCGGCCCCTGGGTCTCGATTTGCCGGCGATGTCAATGGCCTAACCGGCTACGGCAAGTAACTAATTGACATTTACATGTACATGCAGGCGTGGCCCCACGCATTGACATGCCGTGCGGATCATGTGGCGTGTGCTGTGTGCTGCACAACTGTAGCCCCAGAGGACCAGTGGCTCCTGCGGCGATGGCGCGGTGTGCGGCAACGTACGCACACTGCGGCCTTGTTGTGGTCCCTTTGTGGTCCCTTTGTGGTCCCTTTGTGGTCCCTTTGTGGTCCCAGCGGTCCCGGCGGTGGCGGAGGGGGAGGCGGTCCCGGATGAGGCCACAGTGTGCGATCGCGCGGTGTCCGTACCAGGACCGCCTCCCCCTCCGCCGCCGCGTCCGCCTCCACCTCCACCTGCTGAGTGCGTGCCTGGCGATGACTTGTGCGCCAGGTTCCCCCTCGACGCGGCCGGCCCCTCTTGGGCTGCTACAGAGTGTGACTCGACGTCGACCTCGCAGCGATGCGTGCCGTAGTTCGCGCCACGGGGGATGTTCTGCTCTAAGGGTGCCTTCTGCAGCGGCGGAGGGGCGTGCGACGGCGCCGGCAACTGCGTGCCAGGCGGCGGTAGCACCGATGCGTGTGCTGGGGTCCCAACGACCGCGGACCCCGGGTGCAGCGTGATTGAATGCAAGGAGGATCTGGGCCGCTGTGAGGTGCGGAGCCGCGTGCTGTGCTGAGAGGAGGCATGCCTGACTGTACATGTGCGGGCGGGTGGCTGGCTTTGCGGCCGAGGCACAGTCGAGCCGGCGCCCGCCGCAGCCGCAGGGGTGGGTGTTCGGCACACCAAACCGGAGCCTCCCTGCGGCGGGTGCGAACTGGCTGTGTGTCGTCCCGCCAGGTCATCGTTGACGTATGAGGGCTGGGCCTGCGCCAGTGGCTCCCTCATGTGCGGCGGTGTCGGCTGTCGTGAGCGCGAGCGGCCGCGGCCAGTGTTGGTGGGCGTGCACGTGCGGCCGCTGTACCGGGTGCGGGCGGGAGTGGGGCCGCTGTACCGGGTGCGGGGGGGAGTGGGGGCGTGGGAGTCCGCTGGTACGCCGCGACAGTTTGCTGCATGCCTGTGGCCCTCCGGATCGTTGTATCTCGAGAAGGGCAGCTTGCATGCCTCGCAGTGGTAGCAGCTGTGTGCCCGTTGTTGGTCCTCAGTGAACTTGTACTTCGGGTGGCAGCCCCGGCAGTGGGCCAGCAGATCGCCGGCGGCGCGGAAGCGGCGAGGGCACGCGGGGCAAGGCACATGCAGGTCCTCGTCCATTGTAGTGCTGTGCTGTGAGAGCGAGGCTGGGGCCTTCGGGCTTGAGTACGCTGCGCTGGCGCGAAGTGGTTGGTGCATTATGGTATGTCAATGCAGTGTGCTTGTGTGCTGGTACAGTCTGATCTGGATTTGCAGATTTCGCGAGTGAGGCAGGTGTATAGATTCTCTGCCTTATCCTAAAAATTAAGGCTTTTTTCGCCGGCATGTGAGCGCTGGCACTTCGCTGATCAGGCGCATGTGCGCGCTCGGACGCCGAGCATAGCGGTTTTGGAGCAGCGCTGCGCATTGCCATGAGTCGTGCCTCTGTGTTCTATCACCTTGTGGAGCATACATCTGTAACGTATCACAGTTTTGGAGCAGCGCTGCAGCTGCATTCGCATGTGCACGTGGCCATGGCGTGCGGTGGGCGCCGGTACCGGTACTATTCTAATCATGCCTGTGAGCAACCTTACTAGCAGTCAGTAACCTACAGGGGAAAAGGGGGAAAGCAAGTCAGCACAGTGGATAAGACAGTTGTGCATGGACTATGTGGCGACGCCGTACCGGGCAGGCCTGGCGGGTGCACGTGCACGAGCGAAGGCGTAGCCGGCACGGTTGAACAGGTACCGGTAATTTGACGGTGATCACAAAGACTGTTCACATGTGTTACGCAGTGATAGATCTAGGACTCAGCAGCGCCGAGGCAACAGACCAGGCAACAAGCAAACAGACAGACCGGCCGCCGCAAGCACTAAGGCCACGCGCCGCACGAGCAAATGCCAGAACAAACTAACGCCATCGCGAAAGCAGACACGCGCACACCACGCAGTACCACGCAGGCCACGCGCACACCAAACACACAGCCAGTACTCGCCGGCCCCACAAGCGGTCGTCGACGCGACACTAGCAGTCTGTACGGGCGCGACAGCGCGCGCTACGGCCATGTCCGAGGCCGCGAGGCATCGGTCCCAGGAGCCGTAGCCTCTGCCAGCCCGGCAGCCCGAGCGGTGTCCGGGGAGGGGCGCAGAGGAGAAACGGCGGACGTGCGCTGCGAGGAGAAAAGAGGGAGGGAGAAAAGAGGGAGGGATCGGGAGCGGGGGGGGGGGGGGGGGACTTCAGGGCGAAATGGGTGGAGGGGGGGGCTCGCGGGGCGAGATGGGCAGAGGGGGGGGGGGGGGGGGCGACGCAAGCCTATGCGCGAGGGCCTGTCAACGCCGGCGGCCGTCTGTGGGGACAGGAAGGCCCGGCAGCAGCGCCCGTCCCACCAGTCTAGCACGGAGGGGCGCGGCCGCGCGGGCTTGGCGCGCCAGCGCGTGGCACAATGTCGTGGACAGGTCGCGCATGGCATTGAGCAGGAAAGTACGCTTTGACACCGCGCCGTGTCCCGCGGCAACCTCCGCGACCATCTGGAGGAAGCGGTACGCGTCCCGTCCAACCCTGCCGTACGTCTCATGTACGAGCGGGATGAACTGTGCGGCACCTGTGACGGCGCCATATTTGTCGCGCTTTTGCCGTTCGCCCTTCTCGGCGGTCGCGCCGGCCTCACGGGACGCACCGCGCAAATGCGACCTGGCAAGCGGGTGCATCACCTTCACATCCAGTAGCGCCATGCGCGTGGTGAGGAATGCCAAGAGGTCGCCGCGCTGCGGAGGCCGCTGTTCACATGTGGCGTGCGGTGGAGAGACGGCGGGCTGCTGATTTGAAAATGCCCTGGCCATGGTAGTACAGACAGGTATGTTGCCTCTAGATCTGCACATGTACATCCCATCTGACTGGATCCCCAGGCAACTAAATGCACTACATGGCTGCGTGTGAGCTGTTCGCGTAAGAGACGGGGCGCCCATGCATATGGCGACATCTGCACGGCTAGTACGGAGGGCTGTACCGGCGTGACTCTGTGAGTAGGTCAGCACGGGACATTGCGCCACACAGGTGAAGTTTGGCGCTTATCAGGAACTGCTGCATAGCTGTGGAGCGCCAGCGGTGGTGACTGGTCATACCCAAACGGGGGCGCCAAGTGGGGCCCATGGAGCGCACGCGATCAATGCGCAGCACGGGGTCACGTGTGCCCAGTGAATCTCATTTTTTTACATTGGGTGCACCATGGCAGTCACTACAAGGACGGTGGACATCCTGAGAGGATGTCCTCAACATCATCCTGGACAACATCCTGGAACAAGGGACAGGATGTATAGTAGGACGTCATGCTGAACTTGCGAGGAGTTCCTGCCCAGCCCAGGACTCATGGATGGACGTGCAAGGACGGCTGCCAGGACATCCGACCTGCGACGCCAGGACCTCACCCGTGTAAGCAGCACGTCCGCAGGACGTCTTGGGTTAAATTCGCAGGATCCTGGCGGGCAATCAGGATCCCGGGCTCAAGTCAGGATCCCGGGCTCAAGTCAGGATCCTGAATAGGCGGGCCGTCAGGCCGTCAGACAGGATGTCCTGGCGTCGCAGGGACTCCCGAGGATGTCTTGGGTTAGTGTACCAGGACCGTTCGATGCAGACGGGATCCTGGCGGGATACACAGGACAAGCTTGCAGTTGCTGGGATACCATGACATGACGTCCTGGTGAAAAACGGCAGGACTCGTAGCCATAGCCAGTGTTGGAAGTCATGACCTCATGGGTTTACACATGAGGACTCCTGGTGAGTGCCAGGCCAACATATCATGACATGCTGGGTTTACACAGCATGCCTCCTGGTCGCGGCCAGTACAGCTGCATATGTGCACCTCAGGCTGCCAAGGTGGCCTGGAACTGCCACTCGCAACAATGCGTGGCCCTGCTATGGATGCCCTCTCTCATAGGGGGTCATCACGACTACTCTGCTCATGCGCTCTTCAGTGCTTCCCACACAATCTAGACTACACCACACTACAGGCAGTGCAGCGCTGTTCAGAGTTGTGGCGGTCCCTTTACCTTATGGCTCCAGACACGAGCTCTGAACAAAAGTGTCGCTGGCGCCCTCTACATGTCAGGCAGCTGAGAATGTCAGAGGACTGCTAAGGGGACTTGAAACTTGACTAGACCCTCTTGCTGGCACCATTGGAGAGGTATGCGCCGCTACAGACGTCTACCCGGTACACACTATCTTCAGAAGTTTGCCACCGTCAGATCAGCCACTGGCAGTCGACGCCTCACTCTCAAGCTGCTGTAAGATACCCTGCATTGATACACGCGCATCCATACAACAGATCGAGCCCGATGTATGTATGTCTTGAAGGCACTCGGCCACTGCACATGTACATGCGTGTACATTATGTACCGCAGCTGCGCAGCACCACGCGTACAAGTGCATGCATGTGCGCTGAGGATTGCACACCTTTGCGTTCGAGAAGGTATCCTTGCCGGTTTGCGTCGCCCCTGCCTCCTCCAGCGGCTCATCAGCTGCAGCTGTTCTGCAAGTTTGTGGACTTCCAGGCCATCGCCTGCTTTCTTGGATAGAGTATACGTAGGGTCTATGTCATGGGTTGAGGAGGGCACTCAGCGTGGTGGCAGACTCAGCCTGCACCACAGGCAATCTCATGCATGCATAGGTTGGTGTACCTCAGGCTGTGGTAATCAAAGCCTACGCGAGCATATGGCCTGTCATGCACAGGTCTGCACACGAAGGGGATTAGTTCATCTGCCGGCCTCACCTGTGCGGGTCGATCTGACGTTGCCGCCATGCTTGCAGCTGAGGCCAGGTCCGGGCCTGCTGTCAGATTCAATAGAACGGCTCACTGCGCGGTCTGCGTGTGCACAACTCATCGGCTTGGACGTCACCGCTTTACTGTGCGGGGTCATGCGTTGTGTGCTACAGCCGTCGGCACACTGCCTTGCTGGACCAGCGTGGAGCTGCATGTGGTCGGCTTGCCGGGTACCTACCCACCTGCAGATGTCTGGGGCACCTTATGTTGGGCCACATCGGTGTCCAACCCGGCATATGGGCCCCATACTACCATGCATGCGTCCAGTCGCATCTACCAGTGGCAGTGTCCGTCGTCATACCTGACTATTATCCCTACTTCCAGTTGTGGAGTCTTCATAGCGTTTCCCAGAGGCTTCAGCTGCACCCTGTCTCGGGGAACCTCTCGTCTGATGCCCACTGCGCATCCTGTGGGATATGATGTCCCACTGTACTTACTGGGGACGTCACGACTTGCCGAAAATCGCCCATCCTTGGGCAAGCAGGCTGTTTCCCTTGCTGGCCAGCATGCTTATCAAATAAAGCCTGCATGCACCGGCGGCCTCTTAGAGTCAGGCCCCAAGTTGATCCGCCCAGGGCACCTGCAGCTGATCCTTTTGCAAGGCAATGTTACACGCCTGTGATCGCTGAAAGCACCTCAATATGATCGGATGCCGATATCGATGTGAGCGTGAGATATCTGTGCAAAAGGTACATCTTACTGTCACATTGTGATGGCTGAAGGCCTAATCAGCGCCGAGCGAACAGAGCAGGGCACAAGCTCAAGCACGTTGGCCACAGTCAGCGTTGCCGCTGCAGCATGTGACTAGGCAAGGTGATGAAACGCTTCCTACTCTGACTACCTGACACGCAAGTATTGCTCACAAAGGTCTGAGTCATATGCATAGTACCCTGAATGCGAATGCGCTCTCCAAAAACAAGGAGCCAGTTGTGGTACAATGGTGTTTGACACAAGCGTGCCTTGAGCACAATCATTCAATCATGATGGTTCATGACACGAGCATGTCTTAAGGATCCAATAGCAGTTCTGCTAGAGGCCTATTAGGAACACACTGCAATTGGTGGATGGGCATTGCTGACATACACACGATCCACCTGATCCCGCATATGCATGGCCGTAACAAGAAATGGCTGCCTGTGTGTTACACAATGATAGATCTAGGACCCAGCAGCGCCGAGGCAACAGACCAGGACCAGGCAACACGCAAACAGACAGACAGGCCACCGCAAGCACCAAGGCTACTCTCCGCCTGTGTGCGGTTTGTAATCAGCTGCATCAATTGCATACCTTGGTGGCAGTGAACCCTCATGCTCGCGCACGCCACAAGCGATTGGGCATGCAAGTGCCCTTGCATGCCCATGCGCACCTGCAGCCACAGGGCACGCAAGTGCACTTGCGTGGCCCTGCGCACCTGCAGCCACAGGGCACTTGCGTGCTCTTGCAGCCACAAGGCACCGAAATCTACCTTGGCGCTCCACTCACGATGTACATACCGCCTCGACAGTTGGCCATATATAGCTGACTATATAGCTGACCCAGCCACATACAGGTACGTGAGACAATCTCTCCCGAAATAAATCACGATGTATCACGGATTATATCTATGTACGAGGTACTGCGCGCGTGACGAAGTTTCGAATCCGAATTGCACAGCCGCCACCGACGTCCTACATCTATCACAGTGCAACACACAGCAGCCGCAGCGAAGCTGAGAGCAGCGCCATACATCAAACATGTCACGTTTGTATAGGATAAATCCATGAAATCGTGATTGAAAGCATTTGCAGTGCAAACGACTCTGTGTTACACGGAGATGAACGCAACAGCCCGGCAGCGAGGGCAACAGCAGGAAAGCAGACGGCCAAAACCCCCGAAAGCAGACAAAAGCAAACGACTCTGTGTATGGCCATGGTGCAAAACTAATCGCATGTGCACGTACGCGTGCTGATCGCGACAGCTACGATGGGTGATGCAGGTCGACTGCCTACGCAAGGCCCGATGGATCGAGCTGGCAGCCCGTGAGTTAACCGGTATTGTACGCCTGCTCGATTAGTGGTCATGTTTTATATGATTGGGTCGTGACACGCAGTTGGGGACGCACGCTCCAGATATCTCGCCCAGCCTTTTGTCCCTTCAAGGGCAAGTTGCCCTCACGGCGAGTCCCACCGGCAGCAGAGCATTAAATCTATCATTACCGATGTCTTTGTATTTGTTATGTATCTTCGCTGTTAGTCGAATGGCGTCTGCATTCACTTTTCAAACGGTCAACGTTGAGTACGCAATCGAACAAACGGAAATCGATTAATATTCATCCTCCGTCAGCGAAGCTGATCATGACCGGATGGCTCACCATTTCATCCTGCTCTCATAGTGTGGGTGATGGCTCCGTACTTCACGTCAACGCTGTGCTGTGGATGGGGACGCTGGTGAGCAGCCCGGCTTTCGATGGACAGGGTGGGCGCACCGTTACGTACCAGCAGCCTTGAACAGGCTATCTCCAGATATGACCACTTTCTGAAACGCTCCGTTGGATGAGCTTGAAGCCAGGACTCTCTCTGGACGTCATCACCGTCTCCGGATACCTGGCGACGCATAGCAATTGGATGCGTGGTGTTACCTTTTGCGGGTCCAGATACAGAGCCTCCGCACAGGCGCATTCCAGAAATACGTATACAACATCCAGATACATTCATATCAATGAAATAAAGCTCACAAGCGCGCTACCAGTGCAAGATGTCAGCGGATTGCCCCACAGAAGGCTTGGCGTCTGACACACTCCGAGAACCGAGCTATGACGAGAACCTCCAAACATAACTATCTCAGGAATCAAGTATTTCGTACCATGGATCTTACTCGTGGATGTCTTCTTGCAAGGCGGTCTCCGATGCGGCGCACAAGTACGACATGCCGCGGCAGTCTAGTTCAACCAAAAGGGGCCCTCGGTCTATCTCGTGAGTAGTGGCCACCGGTGGATGTGCCACTCACGTGCACGACGCGTGATCTGAGAGGTATGCCCGTAGCATCTATGTAACATGAACACTGACCAAGCCCTTGCATACCGAGCCAGTTGATGCTTATTCTTTGCGGCTATCCATGACCATGGTGCACTGGCAGCAAGCGTCGACGAAATGACGACCGCACGTACTCTCGGTGGAGAGTGTGCGCATGCAGCTGGGTGCTTTCCGGACTGTCCGACAGCGCATTGAGGCAAATATATTATAACAGCTGAAGTACTTTTTATTTCAATTCCTGTATGGCTCCCTTGGGGGTGAGTGTGCCTGTAATAGCAAGACGCCACGTGCACATGTACAGGCTCAGACCTGCAGCCAACTACACCAGATCTAGACCATGCCCACTGGCATGAAATCTGTGCATGCACAGCGCATGGGCACATGCAAATCGGACAGATATCACTCTACATGTATCCATGACAGCAGGAGCGCTAGCTACCGCGCAAGGTAATTGTATTGAGAAATTGGACAGTTTGGGTACTACTAGTACTGGAGGGCCGACGTACTTCTTGCGCCAGCTGAGCTTCTGAAGAGTCTGAAGTCTGGGGATCACTGTGATCATGACCGCTACCCAGTAGGTCACCCTTGAGTAGTACTAGTAACAGAACAAATATGTTGGGGATGAGGGTGCTGTCCCACCTGTGGGTGCTGTCCGACATCCGAGTCTCCAACATGTACATGATATCTCATGCTGTATCCGCTGGCCTTCCAAGGCCACAAGGTCCATTCCATGCTCGAGCTCACCCTGAATTCGTAGTGCGCCCACAAGAACTATCCGAGCATGACAACCCGTCCAATGCAGGCCTGCTCTGCGGGTTGTCATGCATATGGCCGCTGCGTAAGCCTTCAGCTTGAGACCTGCCCAGCCGGTGGGACCGGCCGCGAGACCAACATTGCAGTCACCATCGACAATTACCAACGCTATGATGGGATGCCTGGCATCAGCGACGATGAGGAGTGGGGTGCCCAAACTCAGCGCGCAGCTTTGGCCCGCAATGCCGTCAGGTTGGCACCACATGTGTTTTGCAACGCTGTGGACATTAGGCAGTGCAAACCAGTTGCGACTTGGGGTGCCTGCGTGCAGCACATCTCAGGAGATGCGCTAGGCATGTCTGGGAGGTGCTGCATGCAGCACTGCACACGTGCATTCAGTGTGTCTGGGCTGCACCGCCCTGCAGCACTCTGTGCCGGGTGATGCCTAGACACATCTCAGGAGATGCGCTAGGCGTGCCTGGGAGGTGCTGCATGCGGCACTGCACACGTGCATTCAGTGTGTCTGGGCTGCACCGCCCTGCAGCACTCTGTGCCGGGTGATGCCTAGACACATCTCAGGAGATGCGCTAAGCGTGCCTGGGAGGTGCTGCATGCGGCACTGCACACGTGCATTCAGTGTGTCTGGGCTGCACCGCCCTGCAGCACTCTGTGCCGGGTGATGCCTAGACACATCTCAGGAGATGCGCTAGGCATGTCTGGGAGGTGCTGCATGTGGCAGTAAGCACGCGCATGCTGTGTGTCTGGGCTGCACCGCCCTGCGGCGCTTTGTGCCGGGTGATGCCTAGACACATCTCAGGAGATGCGCTAGGCATGTCTGGGAGGTGCTGCATGTGGCAGTAAGCACGCGCATGCTGTGTGTCTGGGCTGCACCGCCCTGCGGCGCTTTGTGCCGGGTGATGCCTAGACACATCTCAGGAGATGCGCTAGGCGTGCCTGGGAGGTGCTGCATGCGGCACTGCACACGTGCATTCAGTGAGTCCTGGATCTATCACTGTGTAACACACGTGCATTCAGTGTGTCTGGGCTGCACAGCCCTGCAGCACTCTGTGCCGGGTGATGCCTGGACACATCTCAGGAGATGCGCTAGGCGTGCCTGGGAGGTGCTGCATGTGGCAGTAAGCACGCGCATGCTGTGTGTCTGGGCTGCACCGCCCTGCGGCGCTTTGTGCCGGGTGATGCCTAGACACATCTCAGGAGATGCGCTAGGCGTGCCTGGGAGGTGCTGCATGCGGCACTGCACACGTGCATTCAGTGAGTCCTAGATCTATCACTGTGTAACACACGTGCATTCAGTGTGTCTGGGCTGCACAGCCCTGCAGCACTCTGTGCCGGGTGATGCCTGGACACATCTCAGGAGATGCGCTAGGCGTGCCTGGGAGGTGCTGCATGTGGCAGTAAGCACGCGCATGCTGAGTGTCTGGGCTGCACCGCCCTGCGGCGCTTTGTGCCGGGTGATGCCTAGACACATCTCAGGAGATGCGCTAGGCATGTCTGGGAGGTGCTGCATGTGGCAGTAAGCACGCGCATGCTGTGTGTCTGGGCTGCACCGCCCTGCGGCGCTTTGTGCCGGGTGATGCCTAGACACATCTCAGGAGATGCGCTAGGCATGTCTGGGAGGTGCTGCATGTGGCAGGAAGCACGCGCATGCTGTGTGTCTGGGCTGCACCGCCCTGCGGCGCTTTGTGCCGGGTGATGCCTAGACACATCTCAGGAGATGCGCTAGGCGTGCCTGGGAGGTGCTGCATGCGGCACTGCACGCGTGCATTCAGTGTGTCTGGGCTGCACCGCCCTGCAGCACTCTGTGCCGGGTGATGCCTAGACACATCTCAGGAGATGCGCTAGGCATGTCTGGGAGGTGCTGCATGTGGCAGTAAGCACGCGCATGCTGTGTGTCTGGGCTGCACCGCCCTGCGGCGCTTTGTGCCGGGTGATGCCTAGACACATCTCAGGAGATGCGCTAGGCATGTCTGGGAGGTGCTGCATGTGGCAGTAAGCACGCGCATGCTGTGTGTCTGGGCTGCACCGCCCTGCGGCGCTTTGTGCCGGGTGATGCCTAGACACATCTCAGGAGATGCGCTAGGCGTGCCTGGGAGGTGCTGCATGCGGCACTGCACACGTGCATTCAGTGTGTCTGGGCTGCACCGCCCTGCAGCACTCTGTGCCGGGTGATGCCTAGACACATCTCAGGAGATGCGCTAGGCATGTCTGGGAGGTGCTGCATGTGGCAGTAAGCACGCGCATGCTGTGTGTCTGGGCTGCACCGCCCTGCGGCGCTTTGTGCCGGGTGATGCCTGGACACATCTCAGGAGATGCGCTAGGCGTGCCTGGGAGGTGCTGCATGTGGCAGTAAGCACGCGCATGCTGAGTGTCTGGGCTGCACCGCCCTACAGCGCTCTGTGCCGGGTGATGCCTAGACACATCTCAGGAGATGCGCTAGGCATGTCTGGGAGGTGCTGCATGTGGCAGTAAGCACGCGCATGCTGTGTGTCTGGGCTGCACCGCCCTGCGGCGCTTTGTGCCGGGTGATGCCTAGACACATCTCAGGAGATGCGCTAGGCGTGCCTGGGAGGTGCTGCATGCGGCACTGCACGCGTGCATTCAGTGTGTCTGGGCTGCACCGCCCTGCAGCACTCTGTGCCGGGTGATGCCTAGACACATCTCAGGAGATGCGCTAGGCATGTCTGGGAGGTGCTGCATGTGGCAGTAAGCACGCGCATGCTGTGTGTCTGGGCTGCACCGCCCTGCGGCGCTTTGTGCCGGGTGATGCCTAGACACATCTCAGGAGATGCGCTAGGCATGTCTGGGAGGTGCTGCATGTGGCAGTAAGCACGCGCATGCTGTGTGTCTGGGCTGCACCGCCCTGCGGCGCTTTGTGCCGGGTGATGCCTAGACACATCTCAGGAGATGCGCTAGGCGTGCCTGGGAGGTGCTGCATGCGGCACTGCACACGTGCATTCAGTGTGTCTGGGCTGCACCGCCCTGCAGCACTCTGTGCCGGGTGATTCCTAGACACATCTCAGGAGATGCGCTAGGCGTGCCTGGGAGGTGCTGCATGCGGCACTGCACACGTGCATTCAGTGTGTCTGGGCTGCACCGCCCTGCAGCACTCTGTGCCGGGTGATGCCTAGACACATCTCAGGAGATGCGCTAGGCATGTCTGGGAAGTGCTGCATGTGGCAGTAAGCACGCGCATGCTGTGTGTCTGGGCTGCACCGCCCTGCGGCGCTTTGTGCCGGGTGATGCCTAGACTCATCTCAGGAGATGCGCTAGGCGTGCCTGGGAGGTGCTGCATGCGGCACTGCACACGTGCATTCAGTGTGTCTGGGCTGCACCGCCCTGCAGCACTCTGTGCCGGGTGATGCCTAGACACTTCTCAGGAGATGCGCTAGGCGTGCCTGGGAGGTGCTGCATGCGGCACTGCACACGTGCATTCAGTGTGTCTGGGCTGCACCGCCCTGCAGCACTCTGTGCCGGGTGATGCCTAGACACATCTCAGGAGATGCGCTAGGCATGTCTGGGAGGTGCTGCATGTGGCAGTAAGCACGCGCATGCTGTGTGTCTGGGCTGCACCGCCCTGCGGCGCTTTGTGCCGGGTGATGCCTAGACACATCTCAGGAGATGCGCTAGGCGTGCCTGGGAGGTGCTGCATGCGGCACTGCACACGTGCATTCAGTGTGTCTGGGCTGCACCGCCCTGCAGCACTCTGTGCCGGGTGATGCCTGGACACATCTCAGGAGATGCGCTAGGCGTGCCTGGGAGGTGCTGCATGTGGCAGTAAGCACGCGCATGCTGAGTGTCTGGGCTGCACCGCCCTACAGCGCTCTGTGCCGGGTGATGCCTAGACACATCTCAGGAGATGCGCTAGGCATGTCTGGGAGGTGCTGCATGTGGCAGTAAGCACGCGCATGCTGTGTGTCTGGGCTGCACCGCCCTGCGGCGCTTTGTGCCGGGTGATGCCTAGACACATCTCAGGAGATTCGCTAGGCGTGCCTGGGAGGTGCTGCATGCGGCACTGCACACGTGCATTCAGTGTGTCTGGGCTGCACCGCCCTGCAGCACTCTGTGCCGGGTGATTCCTAGACACATCTCAGGAGATGCGCTAGGCGTGCCTGGGAGGTGCTGCATGCGGCACTGCACACGTGCATTCAGTGTGTCTGGGCTGCACCGCCCTGCAGCACTCTGTGCCGGGTGATGCCTAGACACATCTCAGGAGATGCGCTAGGCATGTCTGGGAGGTGCTGCATGTGGCAGTAAGCACGCGCATGCTGTGTGTCTGGGCTGCACCGCCCTGCGGCGCTTTGTGCCGGGTGATGCCTAGACACATCTCAGGAGATGCGCTAGGCATGTCTGGGAGGTGCTGCATGTGGCAGTAAGCACGCGCATGCTGTGTGTCTGGGCTGCACCGCCCTGCGGCGCTTTGTGCCGGGTGATGCCTAGACTCATCTCAGGAGATGCGCTAGGCGTGCCTGGGAGGTGCTGCATGCGGCACTGCACACGTGCATTCAGTGTGTCTGGGCTGCACCGCCCTGCAGCACTCTGTGCCGGGTGATGCCTAGACACATCTCAGGAGATGCGCTAGGCATGTCTGGGAGGTGCTGCATGTGGCAGTAAGCACGCGCATGCTGTGTGTCTGGGCTGCACCGCCCTGCGGCGCTTTGTGCCGGGTGATGCCTAGACACATCTCAGGAGATGCGCTAGGCGTGCCTGGGAGGTGCTGCATGCGGCACTGCACACGTGCATTCAGTGTGTCTGGGCTGCACCGCCCTGCAGCACTCTGTGCCGGGTGATGCCTGGACACATCTCAGGAGATGCGCTAGGCGTGCCTGGGAGGTGCTGCATGTGGCAGTAAGCACGCGCATGCTGAGTGTCTGGGCTGCACCGCCCTACAGCGCTCTGTGCCGGGTGATGCCTAGACACATCTCAGGAGATGCGCTAGGCATGTCTGGGAGGTGCTGCATGTGGCAGTAAGCACGCGCATGCTGTGTGTCTGGGCTGCACCGCCCTGCGGCGCTTTGTGCCGGGTGATGCCTAGACACATCTCAGGAGATTCGCTAGGCGTGCCTGGGAGGTGCTGCATGCGGCACTGCACACGTGCATTCAGTGTGTCTGGGCTGCACCGCCCTGCAGCACTCTGTGCCGGGTGATTCCTAGACACATCTCAGGAGATGCGCTAGGCGTGCCTGGGAGGTGCTGCATGCGGCACTGCACACGTGCATTCAGTGTGTCTGGGCTGCACCGCCCTGCAGCACTCTGTGCCGGGTGATGCCTAGACACATCTCAGGAGATGCGCTAGGCATGTCTGGGAGGTGCTGCATGTGGCAGTAAGCACGCGCATGCTGTGTGTCTTGGGCTGCACCGCCCTGCGGCGCTTTGTGCCGGGTGATGCCTAGACACATCTCAGGAGATTCGCTAGGCGTGCCTGGGAGGTGCTGCATGCGGCACTGCACACGTGCATTCAGTGTGTCTGGGCTGCACCGCCCTGCAGCACTCCTGTGCCGGGTGATTCCTAGACACATCTCAGGAGATGCGCTAGGCGTGCCTGGAGGTGCTGCATGCGGCACTGCACACGTGCATTCAGTGTGTCTGGGCTGCACCGCCCTGCAGCACTCTGTGCCGGGTGATGCCTAGACAACATCTCAGGAGATGCGCTAGGCATGTCTGGGAGGTGCTGCATGTGGCAGTAAGCACGCGCATGCTGTGTGTCTGGGGCTGCACCGCCCTGCGGCGCTTTGTGCCGGGTGATGCCTAGACACATCTCAGGAGATGCGCTAGGCATGTCTGGGAGGTGCTGCATGTGGCAGTAAAGCACGCGCATGCTGTGTTCTGGGCTGCACCGCCCTGCGGCGCTTTGTGCCGGGTGATGCCTAGACACATCTCAGGAGATGCGCTAGCATGTCCTGGGAGGTGCTGCATGTGGCAGTAAGCACGCGCATGCTGTGTGTCTGGGCTGCACCGCCCTGCGGCGCTTTGTTGCCGGGTGATGCCTAGACTCATCTCAGGAGATGCGCTAGGCGTGCCTGGGAGGTGCTGCATGCGGCACTGCACACGTGCATTCAGTGTGTCTGGGCTGCACGCCCTGCAGCACTCTGTGCCGGGTGATGCCCTAGACACATCTCAGAGATGCGCTAGGCATGTCTGGGAGGTGCTGCATGTGGCAGTAAGCACGCGCATGCTGTGTGTCTGGGCTGCACCGCCCTGCGGCGCTTTGTGCCGGGTGATGCCTAGACACATCTCAGGAGATGCGCTAGGCGTGCCTGGGAGGTGCTGCATGCGGCACTGCACACGTGCATTCAGTGTGTCTGGGCTGCACCGCCCTGCAGCACTCTGTGCCGGGTGATGCCTGGACACATCTCAGGAGATGCGCTAGGCGTGCCTGGGAGTGCTGCATGTGGCAGTAAGCACGCGCATGCTGAGTGTCTGGGCTGCACCGCCCTACAGCGCTCTGTGCCGGGTGATGCCCTAGACACATCTCAGGAGATGCGCTAGGCATGTCTGGGAGGTGCTGCATGTGGCAGTAAGCACGCGCATGCTGTGTGTCTGGGCTGCACCGCCCTGCGGCGCTTTGTGCCGGGTGATGCCTAGACACATCTCAGGAGATTCGCTAGGCGTGCCTGGGAGGTGCTGCATGCGGCACTGCACACGTGCATTCAGTGTGTCTGGGCTGCACCGCCCTGCAGCACTCTGTGCCGGGTGATTCCTAGACACATCTCAGGAGATGCGCTAGGCGTGCCTGGGAGGTGCTGCATGCGGCACTGCACACGTGCATTCAGTGTGGTCTGGGCTGCACCGCCCTGCAAGCACTCTGTGCCGGGTGATTCCTAGACACATCTCAGAGATGCGCTAGGCGTGCCTGGGAGGTGCTGCATGCGGCACTGCACAACGTGGCATTCAGTGGTGTCTGGGCTGCACCGCCCTGCAGCACTCTGTGCCGGGTGATGCCTAGACACATCTCAGGAGATGCGCTAGGCATGTTGGGAGGTGCTGCCATGTGGCAGTAAGCACGCCAGCCTGTGTGTCCTGGGCTGCACCGCCCTGCGGCGCTTTGTGCCGGGTGATGCCTAGACACATCTCAGGAGATGCGCTAGGCATGTCTGGGAGGTGCTGCATGTGGCAGTAAGCACGCGCATGCTGTGGTGTCTGGGCTGCACCGCCCTGCGGCGCTTTGTTGCCGGGTGATGCCTAGACACATCTCAGGAGATGCGCTAGGCATGTCTGGGAGGTGCTGCATGTGGCAGTAGCACGCGCATGCTGTGTGTCTGGGGCTGCACCGCCCTGCGGCGCTTTGTGCCGGGTGATGCCTAGACTCATCTCAGGAGATGCGCTAGGCGTGCCTGGGAGGTGGCCTGCATGCGGCACTGCACACGTGCATTCAGTGTGTCTGGGCTGCACCGCCCTGCAGCACTCTGTGCCGGGTGATGCCTAGACACATCTCAGGAGATGCGCTAGGCATGTCTGGGAGGTGCTGCATGTGGCAGTAAGCACGTGCATGCTGTGTGTCTGGGCTGCACCGCCCTGCGGCGCTTTGTGCCGGGTGATGCCTAGACACATCTCAGGAGATGCGCTAGGCGTGCCTGGGAGGTGCTGCATGCGGCACTGCACACGTGCATTCAGTGTGTCTGGGCTGCACCGCCCTGCAGCACTCTGTGCCGGGTGATGCCTAGACACATCTCAGGAGATGCGCTAGGCGTGCCTGGGAGGTGCTGCATGCGGCACTAAGCACGTGCATGCTGTGTGTCTGGGCTGCACCGCCCTGCAGCGCTCTGTGCCGGGTGATGCCTAGACACATCTCAGGAGATGCGCTAGGCATGTCTGGGAGGTGCTGCATGCGGCACTAAGCACGTGCATGCTGTGTCTGGGCTGCACCGCCCTGCGCGCTTTGTGCCGGGTGATGCCTAGACACATCTCAGGAGATGCGCTAGGCGTGCCTGGGAGGTGCTGCATGCGGCACTGCACACGTGCATTCAGTGTGTCTGGGCTGCACCGCCCTGCAGCACTCTGTGCCGGGTGATGCCTAGACACATCTCAGGAGATGCGCTAGGCGTGCCTGGGAGGTGCTGCATGCGGCACTGCACACGTGCATTCAGTGTGTCTGGGCTGCACCGCCCTGCAGCACTCTGTGCCGGGTGATGCCTAGACACATCTCAGGAGATGCGCTAGGCGTGCCTGGGAGGTGCTGCATGCGGCACTAAGCACGTGCATGCTGTGTGTCTGGGCTGCACCGCCCTGCGCGCTCTGTGCCGGGTGATGCCTAGACACATCTCAGGAGATGCGCTAGGCGTGCCTGGGAGGTGCTGCATGCGGCACTGCACGCGCATGCTGTGTGTCTGGGCTGCACCGCCCTGCAGCGCTTTGTGCCGGGTGATGCCTAGACACATCTCAGGAGATGCGCTAGGCGTGCCTGGGAGGTGCTGCATGCGGCACTGCACACGTGCATTCAGTGTGTCTGGGCTGCACCGCCCTGCAGCACTCTGTGCCGGTGATGCCTAGACACATCTCAGGAGATGCGCTAGGCGTGCCTGGGAGGTGCTGCATGCGGCACTGCACACGTGCATTCAGTGTGTCTGGGCTGCACCGCCCTGCAGCACTCTGTGCCGGGTGATGCCTAGACACATCTCAGGAGATGCGCTAGGCATGTCTGGGAGGTGCTGCATGCGGCACTAAGCACGCGCATGCTGTGTGTCTGGGCTGCACCGCCCTGCGCGCTCTGTGCCGGGTGATGCCTAGACACATCTCAGGAGATGCGCTAGGCGTGCCTGGGAGGTGCTGCATGCGGCACTGCACACGTGCATTCAGTGTGTCTGGGCTGCACCGCCCTGCAGCACTCTGTGCCGGGTGATGCCTAGACACATCTCAGGAGATGCGCTAGGCGTGCCTGGGAGGTGCTGCATGCGGCACTGCGCACGTGTATGCTGTGTGTCTGGGCTGCACCGCCCTGCAGCGCTCTGTGCCGGGTGATGCCTAGACACATCTCAGGAGATGCGCTAGGCATGTCTGGGAGGTGCTGCATGCGGCACTGTAAGCACGTGCATGCTGTGTGTCTGGGCTGCACCGCCCTGCGGCGCTTGTGCCGGGTGATGCCTAGACACATCTCAGGAGATGCGCTAGGCGTGCCTGGGAGGTGCTGCATGCGGCACTGCACACGTGCATTCAGTGTGTCTGGGCTGCACCGCCCTGCAGCACTCTGTGCCGGGTGATGCCTAGACACATCTCAGGAGATGCGCTAGGCGTGCCTGGGAGGTGCTGCATGCGGCACTGCACACGTGCATTCAGTGTGTCTGGGCTGCACCGCCCTGCAGCACTCTGTGCCGGGTGATGCCTAGACACATCTCAGGAGATGCGCTAGGCGTGCTGGGAGTGCTGCATGCGGCACTGCACGTGCATGCTGTGTGTCTGGGCTGCACCGCCCTGCAGCGCTTTGTGCCGGGTGATGCCTAGACACATCTCAGGAGATGCGCTAGGCGTGCCTGGGAGGTGCTGCATGCGGCACTGCACACGTGCATTCAGTGTGTCTGGGCTGCACCGCCCTGCAGCACTCTGTGCCGGGTGATGCCTAGACACATCTCAGGAGATGCGCTAGGCGTGCCTGGGAGGTGCTGCATGCGGCACTGCACGTGCATTCAGTGTGTCTGGGCTGCACCGCCCTGCAGCACTCTGTGCCGGGTGATGCCTAGACACATCTCAGGAGATGCGCTAGGCGTGCCTGGGAGGTGCTGCATGCGGCACGCAGCACGTGCATGCTGTGTGTCTGGGCTGCACCGCCCTGCAGCACTCTGTGCCGGGTGATGCCTAGACACATCTCAGGAGATGCGCTAGGCGTGCCTGGGAGGTGCTGCATGCGGCACTGCACACGTGCATTCAGTGTGTCTGGGCTGCACCGCCCTGCAGCACTCTGTGCCGGGTGATGCCTAGACACATCTCAGGAGATGCGCTAGGCGTGCCTGGGAGGTGCTGCATGCGGCACTGCACACGTGCATTCAGTGTGTCTGGGCTGCACCGCCCTGCAGCACTCTGTGCCGGGTGATGCCTAGACACATCTCAGGAGATGCGCTAGGCATGTCCTGGGAGGTGCTGCATGTGGCAGTAAGCACGCGCATGCTGTGTGTCTGGGCTGCACCGCCCTGCGGCGCTTTGTGCCGGGTGATGCCTAGACACATCTCAGGAGATGCGCTAGGCATGTCTGGGAGGTGCTGCATGCGGCACTAACACGTGCATGCTGTGTGTCTGGGCTGCACCGCCCTGCAGCGCTTTGTGCCGGGTGATGCCTAGACACATCTCAGGAGATGCGCTAGGCGTGCCTGGGAGGTGCTGCATGCGGCACTGCACACGTGCATTCAGTGTGTCTGGGCTGCACCGCCCTGCAGCACTCTGTGCCGGGTGATGCCTAGACACATCTCAGGAGATGCGCTAGGCGTGCCTGGGAGGTGCTGCATGCGGCACTGCACACGTGCATTCAGTGTGTCTGGGCTGCACCGCCCTGCAGCACTCTGTGCCGGGTGATGCCTAGACACATCTCAGGAGATGCGCTAGGCATGTGCTGGGAGGTGCTGCATGCGGCACTAAGCACGTGCATGCTGTGTGTCTGGGCTGCACCGCCCTGCGGCGCTTTGTGCCGGGTGATGCCTAGACACATCTCAGGAGATGCGCTAGGCATGTCTGGGAGGTGCTGCATGCGGCGTGCACGCGCATGCTGTGTGTCTGGGCTGCACCGCCCTGCGGCGCTTTGTGCCGGGTGATGCCTAGACACATCTCAGGAGATGCGCTAGGCGTGCCTGGGAGGTGCTGCATGCGCACTGCACACGTGCATTCAGTGTGTCTGGGCTGCACCGCCCTGCAGCACTCTGTGCCGGGTGATGCCTAGACACATCTCAGGAGATGCGCTAGGCATGTCTGGGAGGTGCTGCATGCGGCAGTAAGCACGTGCATGCTGTGTGTCTGGGCTGCACCGCCCTGCGGCGCTTGTGCCGGGTGATGCCTAGACACATCTCAGGAGATGCGCTAGGCGTGCCTGGGAGGTGCTGCATGCGGCACTGCACACGTGCATTCAGTGTGTCTGGGCTGCACCGCCCTGCAGCACTCTGTGCCGGTGATGCCTAGACACATCTCAGGAGATGCGCTAGGCGTGCCTGGGAGGTGCTGCATGCGGCACTGCACACGTGCATGCTGGTGTCTGGGCTGCACCGCCCTGCAGCACTCTGTGCCGGGTGATGCCTAGACACATCTCAGGAGATGCGCTAGGCNGCGCTAGGCATGCCTGGGAGGTGCTGCATGTGGCAGTAAGCACGCGCATGCTGTGTGTCTGGGCTGCACCGCCCTGCAGGCACTTTGTGCCGGGTGATGCCTAGACACATCTCAGGAGATGCGCTAGGCGTGCCTGGGAGGTGCTGCATGCGGCACTGCACACGTGCATTCAGTGTGTCTGGGCTGCACCGCCCTGCAGCACTCTGTGCCGGGTGATGCCTAGACACATCTCAGGAGATGCGCTAGGCGTGCCTGGGAGGTGCTGCATGCGGCACTGCACACGTGCATTCAGTGTGTCTGGGCTGCACCGCCCTGCAGCACTCTGTGCCGGGTGATGCCTAGACACATCTCAGGAGATGCGCTAGGCGTGCCTGGGAGGTGCTGCATGCGGCACTGCACACGTGCATTCAGTGTGTCTGGGCTGCACCGCCCTGCAGCACTCTGTGCCGGGTGATGCCTAGACACATCTCAGGAGATGCGCTAGGCGTGTCCTGGGAGGTGCTGCATGCGGCACTAAGCACGTGCATGCTGTGTGTCTGGGCTGCACCGCCCTGCAGCGCTCTGTGCCGGGTGATGCCTAGACACATCTCAGGAGATGCGCTAGGCGTGCCTGGGAGGTGCTGCATGCGGCACTGCACACGTGCATTCAGTGTGTCTGGGCTGCACCGCCCTGCAGCACTCTGTGCCGGGTGATGCCTAGACACATCTCAGGAGATGCGCTAGGCGTGTCTGGGAGGTGCTGCATGCGGCACTGCACACGTGCATTCTGTGTGTCTGGGCTGCACCGCCCTGCAGCACTCTGTGCCGGGTGATGCCTAGACACATCTCAGGAGATGCGCTAGGCGTGCCTGGGAGGTGCTGCATGCGGCACTGCACACGTGCATTCAGTGTGTCTGGGCTGCACCGCCCTGCAGCACTCTGTGCCGGGTGATGCCTAGACACATCTCAGGAGATGCGCTAGGCATGTCTGGGAGGTGCTGCATGTGGCAGTAAGCACGCGCATGCTGTGTGTCTGGGCTGCACCGCCTGCAGCGCTTTGTGCCGGGTGATGCCTAGACACATCTCAGGAGATGCGCTTAGGCATGTCTGGGAGGTGCTGCATGTGGCAGTAAGCACGCGCATGCTGTGTGTCTGGGCTGCACCGCCCTGCGGCGCTTTGTGCCGGGGTGATGCCTAGACACATCTCAGGAGATGCGCTAGGCGTGCCTGGGAGGTGCTGCATGCGGCACTGCCACGTGCATTCAGTGTGTCTGGGCTGCACCGCCCTGCAGCACTCTGTGCCCGGGTGATGCCTAGACACATCTCAGGAGATGCGCTAGCGTGCCTGGGAGGTGCTGCATGCGGCACTGCACACGTGCATTCAGTGTGTCTGGGCTGCACCGCCCTGCAGCACTCTGTGCCGGGTGATGCCTAGACACATCTCAGGAGATGCGCTAGGCGTGCCTGGAGGTGCTGCATGCGGCACTGCACACGTGCATTCAGTGTGTCTGGGCTGCACCGCCCTGCAGCACTCTGTGCCGGGTGATGCCTAGACACTCTCAGGAGATGCGTCTAGGCGTGCCTGGGAGGTGCTGCATGCGGCAAGCTGCACACGCATTCAGTGTGTCTGGGCTGCACCGCCCTGCGAGCACTCTGTGCGGTGATGCCTAGAACATCTCAGGAGATGCGCTAGGCGTGCCTGGGAGGTGCTGCATGCGGCACTGCACACGTGCATTCAGTGTGTCTGGGCTGCACCGCCCTGCAGCACTCTGTGCGGGTGATGCCTAGACACATCTCAGGAGATGCGCTAGGCGTGCCCTGGGAGGTGCTGCATGCGGCACTGCACACGTGCATTCAGTGTGTCTGGGCTGCACCGCCCTGCAGCACTCTGTGCGGGTGATGCCTAGACACATCTCAGGAGATGCGCTAGGCGTGCTGGGGAGGTGCTGCATGCGGCACGCAAGCAGGCATTCAGTGTGTCTGGGCTGCACCGCCCTGCAGCACTCTGTGCCGGGTGATGCCTAGACACATCTCCAGGAGATGCGCTAGGCATGCCTGGGAGGTGCTGCATGTGGCACTGTAAGCACGTGCATTCAGTGTGTCTGGGCTGCACCGCCCTGCAGCGCTCTGTCCGGGTGATGCCTAGACACATCTCAGGAGATGCGCTAGGCATGCCTGGGAGGTGCTGCATGTGGCAGTTAAGCACGCGCATTCGTTGTGTCTGGGGCTGCACCGCCCTGCGCCTCTGTGCCGGGTGATGCCTAGACACATCTCAGGAGATGCGCTAGGCGTGCCTGGGAGGTGCTGCATGCGGCACTGCACACGTGCATTCAGTGTGTCTGGGCTGCACCGCCCTGCAGCACTCTGTGCCGGGTGATGCCTAGACACATCTCAGGAGATGCGCTAGGCGTGCCTGGGAGGTGCTGCATGCGGCACTGCACACGTGCATTCAGTGTGTCTGGGCTGCACCGCCCTGCAGCACTCTGTGCCGGGTGATGGCCTAGACACATCTCAGGAGATGCGCTAGGCGTGTCCTGGGAGGTGCTGCATGTGGCAGTAGCACACGTGCATTCAGTGTGTCTGGGCTGCACCGCCCTGCGGCACTCTTGTGCCGGGTGATGCCTAGACACATCTCAGGAGATGCGCTAGGCGTGCCTGGGAAGGTGCTGCATGCGGCAGTAGCACGCGTGCATTCAGTGTGTCTGGGCTGCACCGCCCTGCAGCGCTTTGTGCCGGGTGATGCCTAGACACATCTCAGGAGATGCGCTAGGCGTGCCTGGGGAGGTGCTGCATGCGGCACTGCACACGTGCATTCCAGTGTGTCTGGGCTGCACCGCCCTGCAGCACTCTGTGCCGGGTGATGCCTAGACACATCTCAGGAGATGCGCTAGGCGTGCCTGGGAGGTGCTGCATGCGGCACTGCACGTGCATTCAGTGTGTCTGGGCTGCACCGCCTGCAGCACTCTGTGCCGGGTGATGCCTAGACACATCTCAGGAGATGCGCTAGGCGTGCCTGGGAGGTGCTGCATGCGGCACTGCCACACGTGCATTCAGTGTGTCTGGGCTGCACCGCCCTGCAGCACTCTGTGCCGGGTGATGCCTAGACACATCTCAGGAGATGCGCTAGGCGTGCCTGGGAGGTGCTGCATGCGGCACTGCACACGTGCATTCAGTGTGTCTGGGCTGCACCGCCCTGCAGCACTCTGTGCCGGGTGATGCCTAGACACATCTCAGGAGATGCGCTAGGCGTGCCTGGGAGGTGCTGCATGCGGCACTGCACACGTGCATTCAGTGTGTCTGGGCTGCACCGCCCTGCAGCACTCTGTGCCGGGTGATGCCTAGACACATCTCAGGAGATGCGCTAGGCGTGCCTGGGAGGTGCTGCATGCGCACTGCACACGTGCATTCAGTGTGTCTGGGCTGCACCGCCCTGCAGCACTCTGTGCCGGGTGATGCCTAGACACATCTCAGGAGATGCGCTAGGCATGTCTGGAGGTGCTGCATGTGGCAGTAAGCACGCGCATGCTGTGTGTCGTGGGCTGCACCGCCCTGCGGCGCTTTTGTGCGGGTGATGCCTAAGACACATCTCAGGAGATGCGCTAGGCGTGCCTGGGAGGTAGCTGCATGGCGGCCACTGCCACACGTGCATCAGTGTGTCTGGGCTGCACCGCCCTGCAGCACTCTGTGCCGGGTGATTTGCCTAGACACATCTCAGGAGATGCGCTAGGCGTGCCTGGGAGGTGCTGCATGCGGCACTGCACACGTGCATTCAGTGTGTCTGGGCTGCACCGCCCTGCAGCACTCTGTGCCGGGTGATGCCTAGACACATCTCAGGAGATGCGCCTAGGCGTGCCTGGGAGGTGCTGCATGCGGCACTGCACACGTGCATTCAGTGTGTCTGGGCTTGCACCGCCCTGCAGCACTCTGTGCGGGTGATGCCTAGACACATCTCAGGAGATGCGCTAGGCATGTCTGGGAGGTGCTGCATGTGGCAGTAAGCACGCGCATGCTGTGTGTTCTGGGCTGCACCGCCCTGCGGCGCTTTGTGCCGGGTGATGCCTAGACACATCTCAGGAGATGCGCTAGGCGTGCCTGGGAGGTGCTGCATGCGGCACTGCACACGTGCATTCAGTGTGTCTGGGCTGCACCGCCCTGCAGCACTCTGTGCCGGGTGATGCCTAGACACATCTCAGGAGATGCGCTAGGCGTGCCTGGGAGGTGCTGCATGCGGCACTGCACACGTGCATTCAGTGTGTCTGGGCTGCACCGCCCTGCAGCACTCTGTGCCGGGTGATGCCTAGACACATCTCAGGAGATGCGCTAGGCGTGCCTGGGAGGTGCTGCATGCGGCACTGCACACGTGCATTCAGTGTGTCTGGGCTGCACCGCCCTGCAGCACTCTGTGCCGGGTGATGCCTAGACACATCTCAGGAGATGCGCTAGGCATGTCTGGGAGGTGCTGCATGCGGCAGTAAGCACGCGCATGCTGTGTGTCTGGGCTGCACCGCCCTGCAGGCGCTCTGTGCCGGGTGATGCCTAGACACATCTCAGGAGATGCGCTAGGCATGTCTGGGAGGTGCTGCATGCGGCACTAAGCACGCGCATGCTGTGTGTCTGGGCTGCACCGCCCTGCGGCGCTTGTGCCGGGTGATGCCTAGACACATCTCAGGAGATGCGCTAGGCGTGCCTGGGAGGTGCTGCATGCGGCACTGCACACGTGCATTCAGTGTGTCTGGGCTGCACCGCCCTGCAGCACTCTGTGCCGGGTGATGCCTAGACACATCTCAGGAGATGCGCTAGGCGTGCCTGGGAGGTGCTGCATGCGGCACTGCACACGTGCATTCAGTGTGTCTGGGCTGCACCGCCCTGCAGCACTCTGTGCCGGGTGATGCCTAGACACATCTCAGGAGATGCGCTAGGCGTGCCTGGGAGGTGCTGCATGCGGCACTGCACACGTGCATGCAGTGTGTCTGGGCTGCACCGCCCTGCAGCACTCTGTGCCGGGTGATGCCTAGACACATCTCAGGAGATGCGCTAGGCATGTCTGGAGGTGCTGCATGTGGCAGTAAGCACGCGCATGCTGTGTGTCTGGGCTGCACCGCCTGCGGCGCTTTGTGCCGGGTGATGCCTAGACACATCTCAGGAGATGCGCTAGGCGTGCCTGGGAGGTGCTGCATGCCGGCACTGCACACGTGCATTCAGTGTGTCTGGGCTGCACCGCCCTGCAGCACTCTGTGCCGGGTGATGCTAGACACATCTCAGGAGATGCGCTAGGCGTGCCTGGGAGGTGCTGCATGCGGCACTGCACACGTGCATTCAGTGTGTCTGGGCTGCACCGCCCTGCAGCACTCTGTGCCGGGTGATGCCTAGACACATCTCAGGAGATGCGCTAGGCGTGCCTGGGAGGTGCTGCATGCGGCACTGCACACGTGCATTCAGTGTGTCTGGGCTGCACCGCCCTGCGCACTCTGTGCCGGGTGATGCCTAGACACATCTCAGGAGATGCGCTAGGCATGTCTGGGAGGTGCTGCATGTGGCAGTAAGCACGCGCATGCTGTGTGTCTGGGCTGCACCGCCCTGCGGCGCTTTGTGCCGGGTGATGCCTAGACACATCTCAGGAGATGCGCTAGGGCATGTCTGGGAGGTGCTGCATGTGGCAGTAAGCACGCGCATGCTGTGTGTCTGGGCTGCACCGCCCTGCGGCGCTTTGTGCCGGGTGATGCTAGACACATCTCAGGAGATGCGCTAGGCGTGCCTGGGAGGTGCTGCATGCGGCACTGCACACGTGCATTCAGTGTGTCTGGGCTGCACCGCCCTGCAGCACTCTGTGCCGGGTGATGCCTAGACACATCTCAGGAGATGCGCTAGGCGTGCCTGGGAGGTGCTGCATGCGGCACTGCACACGTGCATTCAGTGTGTCTGGGCTGCACCGCCCTGCAGCACTCTGTGCCGGGTGGATGCCTAGACACATCTCAGGAGATGCGCTAGGCCGTGCTGGGAGGTGCTGCATGCGGCACTGCACACGTGCATTCAGTGTGTCTGGGCTGCACCGCCCTGCAGCGCTTTGTGCCGGGTGATGCCTAGACACATCTCAGGAGATGCGCTAGGCATGCCTGGGAGGTGCTGCATGCGGCAATGCAAGCACGTGCCATCAGCTGTGTCTGGGCTGCACCGCCCTGCGGCACTTTTGTGCCGGGTGGATGCCTAGACACATCTCAGGAGATGCGCATAGGCGTGCCTGGAGGTGCTGCATGCGGCACTGCACACGTGCATTCAGTGTGTCTGGGCTGCACCGCCTGCAGCACTCTGTGCCGGGTGATGCCTAGACACATCTCAGGAGATGCGCTAGGCGTGCCTGGGAGGTGCTGCATGCGGCACTGCACACGTGCATTCAGTGTGTCTGGGCTGCACCGCCCTGCAGCACTCTGTGCCGGGTGATGCCTAGGACACATCTCAGGAGATGCGCTAGGCATGTCTGGGAGGTGCTGCATGTGGCAGTAAGCACGCGCATGCTGTGTGTCTGGGCTGCACCGCCCTGCGGCGCTTTGTGCCGGGTGATGCCTAGACACATCTCAGGAGATGCGCTAGGCATGCCTGGGAGGTGCTGCATGCGGCACTGCACACGTGCATTCAGTGTGTCTGGGCTGCACCGCCCTGCAGCACTCTGTGCCGGTGATGCCTAGACACATCTCAGGAGATGCGCTAGGCGTGCTGGGAGGTGCTGCATGCGGCACTGCACACGTGCATTCAGTGTGTCTGGGCTGCACCGCCCTGCAGCACTCTGTGCCGGGTGATGCCTAGACACATCTCAGGAGATGCGCTAGGCGTGCCTGGGAGGTGCTGCATGCGCACTGCACACGTGCATTCAGTGTGTCTGGGCTGCACCGCCCTGCAGCACTCTGTGCCGGGTGATGCCTAGACACATCTCAGGAGATGCGCTAGGCGTGCCTGGGAGGTGCTGCATGCGGCACTGCACACGTGCATTCAGTGTGTCTGGGCTGCACCGCCCTGCAGCACTCTGTGCCGGGTGATGCCTAGACACATCTCAGGAGATGCGCTAGGCATGTCTGGGAGGTGCTGCATGTGGCAGTAAGCACGCGCATGCTGTGTGTCTGGGCTGCACCGCCCTGCAGCGCTCTGTGCCGGGTGATGCCTAGACACATCTCAGGAGATGCGCTAGGCATGTCTGGGAGGTGCTGCATGTGGCAGTAAGCACGCGCATGCTGTGTGTCTGGGCTGCACCGCCCTGCGGCGCTTTGTGCCGGGTGATGCCTAGACACATCTCAGGAGATGCGCTAGGCATGTCTGGGAGGTGCTGCATGTGGCAGTAAGCACGCGCATGCTGTGTGTCTGGGCTGCACCGCCCTGCAGCGCTTTGTGCCGGGTGATGCCTAGACACATCTCAGGAGATGCGCTAGGCGTGCCTGGGAGGTGCTGCATGCGGCACTGCACACGTGCATTCAGTGTGTCTGGGCTGCACCGCCCTGCAGCACTCTGTGCCGGGTGATGCCTAGACACATCTCAGGAGATGCGCTAGGCGTGCCTGGGAGGTGCTGCATGCGGCACTGCACACGTGCATTCAGTGTGTCTGGGCTTGCACCGCCCTGCAGCACTCTGTGCCGGGTGATGCCTAGACACATCTCAGGAGATGCGCTAGGCATGTCTGGGGAGGTGCTGCATGTGGCAGTAAGCACGCGCATGCTGTGTGTCTGGGCTGCACCGCCCTGCGGCGCTTTGTGCCGGGTGATGCCTAGACACATCTCAGGAGATGCGCTAGGCATGTCTGGGAGGTGCTGCATGTGGCAGTAAGCACGCGCATGCTGTGTGTCTGGGCTGCACCGCCCTGCGGCGCTTTGTGCCGGGTGATGCCTAGACACATCTCAGGAGATGCGCTAGGCGTGCCTGGGAGGTGCTGCATGCGGCACTGCACACGTGCATTCAGTGTGTCTGGGCTGCACCGCCCTGCAGCACTCTGTGCCGGGTGATGCCTAGACACATCTCAGGAGATGCGCTAGGCGTGCCTGGGAGGTGCTGCATGCGGCACTGCACACGTGCATTCAGTGTGTCTGGGCTGCACCGCCCTGCAGCACTCTGTGCCGGGTGATGCCTAGACACATCTCAGGAGATGCGCTAGGCGTGCCCTGGGAGGTGCTGCATGCGCACTGCACACGTGCATTCAGTGTGTCTGGGCTGCACCGCCCTGCAGCACTCTGTGCCGGGTGATGCCTAGACACATCTCAGGAGATGCGCTAGGCGTGCCTGGGAGGTGCTGCATGCGGGCACTAGCACCGCGCATTCAGTGTGTCTGGGCTGCACCGCCCTGCAGCACTTCTGTGCCGGGTGATGCCTAGACACATCTCAGGAGATGCGCTAGGCGTGCCTGGGAGGTGCTGCATGCGGCACTGCACACGTGCATTCAGTGTGTCTGGGCTGCACCGCCCTGCAGCACTCTGTGCCGGGTGATGCCTAGACACATCTTCAGGAGATGCGCTAGGCGTGCCTGGGAGGTGCTGCATGCGGCACTGCACACGTGCATTCAGTGTGTCTGGGCTGCACCGCCCTGCAGCACTCTGTGCCGGGTGATGCCTAGACACATCTCAGGAGATGCGCTAGGCATGTCTGGGAGGTGCTGCATGTGGCAGTAAGCACGCGCATGCTGTGTGTCTGGGCTGCACCGCCCTGCGGCGCTTGTGCCGGGTGATGCCTAGACACATCTCAGGAGATGCGCTAGGCGTGCCTGGGAGGTGCTGCATGCGGCACTGCACACGTGCATTCAGTGTGTCTGGGCTGCACCGCCCTGCAGCACTCTGTGCCGGGTGATGCCTAGACACATCTCAGGAGATGCGCTAGGCGTGCCTGGGAGGTGCTGCATGCGGCACTGCACACGTGCATTCAGTGTGTCTGGGCTGCACCGCCCTGCAGCACTCTGTGCCGGGTGATGCCTAGACACATCTCAGGAGATGCGCTAGGCGTGCCTGGAGGTGCTGCATGCGGCACTGCACACGTGCATTCAGTGTGTCTGGGCTGCACCGCCCTGCAGCACTCTGTGCCGGGTGATGCCTAGACACATCTCAGGAGATGCGCTAGGCATGTCTGGGAGGTGCTGCATGTGGCAGTAAGCACGCGCATGCTGTGTGTCTGGGCTGCACCGCCCTGCGGCGCTTTGTGCCGGGTGATGCCTAGACACATCTCAGGAGATGCGCTAGGCATGTCTGGGAGGTGCTGCATGTGGCAGTAAGCACGCGCATGCTGTGTGTCTGGGCTGCACCGCCCTGCGGCGCTTTGTGCCGGGTGATGCCTAGACACATCTCAGGAGATGCGCTAGGCGTGCCTGGGAGGTGCTGCATGCGGCACTGCACACGTGCATTCAGTGTGTCTGGGCTGCACCGCCCTGCAGCACTCTGTGCCGGGTGATGCCTAGACACATCTCAGGAGATGCGCTAGGCGTGCCTGGGAGGTGCTGCATGCGGCACTGCACACGTGCATTCAGTGTGTCTGGGCTGCACCGCCCTGCAGCACTCTGTGCCGGGTGATGCCTAGACACATCTCAGGAGATGCGCTAGGCGTGCCTGGGAGGTGCTGCATGCGGCACTGCACACGTGCATTCAGTGTGTCTGGGCTGCACCGCCCTGCAGCACTCTGTGCCGGGTGATGCCTAGACACATCTCAGGAGATGCGCTAGGCGTGCCTGGGAGGTGCTGCATGCGGCACTGCACACGTGCATTCAGTGTGTCTGGGCTGCACCGCCCTGCAGCACTCTGTGCCGGGTGATGCCTAGACACATCTCAGGAGATGCGCTAGGCGTGCCTGGGAGGTGCTGCATGCGGCACTGCACACGTGCATTCAGTGTGTCTGGGCTGCACCGCCCTGCAGCACTCTGTGCCGGGTGATGCCTAGACACATCTCAGGAGATGCGCTAGGCGTGCCTGGGAGGTGCTGCATGCGGCACTGCACACGTGCATTCAGTGTGTCTGGGCTGCACCGCCCTGCAGCACTCTGTGCCGGGTGATGCCTAGACACATCTCAGGAGATGCGCTAGGCGTGCCTGGGAGGTGCTGCATGCGGCACTGCACACGTGCATTCAGTGTGTCTGGGCTGCACCGCCCTGCAGCACTCTGTGCCGGGTGATGCCTAGACACATCTCAGGAGATGCGCTAGGCATGTCTGGGAGGTGCTGCATGTGGCAGTAAGCACGCGCATGCTGTGTGTCTGGGCTGCACCGCCCTGCGCGCTTCTGTGCCGGGTGATGCCTAGACACATCTCAGGAGATGCGCTAGGCATGTCTGGGAGGTGCTGCATGTGGCAGTAAGCACGCGCATGCTGTGTGTCTGGGCTGCACCGCCCTGCGGCGCTTTGTGCCGGGTGATGCCTAGACACATCTCAGGAGATGCGCTAGGCGTGCCTGGGAGGTGCTGCATGCGGCACTGCACACGTGCATTCAGTGTGTCTGGGCTGCACCGCCCTGCAGCACTCTGTGCCGGGTGATGCCTAGACACATCTCAGGAGATGCGCTAGGCGTGCCTGGGAGGTGCTGCATGCGGCACTGCACACGTGCATTCAGTGTGTCTGGGCTGCACCGCCCTGCAGCACTCTGTGCCGGGTGATGCCTAGACACATCTCAGGAGATGCGCTAGGCGTGCCTGGGAGGTGCTGCATGCGGCACTGCACACGTGCATTCAGTGTGTCTGGGGCTGCACCGCCCTGCAGCACTCTGTGCCGGGTGATGCCTAGACACATCTCAGGAGATGCGCTAGGCATGTCTGGGAGGTGCTGCATGTGGCAGTAAGCACGCGCATGCTGTGTGTCTGGGCTGCACCGCCCTGCGGCGCTTTGTGCCGGGTGATGCCTAGACACATCTCAGGAGATGCGCTAGGCATGTCTGGGAGGTGCTGCATGTGGCAGTAAGCACGCGCATGCTGTGTGTCTGGGCTGCACCGCCCTGCGGCGCTTTGTGCCGGGTGATGCCTAGACACATCTCAGGAGATGCGCTAGGCGTGCCTGGGAGGTGCTGCATGCGGCACTGCACACGTGCATTCAGTGTGTCTGGGCTGCACCGCCCTGCAGCACTCTGTGCCGGGTGATGCCTAGACACATCTCAGGAGATGCGCTAGGCGTGCCTGGGAGGTGCTGCATGCGGCACTGCACACGTGCATTCAGTGTGTCTGGGCTGCACCGCCCTGCAGCACTCTGTGCCGGGTGATGCCTAGACACATCTCAGGAGATGCGCTAGGCGTGCCTGGGAGGTGCTGCATGCGGCACTGCAACACGCGCATTCAGTGTGTCTGGGCTGCACCGCCCTGCAGCGCTCTGTGCCGGGTGATGCCTAGACACATCTCAGGAGATGCGCTAGGCATGTCTGGGAGGTGCTGCATGTGGCAGTAAGCACGCGCATGCTGTGTGTCTGGGCTGCACCGCCCTGCGGCGCTTTGTGCCGGGTGATGCCTAGACACATCTCAGGAGATGCGCTAGGCGTGCCTGGGAGGTGCTGCATGCGGCAGTAGCACACGTGCATTCAGTGTGTCTGGGCTGCACCGCCCTGCAGCACTCTGTGCCGGGTGATGCCTAGACACATCTCAGGAGATGCGCTAGGCGTGCCTGGGAGGTGCTGCATGCGGCACTGCACACGTGCATTCAGTGTGTCTGGGCTGCACCGCCCTGCAGCACTCTGTGCCGGGTGATGCCTAGACACATCTCAGGAGATGCGCTAGGCGTGCCTGGGAGGTGCTGCATGCGGCACTGCACACGTGCATTCAGTGTGTCTGGGCTGCACCGCCCTGCAGCACTCTGTGCCGGGTGATGCCTAGACACATCTCAGGAGATGCGCTAGGCGTGCCTGGGAGGTGCTGCATGCGGCACTGCACACGTGCATTCAGTGTGTCTGGGCTGCACCGCCCTGCAGCACTCTGTGCCGGGTGATGCCTAGACACATCTCAGGAGATGCGCTAGGCATGTCTGGGAGGTGCTGCATGTGGCAGTAAGCACGCGCATGCAGTGTGTCTGGGCTGCACCGCCCTGCGGCGCTTTGTGCCGGGTGATGCCTAGACACATCTCAGGAGATGCGCTAGGCGTGCCTGGGAGGTGCTGCATGCGGCACTGCACACGTGCATTCAGTGTGTCTGGGCTGCACCGCCCTGCAGCACTCTGTGCCGGGTGATGCCTAGACACATCTCAGGAGATGCGCTAGGCGTGCCTGGGAGGTGCTGCATGCGGCACTGCACACGTGCATTCAGTGTGTCTGGGCTGCACCGCCCTGCAGCACTCTGTGCCGGGTGATGCCTAGACACATCTCAGGAGATGCGCTAGGCGTGTCTGGGAGGTGCTGCATGTGGCAGTAAGCACGCGCATGCTGTGTGTCTGGGCTGCACCGCCCTGCGGCGCTCTGTGCCGGGTGATGCCTAGACACATCTCAGGAGATGCGCTAGGCATGTCTGGGAGGTGCTGCATGTGGCAGTAAGCACGCGCATGCTGTGTGTCTGGGCTGCACCGCCCTGCGGCGCTTTGTGCCGGGTGATGCCTAGACACATCTCAGGAGATGCGCTAGGCGTGCCTGGGAGGTGCTGCATGCGGCACTGCACACGTGCATTCAGTGTGTCTGGGCTGCACCGCCCTGCAGCACTCTGTGCCGGGTGATGCCTAGACACATCTCAGGAGATGCGCTAGGCGTGCCTGGGAGGTGCTGCATGCGGCACTGCACACGTGCATTCAGTGTGTCTGGGCTGCACCGCCCTGCAGCACTCTGTGCCGGGTGATGCCTAGACACATCTCAGGAGATGCGCTAGGCGTGCCTGGGAGGTGCTGCATGCGGCACTGCACACGTGCATTCAGTGTGTCTGGGCTGCACCGCCCTGCAGCACTCTGTGCCGGGTGATGCCTAGACACATCTCAGGAGATGCGCTAGGCGTGCCTGGGAGGTGCTGCATGCGGCACTGCACACGTGCATTCAGTGTGTCTGGGCTGCACCGCCCTGCAGCACTCTGTGCCGGGTGATGCCTAGACACATCTCAGGAGATGCGCTAGGCGTGCCTGGGAGGTGCTGCATGCGGCACTGCACACGTGCATTCAGTGTGTCTGGGCTGCACCGCCCTGCAGCACTCTGTGCCGGGTGATGCCTAGACACATCTCAGGAGATGCGCTAGGCGTGCCTGGGAGGTGCTGCATGCGGCACTGCACACGTGCATTCAGTGTGTCTGGGCTGCACCGCCCTGCAGCACTCTGTGCCGGGTGATGCCTAGACACATCTCAGGAGATGCGCTAGGCGTGCCTGGGAGGTGCTGCATGCGGCACTGCACACGTGCATTCAGTGTGTCTGGGCTGCACCGCCCTGCAGCACTCTGTGCCGGGTGATGCCTAGACACATCTCAGGAGATGCGCTAGGCATGTCTGGGAGGTGCTGCATGTGGCAGTAAGCACGCGCATGCTGTGTGTCTGGGCTGCACCGCCCTGCGGCGCTTTGTGCCGGGTGATGCCTAGACACATCTCAGGAGATGCGCTAGGCGTGCCTGGGAGGTGCTGCATGCGGCACTGCACACGTGCATTCAGTGTGTCTGGGCTGCACCGCCCTGCAGCACTCTGTGCCGGGTGATGCCTAGACACATCTCAGGAGATGCGCTAGGCGTGCCTGGGAGGTGCTGCATGCGGCACTGCACACGTGCATTCAGTGTGTCTGGGCTGCACCGCCCTGCAGCACTCTGTGCCGGGTGATGCCTAGACACATCTCAGGAGATGCGCTAGGCGTGCCTGGGAGGTGCTGCATGCGGCACTGCACACGTGCATTCAGTGTGTCTGGGCTGCACCGCCCTGCAGCACTCTGTGCCGGGTGATGCCTAGACACATCTCAGGAGATGCGCTAGGCGTGCCTGGGAGGTGCTGCATGCGGCACTGCACACGTGCATTCAGTGTGTCTGGGCTGCACCGCCCTGCAGCACTCTGTGCCGGGTGATGCCTAGACACATCTCAGGAGATGCGCTAGGCGTGCCTGGGAGGTGCTGCATGCGGCACTGCACACGTGCATTCAGTGTGTCTGGGCTGCACCGCCCTGCAGCACTCTGTGCCGGGTGATGCCTAGACACATCTCAGGAGATGCGCTAGGCATGTCTGGGAGGTGCTGCATGTGGCAGTAAGCACGCGCATTGCTGTGTGTCTGGGCTGCACCGCCCTGCGGCGCTTTGTGCCGGGTGATGCCTAGACACATCTCAGGAGATGCGCTAGGCGTGCTGGGAGGTGCTGCATGCGGCACTGCACACGTGCATTCAGTGTGTCTGGGCTGCACCGCCCTGCAGCGCTCTGTGCCGGGTGATGCCTAGACACATCTCAGGAGATGCGCTAGGCGTGCCTGGGAGGTGCTGCATGCGGCACTGCACACGTGCATTCAGTGTGTCTGGGCTGCACCGCCTGCAGCACTCTGTGCCGGGTGATGCCTAGACACATCTCAGGAGATGCGCTAGGCGTGCCTGGGAGGTGCTGCATGCGGCACTGCACACGTGCATTCAGTGTGTCTGGGCTGCACCGCCCTGCAGCGCTCTGTGCCGGGTGATGCCTAGACACATTCTCAGGAGATGGCCGCTAGGCGTGCGCTGGGGAGGTGCTGCATGTGGCAGTAAGCACGTGCATTGCTGAGATGTCTGGGGCTGCCAGCCGCCCTACCAGCGCTCTGTGCCTGGGTGATGCCTAGACACATCTCAGGAGATAGCGCTAGCGTAGCCTGGGAAGGTTGCTGCATGCGGCAAGTAGCACCGCTGCATGCAGTGTGTCTGGGCTGCACCGCCCTGCAGGCGCTCTGTGCCGGGTGATGGCCTAGACACATCTCAGGAGATTGGCGCTAGGCTGTTGCCTTGGGAGGTGCTGCAATGCGGGCACTGCACACGTGCATTTCAGTGTGTCTGGGCTGCACCGCCCCTGCAGCACTTCTGTGGCCGGGTGAATGCCTAGACACATCTCAGGAGAGTGCGCTAGCGTGCCTGGGAAGGTGCTGGCATGCAGGCACTGCACAATGCCACTTCAGTTGTAGTCTGGGCCTGCCACGCGCCCTGCAGCACGTCTGGTGCCGGGTGATGCCTAGGACCACATCTCAGGAGATGCGCTAGCAGTTCTGGGAGGTGCTGCATGTGCAGTAAGCACGCGCATGCTGTGTGTCTGGGCTGCACCGCCCTGCGGCGCTTTGTGCCGGGTGATGCTAGACACATCTCAGGAGATGCGCTAGGCGTGCCTGGGAGGTGCTGCATGCGGCACTGCACACGTGCATTCAGTGTGTCTGGGCTGCACCGCCCTGCAGCACTCTGTGCCGGGTGATGCCTAGACCACATCTCAGAGATGCGCTAGGCGTGCCTGGGAAGGTGCTGCATGCGGCACTGCACACGTGCATTCAGTGTGTCTGGGCTGCACCGCCCTGCAGCACTCTGTGCCGGGTGGATGCCTAGACACATCTCATCGGAGATGCGCTTAGGCATGTCTGGGAGGTGCTGCATGTGGCAGTAAGCACGCGCATGCTGTGTGTCCTGGGCTGCACCGCCCTACAGGCGCTCTGTGCCGGGGTGCATGCCTAGACACATCTCAGGAGATGCGCTAGCGTGTCCTGGGAGGTGCTGCATGCGGCACTGACAACGTGCATTCAGTGTGTCTGGGCTGCACCGCCCTGCAGCACTCTGTGCCGGGTGATGCCTAGACACATCTCAGGAGATGCGCTAGGCGTGCCTGGAGGTGCTGCATGCGGCACTGCACACGTGCATTCAGTGTGTCTGGGCTGCACGCCCTGCAGCACTCTGTGCCGGGTGATGCCTAGACACATCTCAGGAGATGCGCTAGGCGTGCCTGGGAGGTGCTGCATGCGGCACTGCACACGTGCATTCAGTGTGTCTGGGCTGCACCGCCCTGCAGCACTCTGTTGCCGGGTGATGCCTAGACACATCTCAGGAGATGCGCTAGGCGTGTCCTGGGAGGTGCTGCATGCGGCACTGCACACGGCATTCAGTGTGTCTGGGCTGCACCGCCCTGCAGCACTCTGTGCCGGGTTGATGCCTAGACACATCTCAGGAGATGCGCTAGGCATGCCTGGGAGGTGCTGCATGCGGCACTGCACACGTGCATTCAGTGTGTCTGGGCTGCACCGCCCTGCAGCACTCTGTGCCGGGTGATGCCTAGACACATCTCAGGAGATGCGCTAGGCGTGCCTGGGAGGTGCTGCATGCGGCACTGCACACGTGCATTCAGTGTGTCTGGGCTGCACCGCCCTGCAGCACTCTGTGCCGGGTGATGCCTAGACACATCTCAGGAGATGCGCTAGGCGTGCCTGGGAGGTGCTGCATGCGGCACTGCACACGTGCATTCAGTGTGTCTGGGCTGCACCGCCCTGCAGCACTCTGTGCCGGGTGATGCCTAGACACATCTCAGGAGATGCGCTAGGCGTGCTGGGAGGTGCTGCATGCGGCACTGCACACGTGCATTCAGTGTGTCTGGGCTGCACCGCCCTGCAGCGCTCTGTGCCGGGTGATGCCTAGACACATCTCAGGAGATGCGCTAGGCATGTCTGGGAGGTGCTGCATGTGGCAGTAAGCACGTGCATGCTGTGTGTCTGGGCTGCACCGCCCTGCAGCGCTTTGTGCCGGGTGATGCCTAGACACATCTCAGGAGATGCGCTAGGCGTGCCTGGGAGGTGCTGCATGCGGCACTGCACACGTGCATTCAGTGTGTCTGGGCTGCACCGCCCTGCAGCGCTCTGTGCCGGTGATGCCTAGACACATCTCAGGAGATGCGCTAGGCGTGCCTGGGAGGTGCTGCATGCGGCACTGCACACGTGCATTCAGTGTGTCTGGGCTGCACCGCCCTGCAGCACTCTGTGCCGGGTGATGCCTAGACACATCTCAGGAGATGCGCTAGGCGTGCCTGGGAGGTGCTGCATGCGGCACTGCACACGTGCATTCAGTGTGTCTGGGCTGCACCGCCCTGCAGCACTCTGTGCCGGGTGATGCCTAGACACATCTCAGGAGATGCGCTAGGCATGTCTGGGAGGTGCTGCATGTGGCAGTAAGCACGTGCATGCTGTGTGTCTGGGCTGCACCGCCCTGCGGCGCTTTGTGCCGGGTGATGCCTAGACACATCTCAGGAGATGCGCTAGGCGTGTCTGGGAGGTGCTGCATGCTGGCACTAGCACACGCGCATTGCTGTGTGTCTGGGCTGCACCGCCCTGCGGCACTCTGTGCCGGGTGATGCCTAGACACATCTCAGGAGATGCGCTAGGCGTGCCTGGGAGGTGCTGCATGCGGCACTGCACACGTGCATTCAGTGTGTCTGGGCTGGCACCGCCCTGCAGCACTCTGTGCCGGGTGATGCCTAGACACATCTCAGGAGATGCGCTAGGCGTGCCTGGGAGGTGCTGCATGCGGACACTGCACCGTGCATTCAGTGTGTCTGGGCTGCACCGCCCTGCAGCACTCTGTGCCGGGTGATGCCTAGACACATCTCAGGAGATGCGCTAGGCATGTCTGGGAGGTGCTGCATGTGGCAGTAAGCACGCGCATGCTGTGTGTCTGGGCTGCACCGCCCTGCGGCGCTTTGTGCCGGGTGATGCCTAGACACATCTCAGGAGATGCGCTAGGCATGTCTGGGAGGTGCTGCATGTGGCAGTAAGCACGCGCATGCTGTGTGTCTGGGCTGCACCGCCCTGCGGCGCTCTGTGCCGGGTGATGCCTAGACACATCTCAGGAGATGCGCTAGGCGTGCCTGGGAGGTGCTGCATGCGGCACTGCACACGTGCATTCAGTGTGTCTGGGCTGCACCGCCCTGCAGCACTCTGTGCCGGGTGATGCCTAGACACATCTCAGGAGATGCGCTAGGCGTGCCTGGGAGGTGCTGCATGCGGCACTGCACACGTGCATTCAGTGTGTCTGGGCTGCACCGCCCTGCAGCACTCTGTGCCGGGTGATGCCTAGACACATCTCAGGAGATGCGCTAGGCGTGCCTGGGAGGTGCTGCATGCGGCACTGCACACGTGCATGCAGTGTGTCTGGGCTGCACCGCCCTGCAGCACTCTGTGCCGGGTGATGCCTAGACACATCTCAGGAGATGCGCTAGGCATGTCTGGGAGGTGCTGCATGTGGCAGTAAGCACGCGCATGCTGTGTGTCTGGGCTGCACCGCCCTGCGGCGCTCTGTGCCGGGTGATGCCTAGACACATCTCAGGAGATGCGCTAGGCGTGCCTGGGAGGTGCTGCATGCGGCACTGCACACGTGCATTCAGTGTGTCTGGGCTGCACCGCCCTGCAGCACTCTGTGCCGGGTGATGCCTAGACACATCTCAGGAGATGCGCTAGGCGTGCCTGGGAGGTGCTGCATGCGGCACTGCACACGTGCATTCAGTGTGTCTGGCTGCACCGCCCTGCAGCACTCTGTGCCGGGTGATGCCTAGACACATCTCAGGAGATGCGCTAGGCATGTCTGGGAGGTGCTGCATGTGGCAGTAAGCACGCGCATGCTGTGTGTCTGGGCTGCACCGCCCTGCGGCGCTTTGTGCCGGGTGATGCCTAGACACATCTCAGGAGATGCGCTAGGCGTGCCTGGGAGGTGCTGCATGCCGGCACTGCACACGTGCATTCAGTGTGTCTGGGCTGCACCGCCCTGCAGCACTCTGTGCCGGGTGATGCCTAGACACATCTCAGGAGATGCGCTAGGCGTGCCTGGGAGGTGCTGCATGCGGCACTGCACACGTGCATTCAGTGTGTCTGGGCTGCACCGCCCTGCAGCACTCTGTGCGGGTGATGCCTAGACACATCTCAGGAGATGCGCTAGGCATGTCCTGGAGGTGCTGCATGGCAGTAAGCACACGCGCATGCAGTGTGTCTGGGCTGCACCGCCCTGCGGCGCTCTGTGCCGGGTGATGCCTAGACACATCTCAGGGAATGCGCTAGGCGTGCCTGGGAAGGTGCTGCATGCGGCACTGCACACGTGCATTCAGTGTGTCTGGGCTGCACCGCCCTGCAGCACTCTGTGCCGGGTGATGCTAGACACATTCAGGAGATGCGCTAGGCGTGCCTGGGAGGTGCTGCATCGGCACTGCACACCGTGCTTCGAGTGTGTCCTGGGCTGCCACCGCCCTGCAGCACTCTGTGCCGGGTGATGCCTAGACACATCTCAAGGAGATGCGCTAGGCATGTCTGGGAGGTGCTGCATGTAGGCCAGTAAGCACGCGCATGCTGTGTGTCTGGGCTGCACCGCCCTGCGGCGCTTCTGTGCCGGGTGATGCCTAGAACATCTCAGGAGATGCGCTAGGCGTGCCTGGGAGGTGCTGCATGCGGCACTAGCACGCGTGCATCCAGTGTGTCTGGGCTGCACCGCCCTGCAGCACTCTGTGCGGGTGATGCCTAGACACATCTCAGGAGATGCGCTAGGCGTGCCTGGGGAGGTGCTGCATGCGGCACTGCACACGTGCATTCAGTGTGTCTGGGCTGCACCGCCTGCAGCACTCTGTGCGGGTGATGCCTAGACACATCTCAGAGATGCGCTAGGCATGTCTGGGAGGTGCGCATTGGCAGTAAGCACGCGCATGCGTGTGTCTGGGCTGCACCGCCCTGCGGCGCTTGTGCCGGGTGATGCCTAGACACATCTCAGGAGATGCGCTAGGCATGTCTGGGAGGTGCTGCATGTGGCAGTAAGCACGCGCATGCTGTGTGTCTGGGCTGCACCGCCCTGCGGCGCTTTGTGCCGGGTGATGCCTAGACACATCTCAGGGAGATGCGCTAGGCATGCTCTGGGAGGTGCTGCATGTGGCAGTAGCACGCGCATGCTGTGTGTCTGGGCTGCACCGCCCTGCGGCGCTCTGTGCCGGGTGATGCCTAGACACATCTCAGGAGATGCGCTAGGCGTGCCTGGAGGTGCTGCATGCCGGCACTGCACACGTGCATTCAGTGTGTCTGGGCTGCACGCCCTGCAGCACTCTGTGCCGGGTGATGCCTGGACACATCTCAGGAGATGCGCTAGGCGTGCCTGGGAGGTGCTGCATGCGGGCACTGCACACGTGCATTCAGTGTGTCTGGGCTGCACCGCCCTGCAGCACTCTGTGCCGGGTGATGCCTAGACACATCTCAGGAGATGCGCTAGGCGTGCCTGGAGGTGCTGCATGCGGCACTGCACACGTGCATTCAGTGTGTCTGGGCTGCACCGCCCTGCAGCACTCTGTGCCGGGTGATGCCTAGACCACATCTCAGGAGATGCGCTAGGCATGTCTGGGAGGTGCTGCATGTGGCAGTAAGCACGCGCATGCTGTGTGTTGGGCTGCACCGCCCTGCAGCGCTTGTGCCGGGTGATGCCTAGACACATCTCAGGAGATGCGCTAGGCGTGCCTGGGAGGTGCTGCATGCGGCACTGCACACGTGCATTCAGGTGTGTCTGGGCTGCACCGCCCTGCAGCACTCTGTGCCGGGTGATGCCTAGACACATCTCAGGAGATGCGCTAGGCGTGCCTGGGAGGTGCTGCATGCGGCACTGCACACGTGCATTCAGTGTGTCTGGGCTGCACCGCCCTGCAGCACTCTGTGCCGGGTGATGCCTAGACACATCTCGGAGATGCGCTAGGCGTGCCTGGGAGGTGCTGCATGCGGCACTGCACACGTGCATTCTGTGTGTCTGGGCTGCACCGCCCTGCAGCACTCTGTGCCGGGTGATGCCTAGACACATCTCAGGAGATGCGCTAGGCGTGCCTGGGAGGTGCTGCATGCGGCACTGCACACGTGCATTCAGTGTGTCTGGGCTGCACCGCCCTGCAGCACTCTGTGCCGGGTGATGCCTAGACACATCTCAGGAGATGCGCTAGGCGTGCCTGGGAGGTGCTGCATGCGGCACTGCACACGTGCATTCAGTGTGTCTGGGCTGCACCGCCCTGCCAGCACTCTGTGCCGGGTGATGCCTAGACACATCTCAGGAGATGCGCTAGGCGTGCCTGGGAGGTGCTGCATGCGGCACTGCACACGTGCATTCAGTGTGTCTGGGCTGCACCGCCCTGCAGCACTCTGTGCCGGGTGATGCCTAGACACATCTCAGGAGATGCGCCTAGGCATGTCTGGGAGTGCTGCATGTGGCAGTAAGCACGCGCATTGCTGTGTGTCTGGGCTGCACCGCCCTGCGGCGCTTTGTGCCGGGTGATGCCTAGACACATCTCAGGAGATGCGCTAGGCATGTCTGGGAGGTGCTGCATGTGGCAGTAAGCACGCGCATGCTGTGTGTCTGGGCTGCACCGCCTGCAGGCGCTTTGTGCCGGGTGATGCCTAGACACATCTCAGGAGATGCGCTAGGCGTGCCTGGGAGGTGCTGCATGCGGCACTGCACACGTGCATTCAGTGTGTCTGGGCTGCACACGCCCTGCAGCACTCTGTGCCGGGTGATGCCTAGACACATCTCAGGAGATGCGCTAGGCGATGCCTGGGAGGTGCTGCATGCGGCATGCACACGTGCATTCAGTGTGTCTGGGCTGCACCGCCCTGCAGCGCTCTGTGCCGGGTGATGCCTAGACACATCTCAGGAGATGCGCTAGGCGTGCCTGGGAGGTGCTGCATGCGGCACTGAGCACGCGCATGCTGTAGTGTCTGGGCTGCACCGCCCTGCAGCACTCTGTGCCGGGTGATGCCTAGACACATCTCAGGAGATGCGCTAGGCATGTCTGGGAGGTGCTGCATGTGGCAGTAAGCACGCGCATGCTGTGTGTCTGGGCTGCACCGCCCTGCGGCGCTTTGTGCCGGGTGATGCCTAGACACATCTCAGGAGATGCGCTAGGCGTGCCTGGGAGGTGCTGCATGCGGCACTGCACACGTGCATTCAGTGTGTCTGGGCTGCACCGCCCTGCAGCACTCTGTGCCGGGTGATGCCTAGACACATCTCAGGAGATGCGCTAGGCGTGCCTGGGAGGTGCTGCATGCGGCACTGCACACGGTGCATTCAGTGTGTCTGGGCTGCACCGCCCTGCAGCACTCTGTGCCGGGTGATGCCTAGACACATCTCAGGAGATGCGCTAGGCGTGCCTGGAGGTGCTGCATGCGGCACTGCAACACGGCATCTCAGTGTCTGGGCTGCACCGCCCTGCAGCACTCTGCTGCCGGGTGATGCCTAGACACATCTCAGGAGATGCGCTAGGCATGTCTGGGAGGTGCTGCATGTGGCAGTAAGCACGCGCATGCTGTGTGTCTGGGCTGCACCGCCCTGCGGCGCTTTGTGCCGGGTGATGCCTAGACACATCTCAGGAGATGCGCTAGGCATGTCTGGGAGGTGCTGCATGTGGCAGTAAGCACGCGCATGCTGTGTGTCTGGGCTGCACCGCCCTGCGGCGCTTTGTGCCGGGTGATGCCTAGACACATCTCAAGAGATGCGCTAGGCGTGCCTGGGAGGTGCTGCATGCGGCCACTTGCACACGTGCATTCAGTGTGTCTGGGCTGCACCGCCCCTGCAGCACTCTGTGCCGGGTTGATGCCTAGACACATCTCAGGAGATGCGCTAGGCGTGCCTGGAGTGCTGCATGCGGCACTGCACACGGCATTCAGTGTGTCTGGGCTGCACCGCCCTGCAGCACTCTGTGCCGGTGATGCCTAGACACATCTCAGGAGATGCGCTAGGCGTGCCTGGGAGGTGCTGCATGCGGCACTGCACACGTTGGCATTCAGTGTGTCTGGGCTGCACCGCCCTGCAGCACTCTGTGCCGGGTGATGCCTAGACACATCTCAGGAGATGCGCTAGGCATGTCTGGGAGGTGCTGCATGTGGCAGTAAGCACGCGCATTGCTGTGTGTCTGGGCTGCACCGCCCTGCGGCGCTTGTGCCGGCGTGATGCCTAGACACACTCTCAGGAGATGCGCTAGGCATGTCTGGGAGGTGCTGCATGTGGCAGTAAGCACGCGCATGCTGTGTGTCTGGGCTGCACCGCCCTGCGGCGCTTTGTGCCGGGTGCTGCCTAGACACATCTGCAAGAGATGCGCTAGGCGTGCCTGGGAGGTGCTGCATGCGGCACTGCACACGTGCATTCAGTGTGTCTGGGCTGCACGCCTGGCAGCACTCTGTGCCGGGTGATGCCTAGGACACATCTCAGGAGATGCGCTAGGCGTGCCTGGGAGGTGCGCATGCGGCACTGCACACGTGCATTCAGTGTGTCTGGGCTGCACCGCCCTGCAGCACTCTGTTGCCGGGTGATGCCTAGACACATCTCAGGAGATGCGCTAGGCGTGCCTGGAGGTGCTGCATGCGGCACTGGCACACGTGCATTCAGTGTGTCTGGGCTGCACCGCCCTGCAGCCACTCTGTGCCGGGTGATGCCTAGACACATCTCAGGAGATGGCGCTAGGCATGTGCCTGGGAGGTGCTGCATGCGGCATTGCACACGGCATCCAGTGTGTCTTGGGCTGCACCGCCCTGCAGCACTCTGTGCCCGGGTGATGCCTAGACACATCTCAGGAGATGCGCTAGGCATGCTGGGAGGTGCTGCATGGCGCACTGCACACGTGCATTCGTGTGTCTGGGCTGCACCGCCCTGCAGCGCTCTGTGCCGGGTGATGCCTAGGACACATCTCAGGAGATGCGCTAGGCGTGCCTGGGAGGTGCTGCATGCGGCAACTGCACACGTGCATTCAGTGTGTCTGGCTGCACCGCCCTGCAGCACTCTGTGCCGGGTGATGCCTAGACACATCTCAGAGATGCGCTAGGCGTGCCTGGGAGGTGCTGCATGCGGCACTGCACACGTGCATCTGTGTGTCTGGGCTGCACCGCCCTGCAGCACTCTGTGCCGGGTGATGCCTAGACACATCTCAGGAGATGCGCTAGGCATGTCCTGGAGGTGCTGCATGTGGCAGTAAGCACGCGCATTGCTGTGTGTCTGGGCTGCACCGCCCTACGGCGCTCTGTGCCGGGTGATGCCTAGACACATCTCAGGAGATGCGCTAGGCATGTCTGGGAGGTTGCTGCATGTGGCAGTAAGCACGCGCATGCTGTGTGTCTGGGCTGCACCGCCCTGCGCGCTCTGTGCCGGGTGATGCCTAGACACATCTCAAGAGATGCGCTAGGCGTGCCTGGGAGGTGCTGCATGCGGCACTGCACACGTGCATCAGTGTGTCGGGGCTGCACCGCCCTGCAGCACTCTGTGCCGGGTGATGCCTAGACACATCTCAGGAGATGCGCTAGGCTGCCTGGGAGGTGCTGCATGCGGCAACTGCACACGTGCATCAGTGTGGTCTGGGCTGCACCGCCCTGCAGCACTCTGTGCCGGGTGATGCCTAGACACATCTCAGGAGATGCGCTAGGCATGTCTGGGAGGTGCTGCATGTGGCAGTAAGCACGCGCATGCTGTGTGTCTGGGCTGCACCGCCCTCGGCGCTTTCTGTGCCGGTGATGCCTAGACACATCTCAGGAGATGCGCTAGGCATGTCTGGGAGGTGCTGCATGTGGCAGTAAGCACGCGCATGCTGTGTGGTCTGGGCTGCACCGCCTACAGCGCTCTGTTGCCGGGTGATGCCTAGACACATCTCAAGGAGATGCGCTAGGCGTGCTGGGAGGTGCTGCATGTGGCAGTAAGCACGCGCATGCTGTGTGTCTGGGCTGCACCGCCCTACAGCGCTCTGTGCCGGGTGATGCCTAGACACATCTCAGAGATGCGCTAGGCGTGCCTGGGAGGTGCTGCATGCGGCACTGCACACGTGCATTCAGTGTGTCTGGGCTGCACCGCCCTGCAGCAGCTCCTGTGCCGGGTGATGCCTAGACACATCTCAGGAGATGCGCTAGGCGTGCCTGGGAGGTGCTGCATGCGGCACTGCACACGTGCATTCAGTGTGTCTGGGCTGCACCGCCCTGCCAGCACTCTGTGCCGGGTGATGCCTAGACACATCTCAGGAGATGCGCTAGGCGTGCCTGGGAGGTGCTGCATGCGGCACTGCACACGTGCATTCAGTGTGTTCTGGGCTGCACCGCCCTGCAGCACTCTGTGCCGGGTGATGCCTAGACACATCTCAGGAGATGCGCTAGGCGTGCCTGGGAGGTGCTGCATGCGGCACTGCACACGTGCATTCAGTGTGTCTGGGCTGCACCGCCCTGCAGCACTCTGTGCCGGGTGATGCCCTAGACACATCTCAGGAGATGCGCTAGGCGTGCCTGGGAGGTGCTGCATGCGGCACTGCACACGTGCATTCAGTGTGTCTGGGCTGCACCGCCCTGCAGCACTCTGTGCCGGGTGATGCCTAGGACACATCTCAGGAGATGCGCTAGGCGTGCCTGGGAGGTGCTGCATGCGGCACTGCACACGTGCATTCAGTGTGTCTGGGCTGCACCGCCCTGGCAGCACTCTGTGCCGGGTGATGCCTAGACACATCTCAGGAGATGCGCTAGGCATGTCTGGGGAGGTGCTGCATGTGGCAGTAAGCACGCGCATGCTGTGTGTCTGGGCTGCACCGCCCTACAGCGCTCTGTGCCGGGTGATGCCTAGACACATCTCAGGAGATGCGCTAGGCGTGCCTGGGAGGTGCTGCATGCGGCACTGAGCACGCTGCATGCTGTGTGTCTGGGCTGCACCGCCCTACAGCGCTCTGTGCCGGGTGATGCCTAGACACATCTCAGGAGATGCGCTAGGCGTGCCTGGGAGGTGCTGCATGCGGCACTGCACACGTGCATTCAGTGTGTCTGGGCTGCACCGCCCTGCAGCACTCTGTGCCGGGTGATGCCTAGACACATCTCAGGAGATGCGCTAGGCGTGCCTGGGAGGTGCTGCATGCGGCACTGCACACGTGCATTCAGTGTGTCTGGGCTGCACCGCCCTGCAGCACTCTGTGCCGGTGATGCCTAGACACATCTCAGGAGATGCGCTAGGCATGTCTGGGAGGTGCTGCATGTGGCAGTAAGCACGTGCATGCTGTGTGTCTGGGCTGCACCGCCCTGCAGCGCTTTGTGCCGGGTGATGCCTAGACACATCTCAGGAGATGCGCTAGGCGTCTGGGAGGTGCTGCATGCGGCACTAAGCACGTGCATGCTGTGTGTCTGGGCTGCACCGCCCTGCAGCGCTCTGTGCCGGGTGATGCCTAGACACATCTCAGGAGATGCGCTAGGCATGTCTGGGAGGTGCTGCATGTGGCAGTAAGCACGTGCATGCTGTGTGTCTGGGCTGCACCGCCCTGCGGCGCTTTGTGCCGGGTGATGCCTAGACACATCTCAGGAGATGCGCTAGGCGTGCCTGGGAGGTGCTGCATGCGGCACTGCACGCGCATGCTGTGTGTCTGGGCTGCACCGCCCTGCAGCGCTCTGTGCCGGGTGATGCCTAGACACATCTCAGGAGATGCGCTAGGCGTGCCTGGGAGGTGCTGCATGCGGCACTGCACACGTGCATTCAGTGTGTCTGGGCTGCACCGCCCTGCAGCACTCTGTGCCGGGTGATGCCTAGACACATCTCAGGAGATGCGCTAGGCGTGCCTGGGAGGTGCTGCATGCGGCACTGCACGTGCATTCAGTGTGTCTGGGCTGCACCGCCCTGCAGCACTCTGTGCCGGGTGATGCCTAGACACATCTCAGGAGATGCGCTAGGCGTGCCTGGGAGGTGCTGCATGCGGCACTGCAGCACGTGCATGCTGTGTGTCTGGGCTGCACCGCCCGTGCAGCACTCTGTGCCGGGTGATGCCTGACACATCTCAGGAGATGCGCTAGGCATGTCTGGGAGGGTGCTGCATGTGGCAGTAAGCACCGCGCCATGCTGTGTGTCTGGGGCTGCACCGCCCTACAGCGCTCCTGGCCGGGTGAGCCTAGACACATCTCAGGAGATGCCGCTGAGGCCGTTGCCTGGGAGGTGCTGCAGTGCGGCACCTGCGCACGTGCATGCTGAGTGTTGGGCTGGCACTGCCCTACAGCGCTTCTGTGGCCGGGTGATGCCTAGACACAATCTCAGGAGATGCGCTAGGCGTGCCTGGAGGTGCTGCATGCGGCACTGCACACGTGCATTCAGTGTGTCTGGGGCTGCACCGCCCTGACAGCACTCTGTGCCGGGTGATGCCTAGACACATCTCAGGAGATGCGCTAGGCGTGCCTGGGAGGTGCTGCATGCGGCACTGCACACGTGCATTCAGTGTGTCTGGGCTGCACCGCCCTGCAGCACTCTGTGCGGGTTTGATGCCTAGACACATCTCAGGAGATGCGCTAGGCGTGCCTGGGAGGTGCTGCATGGGCAGTAAGCACGCGCATGCTGTGTGTCTGGGCTGCACCGCCCTGCAGCGCTCTGTGCCGGGTGATGCCTAGACACATCTCAGAGATGCGCTAGGCATGTCTGGGAGGTGCTGCATGTGGCAGTAAGCACGCGCATGCTGTGTGTCTGGGCTGCACCGCCCTACAGCGCTCTGTGCCGGGTGATGCCTAGACACATCTCAGGAGATGCGCTAGGCATGTCTGGGAGGTGCTGCATGGGCAGTAAGCACGCGCATGCTGTGTGTCTGGGCTGCACCGCCCTACAGCGCTCTGTGCCGGGTGATGCCTAGACACATCTCAGGAGATGCGCTAGGCGTGCCTGGAGGTGCTGCATGCGGCACTGCACACGTGCATTCTGTGTGTCTGGGCTGCACCGCCCTGCAGCACTCTGTGCCGGGTGATGCCTAGACACATCTCAGGAGATGCGCTAGGCGTGCCTGGGAGGTGCTGCATGCGCACTGCACACGTGCATTCAGTGTGTCTGGGCTGCACCGCCCTGCAGCACTCTGTGCCGGGTGATGCCTAGACACATCTCAGGAGATGCGCTAGGCGTGCCTGGGAGGTGCTGCATGCGGCACTGCACACGTGCATTCAGTGTGTCTGGGCTGCACCGCCCTGCAGCACTCTGTGCGGGTGATGCCTAGACACATCTCAGGAGATCGCTAGGCGTGCCTGGGAGGTGCTGCATGCGGGCACTGCACACGTGCATTCAGTGTGTCTGGGCTGCACCGCCCTGCAGCACTCTGTGCCGGGTGATGCCTAGACACATCTCAGGAGATGCGCTAGGCGTGCCTGGGAGGTGCTGCATGCGGCACTGCACACGTGCATCCAGTGTGTCTGGGCTGCCACCGCCCTGCAGCACTCTGTGCCGGGTGATGCCTAGACACATCTCAGGAGATGCGCTAGCGTGCCTGGGAGGTGCTGCATGTGGCAGTAAGCACGCGCATGCTGTGTGTCTGGGCTGCACCGCCCTGCAGCGCTCTGTGCCGGGTGATGCCTAGACACATCTCAGGAGATGCGCTAGGCATGTCTGGGAGGTGCTGCATGTGGCAGTAAGCACGCGCATGCTGTGTGTCTGGGCTGCACCGCCCTGCAGCGCTCTGTGCCGGGTGATGCCTAGACACATCTCAGGAGATGCGCTAGGCGTGCCTGGGAGGTGCTGCATGCGCACTGCACACGTGCATTCAGTGTGTCTGGGCTGCACCGCCCTGCAGCACTCTGTGCCGGGTGATGCCTAGACACATCTCAGGAGATGCGCTAGGCGTGCCTGGGAGGTGCTGCATGCGGCACTGCAACACGTGCATTCAGTGTGTCTGGGCTGCACCGCCCTGCAGCACTCTGTGCCGGGTGATGCCTAGACACATCTCAGGAGATGCGCTAGGCATGTCTGGGAGGTGCTGCATGTGGCAGTAAGCACGCGCATGCTGTGTGTCTGGGCTGCACCGCCCTGCAGCGCTCTGTGCCGGGTGATGCCTAGACACATCTCAGGAGATGCGCTAGGCGTGCCTGGGAGGTGCTGCATGCGGCACTGCACGCGCATGCTGTGTGTCTGGGCTGCACCGCCCTGCAGCACTCTGTGCCGGGTGATGCCTAGACACATCTCAGGAGATGCGCTAGGCGTGCCTGGGAGGTGCTGCATGCGGCACTGCACACGTGCATTCAGTGTGTCTGGGCTGCACCGCCCTGCAGCACTCTGTGCCGGGTGATGCCTAGACACATCTCAGGAGATGCGCTAGGCGTGCTGGGAGGTGCTGCATGCGGCACTGCACACGTGCATTCAGTGTGTCTGGGCTGCACCGCCCTGCAGCACTCTGTGCGGGTGATGCCTAGACACATCTCAGGAGATGCGCTAGGCGTGCCTGGGAGGTGCTGCATGCGGCACTGCACACGTGCATTCAGTGTGTCTGGGCTGCACCGCCCTGCAGCGCTCTGTGCCGGGTGATGCCTAGACACATCTCAGGAGATGCGCTAGGCGTGCCTGGGAGGTGCTGCATGCGGCACTGCACACGTGCATTCAGTGTGTCTGGGCTGCACCGCCCTGCAGCACTCTGTGCCGGGTGATGCCTAGACACATCTCAGGGAGATGCGCTAGGCGTGCCTGGGAGGTGCTGCATGCGGCACTGCACACGTGCATTCAGTGTGTCTGGGCTGCACCGCCCTGCAGCACTCTGTGCCGGGTGATGCCTAGACACATCTCAGGAGATGCGCTAGGCATGTCTGGGAGGTGCTGCATGTGGCAGTAAGCACGCGCATGCTGTGTGTCTGGGCTGCACCGCCCTACAGCGCTCTGTGCCGGGTGATGCCTAGACACATCTCAGGAGATGCGCTAGGCGTGCCTGGGAGGTGCTGCATGCGGCACTGCGCACGTGCATGCTGAGTGTCAGGGCTGCACTGCCCTACAGCGCTCTGTGCCGGGTGATGCCTAGACACATCTCAGGAGATGCGCTAGGCGTGCCTGGGAGGTGCTGCATGCGGCACTGCACACGTGCATTCAGTGTGTCTGGGCTGCACCGCCCTGCAGCACTCTGTGCCGGGTGATGCCTAGACACATCTCAGGAGATGCGCTAGGCGTGCCTGGGAGGTGCTGCATGCGGCACTGCACACGTGCATTCAGTGTGTCTGGGCTGCACCGCCCTGCAGCACTCTGTGCCGGGTGATGCCTAGACACATCTCAGGAGATGCGCTAGGCATGTCTGGGAGGTGCTGCATGTGGCAGTAAGCACGCGCATGCTGTGTGTCTGGGCTGCACTGCCCTACAGCGCTCTGTGCCGGGTGATGCCTAGACACATCTCAGGAGATGCGCTAGGCGTGCCTGGGAGGTGCTGCATGCGGCACTGCACACGTGCATTCAGTGTGTCTGGGCTGCACCGCCCTGCAGCACTCTGTGCCGGGTGATGCCTAGACACATCTCAGGAGATGCGCTAGGCATGTCTGGGAGGTGCTGCATGTGGCAGTAAGCACGCGCATGCTGTGTGTCTGGGCTGCACCACCCTACAGCGCTCTGTGCCGGGTGATGCCTAGACACATCTCAGGAGATGCGCTAGGCGTGCCTGGGAGGTGCTGCATGCGGCACTGCACACGTGCATTCAGTGTGTCTGGGCTGCACCGCCCTGCAGCACTCTGTGCCGGGTGATGCCTAGACACATCTCAGGAGATGCGCTAGGCATGTCTGGGAGGTGCTGCATGTGGCAGTAAGCACGCGCATGCTGTGTGTCTGGGCTGCACCGCCCTACAGCGCTCTGTGCCGGGTGATGCCTAGACACATCTCAGGAGATGCGCTAGGCGTGCCTGGGAGGTGCTGCATGCGGCACTGCGCACGTGCATGCTGAGTGTCTGGGCTGCACTGCCCTACAGCGCTCTGTGCCGGGTGATGCCTAGACACATCTCAGGAGATGCGCTAGGCGTGCCTGGGAGGTGCTGCATGCGGCACTGCCCACCGGACCCCCCAGCCGATGCCGCGCCGGTCCAGCCCCCACCCCATCTCTCGCAGGCCCTCCAGGCTTCGGACGTGCCCCACACCCCTCATGGCACCCAAGCCCCGGCTCCGGCCTCCCTTACCCTTACTGCCGCTACCGCCCCCCCCGCCGCGGCCCACGCCCCGACGCGCGACGCGCCCCTCGCCTCTGACCGAGAGGCAGCGCCCCCTGCCGCACCCCCGCTGCCCCGATCGCAGCGGCCTCCGCAGCGCGGCGACCTCTTGGCATTCCTCACCACGCGCATGGCGCTGCTGGACGTGAAGGTGATGCACCCGCTTGCCAGGTCGCATGTGCGCGGTGCGTCACGTGAGGCTGGCGCGACCGCCGAGAAGGGCGCACGGCAAAAGCGCGACAAATATGGCGCCATCACAGGTGCCGCCCAGTTCATCCCGCTCGTGCATGAGACGTATGGCAGGGTTGGACGGGACGCGTACCGCTTCCTCCGGACGGTCGCGGAGGTTGCCGCGCGACACGGGGCGGTGTCAAAGCGTACTTTCCTTCTCAATGCCATGCGCGACCTGTCCACAACGTTGTGCCGCGCGCTGGCGCGCCAAGCCCGCGCGGCCGCGCCCCTCCGTGCTAGACTGGTCGGACGGGCGCTGCTGCCGGGCCTTCCTGTCCCCACAGACGGCCTGCCGGCGCTGACAGGCCATCGCGCATAAGCTTGCGTCGCCCCCCCCCCCCCCCCCCCCCTCGCCCATCCCGCCCCGAGAGCCCCCCCCCTCCACCCATTTCACCCTGCAGCCCCCCCACCCCCCCCCCCCCCCCGCACCCGATCCCTCCCTCTTCCCTCCCTCCCTCTTCCCTCCTCCCAGCGCACGTCCGCCGTTTCTCCTCTGCGCCCCTCCCCGGACACCGCTTGGGCTGCCGAGCTGGCTGAGGCTACGGATCCTGGAACCGGTGCCTCGCGGCCTCGGACATGGCCGTAGCGCACGCTGTCGCGCCCGTGCAGACTGCTAGTGTCGAGTCGATGACCGCTTGTGGACCCGGCGAGTGCTAGCTGTGTGTTTGGTGTGCGCATGGCCTGCGTCGTACTGCGTGGTGTGTGCGTGTCGGCTTTCGCGCTGGCGTTAGTTCGTTCTGGCATTTGCTCGTGCGGCGCGTGGCCTTGGTGCTTGCGGTGGCCGGTCTGTTTATCTGCATGTTGCCTGGTCTGTTGCCTCGGCGCTGCTGAGTCCTAGATCTATCACTGTGTGACACATCTCAGGAGATGCGCTAGGCGTGCCTGGGAGGTGCTGCATGCGGCACTGCACACGTGCATCCAGTGTGTCTGGGCTGCACCGCCCTGCAGCACTCTGTGCCGGGTGATGCCCAGACACATCTCAGGAGATGCGCTAGGCGTACCTGGGAGGTGCTGCATGCGGCACTGCACATGTGCATTCAGTGTGTCTGGGCTGCACCGCCCTGCAGCACTCTGTGCCGGGTGATGCCTAGACACATCTCAGGAGATGCGCTAGGCGTGCCTGGGAGGTGCTGCATGCGGCACTGCACACGTGCATCCAGTGTGTCTGGGCTGCACCGCCCTGCAGCACTCTGTGCCGGGTGATGCCTAGACACATCTCAGGAGATGCGCTAGGCGTGCCTGGGAGGTGCTGCATGCGGCACTGCACACGTGCATTCAGTGTGTCTGGGCTGCACCGCCCTGCAGCACTCTGTGCCGGGTGATGCCTAGACACATCTCAGGAGATGCGCTAGGCGTGCCTGGGAGGTGCTGCATGCGGCACTGCACACGTGCATTCAGTGTGTCTGGGCTGCACCGCCCTGCAGCACTCTGTGCCGGGTGATGCCTAGACACATCTCAGGAGATGCGCTAGGCATGTCTGGGAGGTGCTGCATGTGGCAGTAAGCACGCGCATGCTGTGTGTCTGGGCTGCACCGCCCTGCGGCGCTTTGTGCCGGGTGATGCCTAGACACATCTCAGGAGATGCGCTAGGCATGTCTGGGAGGTGCTGCATGTGGCAGTAAGCACGCGCATGCTGTGTGTCTGGGCTGCACCGCCCTACAGCGCTCTGTGCCGGGTGATGCCTAGACACATCTCAGGAGATGCGCTAGGCGTGCCTGGGAGGTGCTGCATGCGGCACTGCGCACGTGCATGCTGAGTGTCTGGGCTGCACTGCCCTACAGCGCTCTGTGCCGGGTGATGCCTAGACACATCTCAGGAGATGCGCTTGGCGTGCCTGGGAGGTGCTGCATGCGGCACTGCACACGTGCATTCAGTGTGTCTGGGCTGCACCGCCCTGCAGCACTCTGTGCCGGGTGATGCCTAGACACATCTCAGGAGATGCGCTAGGCGTGCCTGGGAGGTGCTGCATGCGGCACTGCACACGTGCATTCAGTGTGTCTGGGCTGCACCGCCCTGCAGCACTCTGTGCCGGGTGATGCCTAGACACATCTCAGGAGATGCGCTAGGCGTGCCTGGGAGGTGCTGCATGCGGCACTGCACACGTGCATTCAGTGTGTCTGGGCTGCACCGCCCTGCAGCACTCTGTGCCGGGTGATGCCTAGACACATCTCAGGAGATGCGCTAGGCGTGCCTGGGAGGTGCTGCATGCGGCACTGCACACGTGCATCCAGTGTGTCTGGGCTGCACCGCCCTGCAGCACTCTGTGCCGGGTGATGCCTAGACACATCTCAGGAGATGCGCTAGGCGTGCCTGGGAGGTGCTGCATGCGGCACTGCACACGTGCATTCAGTGTGTCTGGGCTGCACCGCCCTGCAGCACTCTGTGCCGGGTGATGCCTAGACACATCTCAGGAGATGCGCTAGGCATGTCTGGGAGGTGCTGCATGTGGCAGTAAGCACGCGCATGCTGTGTGTCTGGGCTGCACCGCCCTGCGGCGCTTTGTGCCGGGTGATGCCTAGAAACATCTCAGGAGATGCGCTAGGCATGTCTGGGAGGTGCTGCATGTGGCAGTAAGCACGCGCATGCTGTGTGTCTGGGCTGCACCGCCCTACAGCGCTCTGTGCCGGGTGATGCCTAGACACATCTCAGGAGATGCGCTAGGCATGTCTGGGAGGTGCTGCATGTGGCAGTAAGCACGCGCATGCTGTGTGTCTGGGCTGCACCGCCCTACAGCGCTCTGTGCCGGGTGATGCCTAGACACATCTCAAGAGATGCGCTAGGCGTGCCTGGGAGGTGCTGCATGCGGCACTGCGCACGTGCATGCTGAGTGTCTGGGCTGCACTGCCCTACAGCGCTCTGTGCCGGGTGATGCCTAGACACATCTCAGGAGATGCGCTAGGCGTGCCTGGGAGGTGCTGCATGCGGCACTGCACACGTGCATTCAGTGTGTCTGGGCTGCACCGCCCTGCAGCACTCTGTGCCGGGTGATGCCTAGACACATCTCAGGAGATGCGCTAGGCGTGCCTGGGAGGTGCTGCATGCGGGCACTGCACACGTGCATTCAGTGTGTCTGGGCTGCACCGCCCTGCAGCACTCTGTGCCGGGTGATGCCTAGACACATCTCAGGAGATGCGCTAGGCGTGCCTGGGAGGTGCTGCATGCGGCACTGCACACGTGCATTCAGTGTGTCTGGGCTGCACCGCCCTGCAGCACTCTGTGCCGGGTGATGCCTAGACACATCTCAGGAGATGCGCTAGGCGTGCCTGGGAGGTGCTGCATGCGGCACTGCACACGTGCATCCAGTGTGTCTGGGCTGCACCGCCCTGCAGCACTCTGTGCCGGGTGATGCCTAGACACATCTCAGGAGATGCGCTAGGCGTGCCTGGGAGGTGCTGCATGCGGCACTGCACACGTGCATTCAGTGTGTCTGGGCTGCACCGCCCTGCAGCGCTCTGTGCCGGGTGATGCCTAGACACATCTCAGGAGATGCGCTAGGCATGTCTGGGAGGTGCTGCATGTGGCAGTAAGCACGCGCATGCTGTGTGTCTGGGCTGCACCGCCCTACAGCGCTCTGTGCCGGGTGATGCCTAGACACATCTCAGGAGATGCGCTACGCGTGCCTGGGAGGTGCTGCATGCGGCACTGCACACGTGCATTCAGTGTGTCTGGGCTGCACCGCCCTGCAGCACTCTGTGCCGGGTGATGCCTAGACACATCTCAGGAGATGCGCTAGGCGTGCCTGGGAGGTGCTGCATGCGGCACTGCACACGTGCATCCAGTGTGTCTGGGCTGCACCGCCCTGCAGCACTCTGTGCCGGGTGATGCCTAGACACATCTCAGGAGATGCGCTAGGCGTGCCTGGGAGGTGCTGCATGCGGCACTGCACACGTGCATTCAGTGTGTCTGGGCTGCACCGCCCTGCAGCACTCTGTGCCGGGTGATGCCTAGACACATCTCAGGAGATGCGCTAGGCATGTCTGGGAGGTGCTGCATGTGGCAGTAAGCACGCGCATGCTGTGTGTCTGGGCTGCACCGCCCTACAGCGCTCTGTGCCGGGTGATGCCTAGACACATCTCAGGAGATGCGCTAGGCGTGCCTGGGAGGTGCTGCATGCGGCACTGCACACGTGCATCCAGTGTGTCTGGGCTGCACCGCCCTGCAGCACTCTGTGCCGGGTGATGCCTAGACACATCTCAGGAGATGCGCTAGGCGTGCCTGGGAGGTGCTGCATGCGGCACTGCACACGTGCATCCAGTGTGTCTGGGCTGCACCGCCCTGCAGCACTCTGTGCCGGGTGATGCCTAGACACATCTCAGGAGATGCGCTAGGCGTGCCTGGGAGGTGCTGCATGCGGCACTGCACACGTGCATTCAGTGTGTCTGGGCTGCACCGCCCTGCAGCACTCTGTGCCGGGTGATGCCTAGACACATCTCAGGAGATGCGCTAGGCGTGCCTGGGAGGTGCTGCATGCGGCACTGCGCACGTGCATGCTGAGTGTCTGGGCTGCACTGCCCTACAGCGCTCTGTGCCGGGTGATGCCTAGACACATCTCAGGAGATGCGCTAGGCGTGCCTGGGAGGTGCTGCATGCGGCACTGCACACGTGCATCCAGTGTGTCTGGGCTGCACCGCCCTGCAGCACTCTGTGCCGGGTGATGCCTAGACACATCTCAGGAGATGCGCTAGGCGTGCCTGGGAGGTGCTGCATGCGGCACTGCACACGTGCATTCAGTGTGTCTGGGCTGCACCGCCCTGCAGCACTCTGTGCCGGGTGATGCCTAGACACATCTCAGGAGATGCGCTAGGCGTGCCTGGGAGGTGCTGCATGCGGCACTGCGCACGTGCATGCTGAGTGTCTGGGCTGCACCGCCCTACAGCGCTCTGTGCCGGGTGATGCCTAGACACATCTCAGGACATGCACTTACAGTGTTCACGACCAAGTTCGCCACCCCGGGTGGGGAAGTGAAGGTGGGGAACCTGTTAACGTTTCAGCCTGGGGACTCTTTGGGGACTCTGCATGTTGATTCGCTGTAACGTCGATGCTGTATATAGATGATATTGAAGTAGGCCTGCGATGTTTCTGAGCGTCTTGGCACAACTATCGGAGCGTGTGCGTGACAAGAATAAACACCGCAGCATCGGGGCTTCGGACGGGGCACACAGGCTGCGCATGCGATGTGCCCTAGGCGCACTTATGCCCTCTGCGCCCCCGAAGAGCGCAGTAACGCAAGCAATGAGACTTTGGTGAGTCATGTAGCGCACACATGGATTTTGTCTTCGTAGGAATGCGGCCCATAGCGGAGCGCGGACTAGGGCACACAGCGTGCGCAGGCGATGTGCCCAATCTGCCTCGCCGCTATACGTACGCGGGAATTGCACTCCAAGCGCGCCAAACCATTGGAAACATAGGTATATCATATGATCTCCAAGCGGTGACACTGCTGAACAGGATCCACACCGCCGCTTCGAACGCGAGGCTTCGTTCATTGACGGGAATCGGATGCTCCGCAACGGGTCACCTGCCCAACAGGGCTATCCGGACGTCCCACGTTGCGACTCCGTGAAGGATGCAATCAAATCGGTGAGGTATATCGGCCGCTAACACGAGTGCATGTGGTTTCCCCGACCCAGAGTCCCAGGGCAGCTGAGAGGCCTGTAATCCAAAACAACGCAGCCATTAGCGTTTTAATCCAGATGAAACATCAGAACATCATACCACACTGAATCATGAACCAAATACTCGTCAGATTGCGAGTCTGAACAGTTCCCAGAAATTTGCCAACTTCCCCACTTACAGGTTACAGGTTCCCCACCCCAGGACCCTCCCCACCCAGGTGGGCCAATGTGTCTGGGCGTGGACGCAGTGCTAGGCATGTCTGGGAGGAGCTGCATGTGGCAGTGCGCACGTGCATGTTGTGTGTGTAGTCTGCGGCCATGGGCGTGATTGAGGAAGGAGTAGCATGGACATAGTTGATGAGAGGCGATAGTGAGGTATAAGAGAGTCGTGGTTACTCCCGCCGTGATCCCCCGTGAATTTGGTCTAGCTCGGACTGCAGGCTGTGGCTGGGCCTGTGGGATGGACTTGGATAGTATTGGCAGTATGTGCTCTGGCCCTCCGCATGGATTCCACGCGCAACTGATATGGCTGCGCAAGGCAGTGGAATCCCGTCAAGTCGGGTGGCGAGGCCATGTTGACAATTCGACTTCCCGGGACACCCGGGCAGCACGCGGTGCCGTACATAAGCTGCGGCAGTGAACATGCGCTCGCGGGCAGGCAACACCACACATTGCAACATTACACAGGTCCGTAGTATACGTCTCTTCGTGCGACATGATGTTTCGCACGGGCTTGTAAGTGCAAGACAGTAGGTGTCGGTGCCGATTGACATGTCAGTGCATCAGCACTGCATGAGTCTGTGCCGAAGGAGAAACACCGCATAGGGATTATCCGATTCGTAATGAAGATACAGCAGCGGTTCTTCTGAGAGGTTTCGTCCTCCACGGCAGTCGGTGTGTCCCCAGTCCCAGCTGCCACTGTCCTCAACGGGACGTATACGTATCCCGGGCTGTGGGCTACACCGTCTCCGTATATCCCAAGTGCTATTCTAATTGCCGACATAGTCGTCCTGTTGCCGCAACAGATCCATTCGACGGATTACGATCGTTGTTGCGTAGAATCAAACGGATGCAACCGCACGCACGCCCGCAATATCCTTGTGAAGAGTTTTCTGCTGCCTTTGTTGGGAGCTATAGAGGAGCTGAGTCTCCAGGCGAGTAGCAGTTGAGGCGATGTGCCGGATAGTTCGTGTGGTCGGCGCGCTTTTGTTGGGTGACAGCCCATACGGCGCCGTGAGGTCGCGGTCAGCTTTAACAAGCAAACAGCGCCCCAAGATGCAAACACCATTTGTCTGCATACACCAAACTATAAAGTATGGACTCAGGCAGTGATTACTGACGGCCACCGACCGTCCGTTTTTCGAACCCGCGCGGGGCAGGCGTGCACGTCGCTCTACAGCTCTGACGCTGGCACGGTTGAACGGGGCCAACTCAGCGTTGACAGTGTAGCGGAGTATTACATTCCATTCAGGCCAGCACCGCGTTACATGCAGGGTCACCTGAAGGCATTGACGCGCCGGTCACCCAAGTGGACTTGCGTGCCCGCGAGGCTCCACCTCTTCGCACCTGCAGTCACAGGGCACGCAAGTGCACTTGCGTGCCCATGTGCACCTCCAGCCACGGGGCGCGCAAGTGCACCTGCGGGCCCCGTGGCACCTCAGCCACACTTGCGTGCCCATGGACACTGCTCGTGCACCGTACGAACAGTGAAGGGTACATACTCGCAGCGGCCATCTCATCCCTTCATCACAGGCTAACTGTCTTGATGCATTGGTCCAAACGTATCGAAGATCCGGGCCCAAGTATGAACCACTCTGGATTGGCATAAGCATGACACTACTGGATGCAACAACGGAGGATTGGTCTCTATGGGGTCACGGCCGCCAGGGTGAGTGGTGAACAGCGACTGGAAAATGGGTGACTATCTGAGCGAATGGATTGGTGTATAACGGTCATCCAGTGATCCAAAGGTGGTCTACATGTTGCATCCGTTGAGTCGTGCACGGCCGTGTGGAGTTTAACTAAACAGTCGTACACGTGACAATTTACATTACAGGGGCCACGAGGGGACTTGATGTATAGCATCGTACCTAGCACGGGACATCGCATTGCTTTATGACGGTGCTGGGTAGTTGGAGCGGCCCAAGAACAGTTATAAACAGTATATATACATTGACTCTAACACATATATCAACATTGAGTTGTGGCGCAATAGTGAGCAGGATGAGATGTCAACCCTGTATCAGTAGATCCCCCAATCATGTACTCTTTTGCGGGTGAACCATTTCCATGCATGGCGCTGCCATGTGTGCCTGCAGGATGTCCCATAATTGCCATCATCACATCAGGACCTCATGGCCTGGTTGTCCTGGCCAGGATCCTGGGGTATCTGATAAGGTCATGTTGTCACCATGGCCAGGAGTCATGGATCATCCGGTAGGAAGACCTGCATTAGTCCATGACCATGTGTCCACCTCTGGGATGTACTCAGTGTTCCTAGGATGTCCCCAGGACGTCTTGGGTTACCCCGGGGAAAACATGATCCTGGCGAAACGTCCACCGTCCTTGTAGTGGGTTTGGGGAGGAACTTGGGTGCCATGGGGGGTGTGGGGCACGTCCGAAGCCTGGGGGGCCTGCGAGAGATGAAGTGGGGGTTGCACCGGCGCAGCATCGGCTGGGGAGTCCGGCGGTGGCGATGGCGGCGGCGGCGGGCCTCGCTGACACGACGCGGCCGGTGCACTCGCAAACGGCGCAGCAGGCGGACGTGCGAAGTCCGCCAGCGGCCGGCTGGTGGCGACTGCCGGCTGCCGCGGAGGGGGAGCACGCGTATGCCTCCCGGGAGCTTGCCAAAATGCGGCCCGAGCGATGAAGCAAGCGACGCGCGCATGAGCACCCGCCTCCAAGCCACGGCGATGAGGTCGTGCTCTAGGACTGAAGTCGCCCATAGCTGGCCGCATATGACACTGTGCGTACTAGACGCGGTCACGCGGCGGCAGGGGCACACCTGATCCGAGTCCGAGACGGGCAGCAGCGGCTCACCCACTCGCAGCAGCACAGCTCTACATCTACTGCTCTACATCTAGCCACCTGGCACTCATGGCCGGTCAGGCCTGTCACCAGGCCGGGGCAGGCCGTGAAGACCGCCGAGGCCAGCAAGCCAGAGCAGCTGAGAAGGCCAGCTAGATCAGCGCACGCCGTCTCCCCCGTTTGGGGGTTCGGACCGTGCTTCCGGGTCTGAAGTTGGTCGCGCGTGGCAGTCCAGCACGCATCGGCCTGCGCCCGGCGGAGCGCGCTCTGGAGCTGCGCCATGCGCAGCTTCGAGCCAGCATCAGATGCCCAGGCGTCGGCAGGGGTCGGGCTGTCTGAGATTCCCTGCATGGCCGGCCATGCCTTCCGCAAGCGTGCGAGGCGGGCCTGGTGCTGGACTGCGGCGTCGCCGCGGAACGGCTTACCGCCGTCGATGCCGTCTGCGAGCACCGCGTGCGCAATTGCTGCTGACGCGAGTCGCGCTGCATCAGCAACGTTGGCTGTGTAGTGTCGCAAACCCATGCCGCCATGTCTATGAGGGAGCAAGGCCTGCTCACGTTGCATGTCGGTGAGCTGCTGCGTTTCGATGATGCGGCACATGGTGTGTATGCTGGCATTCTCTATGACCATGAGCGGCTGTTTGAGGTGGGCCCAAGCGGCAGTGCGCAGCAGGTGTGCTTCGCGGTGCTGCAGTGACTGGAAGAGGACAGCCCACCGTGTCTGGGCCGCCAGCGGGAGGCATGCCAGCTTTTGCATCAGCTCGACGGTGCGTTTGCATCTGCGGCTCACGTAGGCCTCCACATAAGCAGGGGTGCCCAGCGGCGCGCCGCATGCAACGATGCCGTCAGTGGCGACTGTGCCGCCTAGGCAGGCGGCTGCGTGCGCGGCCTTGGCGGGATCGGTGCAGTGGACGAGCGTCTTCTGCTTGTTGCACTGGTGGCGGGATTGCACAACTCGCCCCATGACGACCACTTGCTCGACCTTGCCCTGCACCGTCAGGTCATCTTGGCACGCGATGGCTCACGTGTCAGGGGCCGCTTCTTGCGCCGCTAACAGAGTGGGCCGGAACGCGATGGCGAAGTAGAGGGGGCCAATGGGGTCGCCTTGCTTCATCCCAGATGCACTCCACAGATCCGCGCTGGACCCGTCCTGCTGACGTGCCAGCAGCGGCGATGGCGCTCCATACGCCATGCGTGCGAATGCGGCCAGGGCGGGGAGGTGCGCGTCAATCTCCGCGATGATGGTCTCGCGGTCAATCAGGATGAACGCGTCCTCGAGATCGAGCTGCACTGTGACCGTCTCCGCATCTGAGAAGTCCGGGGTTAGCGCGTGGCTCGGAATCTCAGGGCCGCCGCGGACACCGACCCCGATCTGGCGCGGGGCAAGCAGGCCCGGCGCTTCTGGGACGCACGCCAGCGCGCAGATACCGGCGAGGCGCATGAACGCTTTGCCGAAAGCGATCGGGCAAACGCCGCTGTTCGGTTTGGCGATGGCGATCAGGCGGCTGGCGAGCAGCAGAGTCGGGGATGGTGCCCGACAGCAGGAGGTTGACGAAGCGGCGCATGGCCTCGCCCGTGCGCTCGTTATACAACCCGGCGCTGCGGATGTGCTCGTATGTGGATGCATGGGTGTGACGTGAATGAGGTGATATCACAGCGTCCTCGACCAGGTAGCCCACCCTGGGTGGGGAAGCAACTTTACTTTTACAGGTGGGGAACCTATTCCAACCTGCGGACGCCTGGGGGACTCTGTTTTTTATACGCTGAAAAGATAGGAATACAGATATATAATATCAAAATAGTTTTGCATTGTTTTCGAGCTTGTACGGCCTGTGGTGCGGTGCCGCGGTAGGATATGGATTGTGATGGCATGAGTGGGTGTATGTTCGTGTCAGTGGTGAGCGTAGCTTGTGGCTTCTGGCGTACTTTTGCTTGCTGCTGGGCACTGGCTGGCACTGACATGCCTGCCGCTGTTGCCCTCGCTGCTTAGCTGCTGAATTGACCCCTGTTGAACACTAAGGGCAAGGCGCTCCCTGCCCACAGACCTGCACAGGAAACCCTGGCTGCTGCGGCTGGCTCCGCGCGAAATTCGCGCCGACTGGGCGCGCAGTAGTGTTCCAAGAACCTGGTGCTTACGTGTGGATTCTGTCCTGTTGCGACTGTGGCAAGCAAGTGCGTGTCCGCAACCGGCTTAGCACGCACGGCTTGGCCGCAGCCGGCTTGGCAAGCAGGGCGTGCCCCCAGACACGAGGTTCCCACACGCATGTAACATGAACATCTAAATCTATACTCTGAGCCAGTTATTCCACGATGACCCTGTCGGCCCCAGCATGTATACAGCCTGTGCTCGCCTCAGAGCAGGTCCGCACCAGCAACAGATGCCTACAGCCAGCTTGTTGCGGGCCTAGGCGAAGATTCGCCGAGGAGCACTGCAGTTCTGTGCGTCAGAGCGAACAGAAGTGCAGCTGCGACCAGCAACCAACAGCCACTGGAGCAAAACTGTGTAACATATCAAACTAAGAACTACCGCCAGCTTGGTTTGGCCGGCTGCCTGCAGTCACTCTGCCCGTCTCCGACTTTGTGTGCAACGCTCGAGCTGACGCTGGAAACACCAAACAGCGACAACATACCGCTGGCTCCAGGTGCAATCTACCAGCTGAACACGTCAGTCAAATACACGGTCAATTGCTCCCCCTTCCTTGTCAATGCCTGAAGCACGGAGCACCCCCATGCCTACCGTTCTCTCCGGCTGATGCCATCGCAGATCCACAACAGACGCACAGCCGACGCACACAGCGCACAGAGCCACACACGGGGCCACCGTGCTGATCAACACACAGCGCCTTGTCCCGACAGTGAGCTCATGCAAGCGATCATCACGGGGTGACCAGTCTGACTAAACTGCAACCATCCCACGCCACCCGGTTCAGATCCCCCCTGCTGAAACCCCCTCTATGGCCCATGCCAACGACGGTGTGCAAAGCGCAGACCACAGCATTGCCGGCGCCGCAACGCATGCAGACCACGGCATCGCATGCAGACCTCGGAATCGCAGGCGCCGCAACGCACTGGCCACACTCTAGCTGTAATCATCGATGATGTCGCCCTCGCAGATGTCATCCTCCTCATTGCACGGGATCTCCGGTGTGAAGCGAGGCGCTGCCTGGCACTGCGGCCGGCCTGCCCGGAACACGCCCTCGGGGCAGCATGCCTGGCCCCTGAAGCCGCACAGCACGCACGTCGCGTTAGTGTCCGTCTCGCTCGAGCACTTGATGAAGGTGGGGCCGGAGGCGCGCGACTGCAGCAGGCAGCGCGTGTTGCCCTCCGTTGCCGCGCCGCAGGGTTCGCCGACATCGGCGAGGAAGCTCTCCGGGATGCACTGCGAGAAGAAGTCGTTGATGAAGACGCACTGCAGGCCGGGAGAGCAGCACTGGATGTCGGTGCCGCAGAGGAAGCCGGTGTATCCGGAACCGCCGCACTGTTCCCACGGTCCGGGGCGCTCAGTCGTGTTGGGCAGAGGGACGCACTGCACGGGGCACGACACCAATGTAAAACAAGTACAATTCATGAGAATGAACTGATGGGCGATGCCCACATGTGGTGGTCAGTGCATGTGGAAATGGCCATAGCAATGTGCTCATGGGTAATGACTCAGGTAATGACTCACTCGGAGTGCAAGCCTGGCGTTGTGTGGTTAGATGTGTGCGGAGCACGCACAGCACGGCGCCGCGAAGCCGAGATGATCACGGTAGAGTCCAAGCGAGGCAAGGCTGCTGTCCTGCGTGCCACCACTGTGGCAGGGTCGTCACTGGCACGACAGTACCCAAAAAAGGAACCACGAAAGTTGGGGATGAGGCCGGTCACATACGCCGGCGTGCCGGTGAACGCGTGAGGCGATGCCGAACGGAGCTTGAGGTGTTGCAGCAAGGATGATGGTGTGGCAGATCTGCCTCGCTGTGGCGGAGCGACACGGATGCAATGCGCAGCCGTGCATGCATGCGGGGGCCAGCACGACAGGGCAAACTCAGCGGCTCTGCGTGAGCACTGAGAAATTTCCGGTGTGGCAGCCCACACACACGGGCGGTGTTGGAGAGGCGGCTGGCACAGCAGCTGCATCTGCCCAGCTGTAGCCATGCATGGATCCAATTGGAGTTCAGAGGCCAGCTGTGCTGGGTGTTACACTGTGATGTCTTCTCATAGATCAAGGCCCCAGCACCGCGCAGGGATGACAGCACAGAGCAAGACAAAAAACTTTAAGCAGCAAGGGGTGTTGTGAGGTGCCCAACACATCGGCATGGAGCGCATGCACAAGGGATACAACCGGCAGCTCGAGCATACAACACGCCGGCCCAACGCAGCATGGCGCAGCATGGCGCAGCATGGCGCAGTCCACTCCCAGGCACAAGGTGCCGGGTATTCCGGCGCCTGGCTGGGTACACTGTGCAATAGGCTAGCGCTGGGACATGCCCAGCGGCCAAATCTTGATGTGGTGCCACAAGAATCAAATGGCCAGGCAGCACAACGAGAGCAGATTGGCAATGCATGCAGGCTAATGGTTTCGGGGAGCGTCCCACCTGGCTGTAGAAGTCGTTCACCTCTGTACATTCCGACCCAGAGTCACATGTTGTGGACCCCTCAAAATCGGCCCCACCACACTGGCCGTACCATGGCACGTTAGCAGTAACTGCACAGCGACACTCCTGTTAGACCTGAGACGAAACAGGATCGGGGATCCCGCCAGTCCCAAACGAGCTAGCATGGTCTCCTCATGCATTCGAGTGGACGCAGCTGCTTTGAGAGCAATATATTTTTGCATCAGCTTGCAGCATCAATATTGGTAGCTGGAATACGTATTCGTACAATGAGCGCACGCAGGCTCTGAGACATATCGAGTGATGGCATGCAACAGCAATGATGCGTGCTGCAGTCTGTAGAGACCTTGGGATTCAACGCCGCTAGATGCAGTGCCACTGTTATGATACTCTTTCCCAGTTCACTATACCAAGTCCTGGACTCAGTAGGGCTACGTCGTGCACGTCATGATGTGCCAAGTCAACGCCTAACCAGCGCTCGTATGTTGATTCAGGCTGTCGTCTTGCTGCGCGCCCGACCGCACAAATTTGACACGTGCAATAACTACCAATCCTGGCAGAGGTCCACAAATGGCATTATCCCACTTGCCGCATGTTCTCGCCGCCAGATCGGACCGGCGTGCGCAACTTTGACGTGGTGTGTTCAGTAAACTTGTGCTAGTCCTGGCATGTAGCTCCTACCGCAAAATATTCTTGATCAGGCGGTCTTGAAGTGGCACGCTCGAAAGTGTCAAGCTTCTCTACATGGTCAGGCCGCTCTATATCACTCGCCTTGTCGTGACAACTGATTCCATGTGGGCACGTTGCTGACACAGAATGTGCTTGTAAAACGGGCAGCATAAGCGGGTGCCATCATGGAACGCCTCCATACACGACGTCGCCGAGGAAAGACATTTGGTGAGAACCTGCAACGTCTGCGTATCGCACAACGGATCTGCATTCGCAGTGTTGAGCATCAGTTGCTGTCTCAGATCGCCTGTGTCACCATGTTCCCTGTCAGTCTCCCGTCCAGAATCAAACAATTCACAATCTTTGCCTTTCTACTTGCTTGCATTCTCACCAACACATCAAGGCCGGTCAGTTCCACATGTGCTCTACCTGGACCAGCGTACAATGGCGCAACTGTGCAGCCACATGACACGAACTCCTCCACTCAAACGGTACAGAAGTTCGCAGATACAGCAGCAGAACATGAATGGAGTTTGGTGCGTGCCAGTGTTGCCCATCTTTGGCTAGGCAATTGTGTTTATGTTGTTTCGGAGGTATTAATCGAACAGGTTCATGGCAGCGATTCGCACCGCGCAAGGCCGGGGATGCCGTGAGCAGCAGCAGAAGCCCTGCGATCATAGTTGCGACAGTGACAAGACGCGAGAACGGTTTGGGAGAGAGGCGCAGATCCACCGGTAACGTACAGGGCAAAGGCACAGAGTCGGTGCCAGCAGGTCGGTCAGGTTGCGCACACACTGAGGATGGGGACAATGCTACCGACCCAGCGCTTGTATGATTTTTGATTAGCCTAGAGAATGTGAAAATAGACCAAACGACGCGATGTTCGTGCAGGAGTTTTTTACGCGGGCTTATCACGACGTTGGTGATACCTCGTCAGCACCCTTCAGCCACAAGATTTCTTTATTGGGGCATGCTGCTCGAACGCGCGCAGCAACCTTGCGCTGCAGCATAATCAACAAATACTCCGTGGACATGGTAAGCCCTACCCCTGCACGCTTATTCTGGATGGCCCGCGTGACTGCCAGTCTTGCATCGGCGCGTGGTTGAATGACGTGCCTGTTCACATTGCTGTTAAAAAGCCCCTGCCTGCGGCCGTAACATCAGAAACGCGGATATATTGTTTACTTGCCTGCAACGAACTACGATGTGTCACAACGAAGCTTGGGCATGGGTGTTTTGCCATCCTGAGCCCAAGCCGTCACGTTTGGCTGTTCCGCACGCAGGACGCATTTGCCACGCTTTTATCCTGCTGTTACATACGACAGGCTCGTCCCTGTTGCAGTCATCTGCGAGCGGTCATGTCAACCCGCGACGGTACCGTGTGCTCGGGTGAGTTAGCTCCCGTGATGTAGAAGCTCATGATGCGCATGGGAGACTCCGTATTCATGCAGTGCAGCGTCGCCTAGTCATAGGCAGTGGATCAAAACAAAGTACAAGCTCTAAGGCCTGGTTGTACCGCGCACGATAGAGACCATCGTGGCCAGGTCGCACGGAGCCCTGGCCCGAAGTGTTCGTGTTTCTTTGCAAGTGTGTTACACGGAGGTGAACGCAAGAGCCCAGCAGCGAGGGCAACAGCAGGAAAGCAGACGACCCAAACCCCGCAAGCAGGCAGCAACAAGCAGCAACAGACCCAAGGGAAAAGCCACAACGAACCGACACAACTGACACAACCACACCCGCACAGCGACACATGCACATGCACACTCCACCGCACCCCAACACGGCAGCAACCACGCCAAAGCCGCACACAGCCACCGTCCACACCCACCAGACTCGGCCACTATCAACCTCCCAACAGCAGCCCCGCCACCACAACCAGCCCCTCTTTGCAAGTGTGTAGGCCTCGACGGCACCGGTTCAGGTTGCAGCAACCCGTACACCTGCCTGCCTGGACTTCCGACTGTCTTTAGCCTATGACATGTGCACAACTAGGCCAGGCCAGGGCCGACCTTGCAATACACTTGCAAATGGTGACCCGCATGAGCATTCCACCCGTTTTCTCATTCATACACCAGTTGGATGGTGATGGTGGCAAGTGCACGGACAGCGTGGCTGCTCGACCGCAAACGTAGGCAAGGCCAGAAGTGTATTATCCTCTGCATTTGTAAGAATAGAGTCTGAGCCCGATTGCCCACAGCTTGAAGGATGGCACTGTCAGTCATGAGTCATTCATGTGTGCGCAAAATCAGCATGCACATGGCACGATACTCCTGTGCCACGTCAACGTTGGCCGCCCCAAGTGCTGCCATACGCAACGGGGTGTATGATTTCGCGCTGGGATTTGATGTGCTGGGCAAACTGTGCTGTGCGTGTTGCGCACTGGGAGTCGCGTGAACCATGGGTCATGGTGCCATGGTGCATGCAAATGCAAATGCAAATGCGTATTAAAAATGGGTCACGCTGCAGTGGCGTGCGGCCCTGGAACCCGTTTACACCCAATCCACTGGCCCGCATGATCTTTCCCTGCTGGCGAATGCTCCGCATTGTGGGAATCTGACTACTCCATCTGGCAGAGACCTGGTTGCCACAAGCGCGGGCACTTGTGACACCACAGCCACGCAGACCCCGGCACCGCAGCGTGCGGCCGTACGGGCCCTAGGTCAAGCATACTGCAAAGCGGCAAGCCCCCACATGCGGATCCCTCCCTCTGGCAGGCCACGACGCAGCGCAGCACGCAGCGCAGAACGCAGCGCAGCACACCGCCTGCAGCCACTGCTCCACGCACTCGCCGACGGCTCCAGCGCTTGCCCATTATTTCGAAAATTCTCTTTTGTTTTGAACCGCTTCTTTGTCTCGCGGTCGTCCTTCGACGAAGACGGCCCGCTGGCCATGATCGATCTGCCACCCCCTGCGCGGCTGCGCCTTCGCAGCACGTGCGGCGTGTGTAAAACACGTCGCCGATGCATGAGGCCTGACACCCCACCGCCTGTGGCCACAGCGGCAATGGCCAGGGCTGGACCACGCCTGGGCCGTCTCACCGCTGGGTCCTGGTTCACGTCCTAGATTCAGTGCAGGTGGAGGCTCGGACCGGCTGCTGTGCAACGGCAAAGCCATCATGATATCATGATATCATGCATATCATGCATATGATATCAGCTGGCGTCCTCAATGCGCTGGTGCTGCGGACGAAGCCTGCAACGCACCGCACGATATCACTGATGTATACGATATATCGTATCAGCATGGTTGTGCTTACGGAGCTGGACTGCGGGTACAGGTGGGTATGCGGTTGGTTGCAGCCGCACCCAGTCGCACCCAATTGCAATCCTACACAGATTATACACGACGGTCGGAAGGGGCGTGCATGCACCGCATGCATTTGGCAGCGCAGATCCGGAACAGCTGAATGGCGGGTCGGCTGCACACATGTGCGGCGCAGTCGGCTGGTCCAACGCATGCCATGTGAGGAAGCCACTGTGTACTGTCAAAGAGGTAGAAGATACACTGCATGCATGCTGTGCACAGTACGGCAGCATCCAGTGTATCTTCTACCTCATTGATAGTACACAGTACAGCACTCGGATGCTTGTTTCGTGCATTCCAACCATGCATTGCTGACAGTACTTGGTCACATGCTGCCACACAGCCCATTCATGATAGTGCCCTGATGTTCAACGTGCACAGCACAGCACAGCACACGTCCACTGCAGAGTTTACCAGGCACATCAGCGCTGGCCTCACCATGCTGCCCATCACAGCACAGCACAGCACAGTGCATCTCAGTATCACATGCACCCGGAGGAACAGTCACTCAGCAGTCACTGGGGCTCAGGCTGCGGCACACCGGGTGGGGGAGTGTTGACCAGGTGATTAAATTTCCGATGCCCTCCCGGGCTCATTATGTACCACGCCTTCCGGTGCTCCTGCCGCCACTTACGGTGCCGGAGGTGTATGCGCTGTGCTGCCAGCTCGGCGCCACCTGCCGTGCCGGCTACTACCCACCTACGGTATACCGGTGCCGGCTGGTCGTGGCGCTGTTCAGCCGCCGGCCGGCCGCCACCTACGGTGCCAGTCGGCAGGGCGCGGAAGCGGGCCGCCCATGCGCATGGTGTCAATCGCCTGCACACTTACGCTGCAGATCATGCGTGCGGCTCACATTTTCACACACTTGCACTAGCACGGTCCATATTAACACTGCAGATGTGGATCAACTGATGTGTGTGGCCAAACTGCCTCTGGCTGGACGCAGCACGAGTGCACAGCAGGCGCAGCACACTGGAACTCGCACAAACACCGCCATGCATCACCGAAGCGCGCCGACTGGTGATCAGCAGAATGAATTACTGAGCTGACACATCCACGTGACGTCGTGGAATTAAAACCAGATCACCTCAGCTGTGAGTGTGCCACAACTACAAACAGGGAACCTTTGCAAAAACAATGAGGCCTGCAGCTGATTGGAAACGTTCGTAGTGTGCTATGATGGACAGCTGGCACCTGCAGGCCCGCGCCCAGTGTGTGTTGCAATTGTAGCCACAGGTGGTCCACCAAGATCGACACACGGAGATCGCGCCAGGCCATCGCGCATAAGCTTGCGTCGCCCACCCCCCCCCCCCCCCCCCCCCTCGCCCATCCCGCCCCGAGAGCCCCCCCCCTCCACCCATTTCACCCTGCAGCCCCCCACCCCCCCCCCCTCCGCACCCGATCCCTCCCTCTTCCCTCCCTCCCTCTTCCCTCCTCCCGGCGCACGTCCGCCGTTTCTCCTCTGCGCCCCTCCCCGGACACCGCTCGGGCTGCCGGGCTGGCTGAGGCTATTGCTCCTGGGACCGGTGCCTCGCGGCCTCGGACATCGCCGTAGCGCGCGCTGTCGCGCCCGTGCAGACTGCTAGTGTCGCGCTGACGACCGCTTGTGAGCCCGGCGAGTGCTGGCTGTGTGTTTGGTGTGCGCGTGGCCTGCGTGGTACTGCGTGGTGTGTGCGTGTCTGCTTTCGCGCTGACGTTAGTTCGTTCTGGCATTTGCTCGTGCGGCGCGTGGCCTTGGTGCTTGCGGTGGCCGGTCTGTCTGTTTGTTTGTTGCCTGGTCTGTTGCCTCGGCGCTGCTGAGTCCTAGATCTATCACTGTGTAACACACGGAGATCGAGACACGAGCCCGGCAGCGAGGGCAACAGCCAGCAAGCAACACCAAACCCCTGCAAGCCACAATTGTATACCAGCCTGGAGCTTCGATCACACCATGTGGCGGACAATAATGATGACTAGATCTAGGACTCAGCAGCGCCGAGGCAACAGACCAGGCAACAAACAAACAGACAGACCGTCTCATGAGCATCGTGCTGCTCTGTCTTAGCATACACAGAGCTGCTACAGGTGCTGGCAGTGCTGACTAGTTGTCCTCAAGATCAGTATGCACTCTTACATGGAGGGGCTCCGAGCCAGGGCACCAAGCGAATGTACATCAGTATGCATGTTTGCTATCAGCATGGTGTGCATGACATGTGGGGCCTTGTCGTCATAGCAAGCCAACGCTTTCCGGCCACTGATGAGGCCGGAGCAACGACCGGTAGCTTTAGTTGCTATCACAGTGGAGTGACACATGCATGCAGTTCAATCGCATACTACAGTGCAGCTGCGTCTCGAAGAGGCCCTGCGGCACAAGTGCGCACACGGAAGACTATACACTGCGCGACGTGTGAGCTGCAGACATGATGCAGAGGCGGTAGTGGTATACCGCATGTCAACGGGCCACCGGTCGGGCCTCTGCTCGAGCTCGTCTCCTAGATTGGTGTATGCGAGGACAAATCAGTCTCCCATGGCCATCGCGTGCACACTGACAACTGCCCTGCTCAGCTGAGCTTTAAAGCTTTACAAGCCGGCGGTTTCGCTGAAGTATTTTTTGCAAACTGCGCTGTATTTGACCGTCAAGCGCGTGGGCTCCGTGAGCGAAAGTTCATCGCGCCTCAGGGCTCCGAGGTCAGATTCAACACTCGGGCGACCGACACTTGACCAGCACCGTCGATAGCAGCACACAAACAGGAAAATCAGCTTCGATGGTCACCGACTGGGCGCACCGGAAGTCATGTCGTCAGCAGACGGCCAGAAATGCAGTCCTAGGCCTGCTGCGATGCTGGATGCTGCCTCCTCGAGCTCGCTCGGGATCGACAGCCTTCATCGCGGCGCCTTGCCACACACCAAGCTCGTCCACGGAGCGGCAGATCCTCCCGTTGACACACGTAGCAGAACGGCCAAGAAGCAGGTCGGTCTTGCCGGTTATATGGGTTCTACATGCAGGACGCACTTGCTGCATGCTGGACTGGATCCAGCTGGATTGGCATTTGAAAACAGGCATGCATGGGCCGCCTGCCACATTGACCCACCCTCCAGTCAGCTGAGGAGTGGCAAGCGTAAGGCGAATATCTATGCAGGCATGTTACCAGGGGCATGACTTGCTTTTTCTGGGACATGAGCCTGTGCAGCCAGGCGCTGCCTCCACCATCTGACGCCACTTTTTTTGACGGACATCTGAGAAGCATTCCTGCAACTCATTCACCCAAGCCTCCAACTCAGCACGGTCACATACCCAGGCGTCAAACCCCAGGCGTCAAACGTGTCAACAACCTCCCAAAGGCGGCCGGCAAGCTGACTGACACATCCTGACCCTTGCATGTGAAGCTACCTGTAGACACTCGTCTAGAAATGTCTTGCTGTGGGGCTGCTCAAGCATCATGCAGTTGCAATCACGGTGCAGCCCTGCGGCATGGGAGCTCCAGCCACACCCTGCCAAGCATGTGTCCTGCCAGTAACGGTAGCTGGCCAGCGGTCCCTTGGGTCACTCCCCCCCATGCGTCACTGGTGGGCGGAAGTTGGTCCCACTGACCACATCTCCTGAGTGTAGCATTGCACCTTGGGCTCTTGCGTTGATCTCCTTGTAACGCCTTGGCTCTCATAGCCTGGCAGCTAAACTCTGTGCTCTGCACAGGGAAACATCGTCTGTGGCACATTGGAGCACTGCGCACCAAATCCCAGATTCGGAAACGTTCATGCGATTATAGTTGCTGTGACTGAAAGCCACCCCTATAAAAGCCACCTGCAGTGCCCGCTGTGAGAAGTTGCACCATGGAGCACGAGCAGGCTGGAGACATCCCATGCATGGGCAGGGATGATGCATGGCACTATATGCTGAGCAATGCATGAGGAGGGCTGCTGATGCATTCTGGCTGCTGCTAGGGTGTGCTTGTTCAAAGCACCCTGGATACTCCAGAGGGGTCCATGAGCAGGATGAAGCTTCATCACCCGTTGACGACGCGGTTGTGCTGCTTACTCGCTTCTGGTATCCACTTCTGGTGCTTCTGGTATTCACTTCTGGTGCGCAGCCGCTCACGGCAGCCGCTCAGGGGTTGCTCAGGGAGGGCACCACTGTTGAACCTGATTGCATCCGTCAGCATGTATGCAGCTGGTAGTTCAACTCTCAGTGCGTCGGATGTAGTTCTTCTGTGGAGAGATTGCTTGTGCGCCCACAGTGTGCTGTGCTGGCACCTACAGATGCCAGCTTCCTCAGCCTTGCTGGCACCTACAGATGCCAGCTTCCTCAGCCTTGCAGGGGGCCACTGCAGAGGCCATCATCCATCTCCACCTTCCACATAAGAGCTACCTGCTACACATGGCTGCACCAGCACCAGCACCAGCAAAGCCTTTGCCAACAGTGCCTACAGTGCCAACAGTACCTTCAAGTTGAGATCTGGCCCTCAAGATCGGATCTTTCCGTGAGTCTGTGATTCTGCCACCCTGCACATGACGCCCCTGCTCTCCTCCAGTTCCCTCCAACAGCTGGTCAAGTTATACTGCAGCCAACCACAGTCCACCAGTCAGTCACAGCTTGTGGCTGTAAATGCCGCTCTGCTTTTACCCGCCCATCCAGTACGCTGTGTTGCCACATTGTCCCACATTGTCCCAGGCCAATCATGGCCTGCCCCGCTCGCAGGCGCCTGGTGCAAGTTCGCCTGCTGCAACCCAACAGCTCCACCCATGGAGATGGAGCACACATGCAGCACATGCAGTCATGCAGCATGCAGTCGCCTTGATATATCACAGTGGAACACATGCAGTCATGTGGTTGTCAGGGGGGTGACTGTATCCACCTCACACCAGAGTGCTTTTCTCATGCGGAGAGTGGCCTTGGTGCTTGCGGTGGCCGGTCTGTCTGTTTGCTTGTTGCCTGGTTTGTTGCCGCGGCGCTGCTGAGTCCTAGATCTATCACTGTGTTACACACCAGAGTGCGAGTCTGACTGGTGCCACCCATTCCATCACTGCCATGAACCAGAGTCTGCAAGTTGCTGTATTCCTTGGTGATGCACAATGGCCCTACGCCAAGTCCATTTGCCACTTGATCAAGCTTGAGCCAACTGCTGGCGTACGTGGAGGGTGCATCTAGTGTGAACGGGGAAGCCTCAGTGGGAACTCAAGACACATCATCCACCCATGGGACTCTGGCAGGCAAGCAGGCCGCAGACGTAATCTTGTTCATTCGTCTCTCAAAAACAGCACGGCATCGGAGAAGAATGCAATTGTGCACATGAAGCTGTGAGTAGAGGCCAGCTGTGGCTTGTACCATCACTGTGTTACACAGTGATAGATCTAGGACCATCACTGTGAAAGCTGGGTGCCACTGTGCTGTATGGCTTCAATCGTTGGGAGGGGTATATGCCGTGCGATTGTGCAACACAGGTCGAATGAGACATACACAATGTTTGACAGTGTGCGGTTGAATACTGAGCGCGTCAAATCGGGACACGGGTCTTGCCTGTCCACCAGGTCAGCAGTCCACAGCACTGGCTGACCAAAGGGACTACCGAGCTCCGCACGCACTACCATCATGTGGTTGAAAGCATGACATGCAGCCTACAGTCGATCTGCTACGGCCAGCTCGACCGGCACCTTGGCCGATGGCCAGCATCGGTGAGAGGCAGCAGGCCTATGCCGGCTCGATACCGCGATTGTGCAAGACCACGATACGGGAATGTGACGCTGGTGGCTGAGTAAGATAGCGCAGCGACGTTCAGGTTCGAAGGCAACCGTGCCTGCACGCACTGTTTGGTTTTGAGTTGCGACCGCTTGTCGAGATCACAGGTGCAGTCTATATGCACCAGGCCTGGTCCGCTCAACGACAATGAATCATTCTATCTCTCTTGGGTTGATCTCGCGAGAACGAAGTTGAGGCGACAACTCCATCTGTGACTCCATCGGACGCGCGCCCGCTGCCGCGATCGTGGGGTCACGCACATGCCAATCGACAACACGAATGCACAGCATCTCACACTGTCAATGAGTTGCATGACACAGACACCATGCTCGAGCCAAAATGCTACTGCGTTTTGCCCTTGCAGTCCTACACAGGACGGACAAGAGCTCTGCGAGATGGACGGGCACGCTCGAGCTCGCATGCGGCAGCCATTTCAGGACTCTTGGAAACAAAGCCGGAGAAAAATCTTGCATGCGGGTCGCATCTGTCCTTCGAGTAAAGGCATGTAAGGTCAGACTCGAAAAACGGGCCAGTCTTGGACACGGCAAGCGCTCCCGGGGAGACTGTGTTTCAAGACGACACCGGTGCTGGTGCGTTCATCTCCGTGTAACACCGGTGCTGGTGCCGAGAGCAGCGATCACATCGATGCATGTCAATGTTCAGCCGTGAACGCCGCGATTAACTGCACTGCTACAGTCGCATACCTATATGTAGCTACAGATTGCATCAATGTTGTCCAGGCTTTCGTTTAGGTAGACAAGTGCGTGCGGCGTGTGGTCGTACAGGTTCTGCAGTGCACCTGCGCCACGTTAGATCACATATTAGTGGGTTCCGCAGAGAAGCTCTGGCAATGACAGAGGTGTGCCATCAACACCAAATTCACCAATTACCTCCCGTGATTGGTATGTTTTTGAAGAGTAGGCTCAACTGGCTGCGGGTCGAGAAAGCCATATCGTCTTCACGATGGAGTATGTCCGCGGACACTACCTTCCGCCAATTAGCCATGCAATTGCTACAATGCCGTAGATAGCAGTTGAATTCGAGTTTGAGGGAGTCAAGATGGCCCCTTCTCGGGGTTTCGTCAAGTTGCGGACGTCCGCACTGATATGCTTGGCGTGCATCGTGGAAGGCGCCGATATGGCGGTTCTTCCAGCGGTATACCTCTTCATTGCACGAAGTCTAAGGGCTAGTCCCTCTGAGCTCGGGGTGATGACACTCTGCCGTGCGCTGATGCAGGCGCTGTCCTCGCCCATCAGGTGCGCCTGCCTGCTTGCCTCTCTGCATTGCCATGGTAGTGGCCATCAATGCCGAATCGGTCATTCTGGAAATTCATCCTTTCTAGCTACCTGGATGTTTTGTCATCGACCGCTCGGCGGGATACCTCTCCGTGGCGCGTTTCGCGCACGCACACAGCTGCTGGCCGTGCTCGCCAGTCCTTGCTGGTTCTTCAGATCTACCCGTGCCTGCAGCGGAGTTCTAGGTGACACTATAGACAGGACCATCATCGTCGCAGCGGGGGCGCTTATCTGGTCGGCGTGCACAGTCGGAGTATCCATGTCCACTCACCTGGTGCAAGCCTGCGTTTTCACGACCATGAACGGCCTGGGCCTCGCCTTGGTCATTCCTTGCGCTCAAAGCCTGATGGCGGACTACTATCCAGCTGAGCAGCGGGGACGGGCATTCGGGGCGATGCAGTTGACCATGTCCTGCGGCTCGATGGTGGGCAGCCTCTTTGCGACCAATGTCTCAAAGTACAAGGTGCTGCTCTCCTGTGGCTTGCATTTACCATGTCAAGCGTCGCATTCAATCACTGCGAGAAATCACAGATGCTAATCTGACGTTTTCCCAGACCAAATACGGCCCGCGGGCATGTACCGTTGTCCCAGGTTGGAGCTTGAAGACCCAGGCGACCAGCGCCCGCCAACGCCGACTGATCCATAACAACGCTGACTGATCTAGACTTGCAAATGCCGATTCAATCATTGTGGCCAGTCTTGTGCCGGCTGTTGTGCTTGCAGCTTCTTGCCTGCCACCCCTCCAAGCTGCTGCAGGCTTCAAGCACCCCCAACTGCATGCTCATCCAACATCATCCTGCCCCACTCACCGACACATGTGTCAGGGCTACCGGGCTCTTGCGTTCATCTCCGTGTAGCAACACATGTGTCAGGGACATGCTCGCCACAGTGTGTTTGGCACGGTACACACTCAACATACCATCGGCCGCCACTTCCACCAACTTGCCGATCATTGTGTGAGAATGTGTCGAGGGAACTTTAGCGCAATACAGAAGCTGCTGTGTTTCTGTCTGTGTACGGCGCTTGGCCATGGTGATTGATTTTTGGTGCATTGCCATGAATCGTGCCTCTGTGTTCGACCACCTTGTGGAGCATACATCTGTAACGTATCTCACCATCAACTTGCCGATCATTCGCATTCACTCGCAGTCGCCACTCCACCTGGAGTGGTAGTGCACGTGCGCACTCACACAATGAGATACGTTACAGGGTTATGCTCCACTCACACAAACACCATCGGCCTGCAGTCGTGCTGCTGCACTCGCTGCCAATCCAACTTGCTCTAATGCATGCTACTCATGCATGCAGCCCTGGGGCATGGACGGCTGGCGCTTCGCGATGCGGTGTGTGAGCCTCGTCTCGCTGACCGTCGCCGTCGGCATCGCGCTGCTTGCCGCAGACCCCCGAGGCTCCACAGCCGCCGCGCGCACCACCTCAGGCCCCCTCAGCCACACCGCGCCTGTGGATGAGGAGCCGCTGCCGCAGTCCTCCGTGTCGGCCGCGTCGCAGCACGGCCGCAGCCGCTACGCCGTCGACGGCGGCCGGGGGGGGCGCCCGCCGCTCGCACCCAACGGCGTGCTGCCGACGGCGGTCGCGTCAGCCGCTGCGAACGGCAACGCGCCGGGCGCTGGCACCGCGCGCGGCGGCCGCAAGTCGTTCATGCGCTCGCTACGGGCTGCCATGGACAGCGTCGTCGAGATCTCCAGCCTGCGCACATTCCAGATCATCATCGCTCAGGTGCGTGCCAGCACTACCGCCTCCGTGCGGGAAATCCGCCGGCTCTCATTGGCATGCTTTCACGCCTGATCGCCTGCATATCCTTCCTCAGCATGTGGACGAGAGGTCAGCGTCAACGCTGTCACATTCGAACAGCCTGCATCATGCATGCCAGGTGCACGTGCACTTGGCCCCGAGCTTGCCATGCATGCAGGCAGAACGCCCCTTTGCGCAGCACAGCACAGCACAGCATAGCTTGACAGCTGGTGGCGGACTGGTATCAGACACAGAACCGCTCGCTCGCGCAGCACGCAGTCAGGCTCCGGCCAAGAAGCCGATCACTAGGTGGCTGACAGCCCTCCGGTGGAGCGCGCACGCGCGGCCTTGCTGGCATGAGTACTGTCCGCTTGCGTCAGTTTGCACGACCACATTTGTTCCCACTGGCGCGCTTGCGGAGGCAGCACAGCGCTCATCCGTCCCTCCGCCCCACAGAACTCATAGCACTCCAATTTCGTGGGGCAGGCGCCAAGGTTGCACGAGGATACTCAGCATGGCATCCACACACCAGAATGTAGTCACAATTCACCGTGTCGTGGACTCTGCATGTGAATATTCCACACATGCATGCAGCGCGTCGTTGGCACGTGTCACTCTGTTGTGGACTCTGAGTGCTGCAGATGATAGAGCATGTGCATGCAGGGCATCGTTGGCACGATGCCATGGAATGCGATCGCGTTCCTCACACTTTGGTTGCAACTCCTCGGCTTCTCCGACTGGCACGCCAGCGTGCTCTCCGCCGCCTTTTACGGAGCCTGTTCCGCCGGAGCCTTCCTTGGCGGTTTCGTCGGCGACCGTGCTGCGCGCTGTGCGCCCAACTCTGGCCGCATCACCACCGCGCAGATCTCGGTGCGCCCAAGCACACAGCACACGCGCCACCCCTCTGCCTGTCCGCGTCTCATCGCCTGGAGTGTTCACATCTGCAAGCCTGGAGTGCTCACCAAGGCCTCGCGAGGTCGTGGCCACGAGTGCAGACATCGGCTGCTGTTGAAAATAAATGTTTCTGATCGTTGCGTGTGTTGGCGACCGCCCACCTGTCAGATACTTGGGTGGCCCCAGCACACAGCACACGACCTGTGACGTGATGCTGTGCCGCCAGACTGTGAAAGTACTGCCGTGCTCTGATGCTGCCGGCAGTTGGGTGCAGGCGCCCCATTTCGGTTTCACATGCATGGCCTGTCCAATGCGCAGGCTCGGGCTTGCTGCCTGCGTCGGCCTCGGCAGCCGTGACTGTGCAAATTCCGCTGTCGACACTGCACTTGCACCCTCCATCGGACGCTTGCGCAGCTGAGTCGTGTGGCCGCACAGCACAGCACAGCACAGCGGCGCGACTCTACCCATGCCGAGATGTCTTGTGCCGTGCACACCCGCAACCCGGCGGGCCTGAAGCGCATGCCACCGATGGACCCCACGCTGCCGCACATGCATGCAGGCCGTCTCAGGCATCCCGCTGACGCTGCTGCTCGTGCTGGGCCTGCCCACGGCCTCCATCTCCGACCACTTTGCACTGTACTGCACTGTCATCGTCGCCTTTGGCATCCTCACGCCCTGGTGCGGCCCCGGCTGCAACTCGCCCATCTTTGCCGAGATCGTTCCCGCCTCCAAGCGCTCTCTCATCTACGCGTTTGACCGCTGCTTCGAGGGCGCCCTCGCAGCGTGCGCAGCGCCCCTCGTCGGCGCGATCGCCGAACACGTCTTTGGCTACGACTCGGCGCGCGCGGCGGCCGCCGCCACCGACGCAGCCGGCGCCGACGCCGGCAATGCGGAGGCCCTCGGCCGCAGCCTTGTGTGCTGCCTCTGCGTGCCCTGGGCACTCTGCTTCCTCATCTACTTTGGCCTCTACTTCACCTACCCCCACGACCGCAGCCAGCAGAAGTTGCTCCCTCAAGAGCAGCAGCCGCTGCGCGGCTGGCAAACGCAACCCTAGCGCAGCACGCAGCAGGAGCGCCGGCCGGCGCAGTGTGCTGCGCCGAGCGCGCAGCGCGCGCGCGTGTGTGTGTGTGTGTGTGTGTGTGTGTGTGTGTGTGTGTGTGTGTGTGTGTGTGTGTGTGTGTGTGTGTGTGTGTATGTGTGTGGGGCGGTGCTGTGTACAAAGTCGCGGCGCAGTTTGTGCAGCATGGGACTGCCATGCATGCGTGCGTGCGCGCTGAACACTTTCAATTGAGTCCGGGTGGGGCTCCTGGCGGGGGCGCCTCCTGAGAGTTGGGGGGGTCACGTGACACTGCTTAGGAGCTGGGTGGCTGCGGCGCAGCATGCAGCAGCAGGTTTTGGCCACGAGTGACATTCGGTGGTAGGGCGCCGTGCTGCCGATGCGTAAAGTTTTGAGTTTTTTTATTTTTTTTGTACTTGTGCGAGAGGTGCCACTTCAGTGTCGCTGCGGCTTTTGCTTGTCCCATCTGAGATTTGTAATAGTGTGCAAGAACCTGACCATGCCAGTCACATCGTTGTCGGCCGTTGCATATTTCTCATTGCCATCCGTTACACCACACAAGTGCAGTGCCCTTGCTGTCCTCAGATGATTATGTGTGCCCCCTGTGCCACACCACACATGCATGCCGCCTGCGGCTGCTTGATACCCAATCAAAACTGCAGGCGTAACTGCGGTCATCAGCAAGTGAACCTGTAGCCCCGTCCACGGAGTGAGTTGTCGCGTCGGTGATGAATCCACAGGAAATGATCCAACTACTCGTAAGCGTCCCGATCGGTGTGACTGTGCACACAGCAGCACACAGCACACGCAGCAGGCTCACTCCTTCAAGCCGCGGCCTGCTGCCCTGGCACCTCATTCCCATGCACATGACCACCCGAACACTGTGTTGAAGCCAAAAGAGTAGCGTTCTCATGTCGACACGTTCTCAGATCCCATGGCCTGTTGTTCCGCCAATGCATCAGTACAGCATCGCTGCAACAGTCACACTGCCCGCTCTTGCTGTAGCCAGTACACCCACACACAGCTGGCAGTTGCCAATACCGATGTGACTGAACCGCTCATGCTGATACAGAAACGGTACAGAGGTGTGCTCCGCAAAGCTGTGGAACACAGAGGCAAGCAAGCGTGACGTCCGCTTGTGCTGACCGCTCATGCAGCATGAGTCATGCCAAACGCATGCTAGACTGCGGCAGGCACGCCGCATGCAGCCGCGGGAGGCTGCTGCCAAAGGCCGTGCAAACGCAGCAGCCTGTTGCTGCCAACATTCAACCATGCCAGCAGGCAGGGCATGAAGCGCGGCCTCCTGCAGCGCTGCTGCTGACCTGCACACAGCTGATCATTTCACCAGCGGTCAGTGCGCCAGGGCACAGCGCAAGGCACAGCGCAGGGCACAGCACAGGGCTCAGCGCAGGTGTTCATTCGTGACTGCATGGCAGGCTCATCATGGTATTGCTGGAAGGCCCAGGCATATCAGACCTCGGTAGCAGAGCTCCGCACGTAGGCAGAACCTTGCAGCGTGCCACGGCAGGTTGGCAATGCGCTGCGTGGCCTCCCTGGCGCCCAGCGCGCACAGCGCAGCATGTCCACTCAGCGAAGAGCAGCATGTGGGAGCATCCTCTGCAGACAGCGCTGCGCTGCATGACGCAGCGGACGCAGATATGCGCACATGCATGTCGCCTCAAGAGGTACACCCATGCCTGGTGTCAGGGGACAACTGCTGCTACGTTTACACACTGAGGCGCTAACCCACCACTAACACCGAGACTCTTTTCCATATTGACAATGCCCTGCGTTCAGCCGGCCTGACCGCCAGACGGACACACCGCAACCTTCCCCACGTTCCTAGGGACATCTCAACAGCATGTTCAAGGTCACAGGCGTGTACGCGTGTCTCACACCGCCTCCTGCACATTGATGATTATTCTGAGCACTCTTCGCTAAGCTCCCTTCGAGGCAGGGTTGCCTTCTCATCAGCTCAGGGCTCCCGGCTGCAGCGCCGCGTATCACCGGCCCGCTAACAAACTTGTGGCCACGAGAGCACAGTACGCACAGCGACGCCGCAGCCGGCATCACTCCGACTCTCCCTCTGTCCTGTGCTATGTCGGCCGGTGCATTGCGCCATGCGGGAGTTGCCCCCCAGCACCCAGGCGCCTACACAGCTCCGCCGCGGCGACCACTGCCGCGGCTGCTGTGCTTTCCATGCTGGGCTGCACGCTGCGCAGCTGCTGTGACTGCGCTCCTGTCACTGTCACAGGCCAGAGCAGTGCAACCGTCATTCCTGATCACAGGTGCAGTATCATTTTCAAGCATGCAAGCACACTCGTGTCCCCCCGACGAGCTCGAACTCTCGCCCCAGCGCTACCGTGCCGAGAATACTGAAATGAAGTAAGCAAAGCTGCGATCCACGAATTTTCTGTCGTATGCACGTACATGTGGCCCATGCATGCCCTACGCCGTCTACACTCACACGCAGCAGCGTCACATTGTGGCCATTGACGGCCATGGCATGCATGTTGACGCAACGTGCGTGGGCATCATGGTGGGTCGAGGTGGTCATCATTTTGGGTTTTATTCCCTTCATGCGACAGGGTACTGTCGCGTCTGGTAACGATGGTGGTGCTGCGCAGGCGACGGCCCATGCATGCGCGGCTGCATGGGGCTGGGCGTCATCAGCGACGCCGCTGCGCTATGCGTGCTGACCATGGAGCCCTGAATGCGGCTCTCCAGCTCCATAAAGTGCTTCAAGCTGCGGCGGGACTCGGTCCTCGTGGTGTACATGTCGGTCATGTCCTCCGCTCCGGCCGGCATATCTTCGAGGATGGCGCGGCTCTTCAGCAGCTCCGACACAGACGGGCATCGCTGCGCAAACTCTGCAGCACGCAGGCTGCCGCACGAAAACACGTTGCGCAGCAGCTGCACAAACTCGGGGGGCGGCGCGCTGCCGTTTGCGGCTGCATGCATGTACGGGATCAGCGTCGGACCCACACGGTGGCTCATTGCGCACGCCCTTGGCGCGGCAGGGAAGGTGGACAGGCACAGCACGGGGACGCGGACAGGCACAGCACGGCAGCATGCTCGATCATACATGGACAATACAGCGCGCGGTGCGCAGCATGCTTTCAGGCTTTGGCGGAGAAGCTTGATGCAGGTAACAAGCTGCCTATTCACACATTCGTCCATGCATGCCGCGCACGAGTACTTGTGGCACATGGCACTTGGCAATGCGATCAGTCGCAGGCCGGTTCAAGGAACGGCAGGGTGCATGCATGCATGCTGCGCACCCTCAAAGGCGACCGTCATGTGGAACTGACCGGTGCGGCCCCACCCCTGGATCTGCTCCCGGCTGAACGGCCACTTGCCGTACAGCATGAAGTAAAACACAACCGCCACTGCCCACGCGTCTGCAGCACACGCGTACTGCTCCTCCGCTTCGCCGATCGGCTGCACCCTGGCGCGGCATACCCGTTGCGGACACGACATCATCGTCGCCACACGTGCCTGCATGCATGCGCACGCCTCCTCTCAGCCTGGAGCTAGCAAGCTGCATGCTGTGAGTAATATGCGTGGGTAATGCGCAAACAGTAAGCGTTGCCTGTTGGAGACAAGCTTGCCGGAGGTCTCCATGCTACGCAGATGCATACTACGGAAACGCGTGGTGCCGGAGGTCAATGACACGAGGCGGCCTCGGCCATGCGCCATGCACGCGCAACGGTAGTATGCTGTGAACAAGAGGATGTTGAGGGTCGGGGAGGGTGGCGTGGAGGCCAGCTGCAGCCACAGCACTCGCAGCACACACGCCACAACTTGCACTGCAGCTACTGCTAACCCATCCGGATGCTTCCCTCAGTGTCCGCAGCAGTGGAGAGGGCAGGTACAGGGAAGGTGTCATCTGCTTATTGGAACGCATGCATGCTTGTGTTGCATTGGGTGTTTCGCAAAATTTGTCAATCTGGGGTGAGGGGGGGGGGGAGGGGGGTTTCAAACCTCGCCACCGTCGCGCTCGAGGCGTACGGCCGCGACCTTAATGATCGGCAGGCCATGGGGGTTCCACTCCACAAGGAAGTCGGAGGGGTTCACATCGGCGATGTGCAGCCCGAAACGCTGCAGGAACTCCGCTGCCAGCAGCAGCTGCTGCACGAGGAAGCGCGCGGCCGCCGGCTGCAGCGCGGCGGGCGCGTTGCGGCGCACCATCGAGAAGATGTCCCCTCCAGCCACGGCATCGGTGACTAGGCAGAGGTAGTGGTCGGAGCGCACGAGGGAGCGCAGCGTGACAAGGTGGGGGTGGACGAGGCTGCTGCAGAGCAAGGTTTGGTGTGAGTGCGGAGCCATGCTTTGTGGTGCGCTGTGTACTGTGCATGCTTGTACAAGGGACAGCCTTTCTGAGGTAAGAGTGTCGACCCTCAATGTGCTTTGTGCGGTGTGCGGTGTGGACGGAGCGGTCTGGGGGACGTGAGGAGGCATAGGACACGGCGGCTGTATTCAGATGATGCATGTGCGTGGCATCTGCATGTATCCAGACGTGTCCCACGCATCGGGGCCCCGCGGGGTGGGGGGGGGCAGTTTTGGTCGCAACTCACAAGCACAAGGCAGCCGACTGCGGTGGCAGATTGAAAGGTCACAATTTCAAACGTACATCTCCATCAACTGAGTGACATGCATGAGCAGCACAAGCTGCTGATACTGATGAAATTGCCGTGAGGACATCTTTTGTCCCTGTCCACAGGGGTGCCATGGCCAATGCCCATCTGGGTTTGGCGTGATGCCTGATATATATGGGGGGTTGTTTTTTAAGCACACGTGCTGCAGGCTTTGCCAAGCAAGAATGCGTGCCATGCTGCCGCAACGACATCGCCAGTGGCCAGCTGCAGTGCTTTGCAGGGTCACATGCTGTGCCGGTAAGTCAGCATGTGCCAGAAGGATTTGGCATTGCAGAGGTGGCAACAGGCGTCATACCTGTGTCTGAGCAGCTTCTGACACACTTTTCTGCTGTCGCCGATGGCTGCAAGGTCGTACATTCGGATGATCACCGGGGCGTTGCTCTTGTCGAACGCCGAGAAAACCAGGTTGGTCTTCTTCTGCTTGCGGCCCCCCTGCACCTTGGCCGAGACTGCGTTTGGCCACAGGGACGGCTTAAGGGCGCAGTGCACAGTGTACAGTGTACTCGAGATCTCCACTGCAATCCGAGGCCCATTGCTGCATGTTTGCGTGGGTAGGCGTGCCAGCGGCCACACGAGCGCGGACAACCCTCTTACAACCATGATACCGCGTGATTTATACATCACATGCATGTGAGGTGTCATGCAGTTGCAGCAGTGCGCCGCAAGCGCACCGTGAAATACGTTACAGATGTATGCACTACAAGGTGGTAGAACACAGAGGAACGATTCAGCAGTGCGCCGCGCGCGCACCAGATTTTTGTTCAGGCGGTAGCCGTACGGCTCAAGCTCCAACTGGAATCGTGAATCAGCCATGGCTGCGACGACGTTGGATTTGTCAACCGGCCAGAATCACGAACGCAAATCGCGGTGTAACTCTGGAGCCCTGGGCACCGATTGATGGGCTGTGCACGCGCAACAGGCCGTGATCAGCGCAGCGCGTGGGTATCGGTTGCTCCAGAAGCGATCTGCTCAAACCCGAAGTTGTGTCAGAGCGTCGCAGTAAGGACAGATGGTAGGGAAAATAACAGTCATGACTTTCATGAAGCTCCATCGGTGAGGTAGGTCGCACCATATTGTGTTTCCGCACGTAGGAGAACGTTCTCCTAACTAAATAGTGTCGACAGCTTCTCCTGGCGAATCTGTCAGTGCAGCTGCATGTGTTCCTCAGTTTTCAAGGCAAACTGCAGATTGAAGCAGATACATGATGCGCTACAATATCTTCGCCAGCGTGCCACAGTCTTGATGCTGGATTGCTTGAGCTCTGTTCAGACCGACAACCTGCACAGCGCTTGCTTCGACGTGTGCATGCGACGGATACAGTACGGCGATGTCATACATGTTGCTGCACCGCATTTATATACATGGGAGTAAGTCATAACTCTGGCTGGGAACTAGACAAGAATTAAATAACAGACGCACGACGCACGCCGCTCACACAGCTCACATTGCCTCTCGGCGCGTGCAAAGCTGGCCATGAATTTCGATCACACTCGCCGGCGATGCATCGCCCGTGTCATTCAGCAGACATCATCCTTGGGAATTGCAATCACGGTCGTTGGACGCTCACACCGCGGTGCACCGAATCTCAGATAACCGACACAGCTCTTCCGCCTTCGCGCCAACTCGTGCGGAAACGCTATGGCCCGTACGCGTGGAGCTTGGCTGGCGCATATACACGGACGTGTGTTACACGGAGATGAACAATAGCAATAGCCCGGCAGCGAGGGCAACAGCAGGAAAGCAGACGGCCAAAACCCCCGAAAGCAGACAACAGCAACAAGCAGCAACTGCCTCAGGTGGAGATGTATGCTCCACAAGGTGGTAAAACACAGATGTACGAATGATGGCAATGCATGAAGAACAGTCACCATGTTTGAGTGCCAAACTGTCTCAGGTGAAAAGCCACAACGAACCGACACAGCCGACACAACCACACCCCCGCATCCACACTGCGTTCTACCGCCCACGGACGTGTGTGCGCAGCGTCCGACGCACTGAACCTCTTCCCATCATTCATTGGGCACTGATTTTCTTTTGGCAAACTGCTTTTGGCAAACTGCTTTGCTTTTTGCGCTGTCATCGTGGTCGCGATGCATCTTTTACACATTGGTCGGGAGCGGGCCCTCATCGACATTGACCTGGCAAGCTGCAGCACTCTAGATGTATCGAGCTGATTCCAGGTGCTGCAGCTTGCCAGATGTGATATGTTCATCGTATACGGTCACCACAACAAAGCGGTGACTCAGATCTGAAATACATGATGGAGTCATCAGAGACAACGATGCAACGAGTGGAAGAGGTGCCTCAGCTGCAGGCCCTGATATGGGACAGACAATGCAAACTGTGTGTGTGGTTCAGGAGTGGTACGCACTGTCTGCCTTGTCCACGGGTGTGTTACACTGGTGTGAGGCAGAGGCTCCAGTACCCACTTGCAACCCCAGGCCGCAGCTTGAAGGTGCAGCCATGCTCGACCTCATCTGCGTGAGTGGTCTGGTCACTTGTTGGCTCGTGTGCCACTTGCTGTGTTGGTTGTTGGTGTGCTATGTGCTGTGCTGTGTGCTGCAGCTGCCCTTGATGCTGGGGTCACACTAGCGCACCCTCTCCTGTCGACGGATCCGATGGGCCGCCGTGGCCGCCGATGCCGGCGCTGATGCCCCTCGGACAGGAAACCCGATATGGTCGTTTACCCGGTCCAGCCCAAGTCCCAGGTCCAGCCCAAGTCCCAACTCCTTTGCAAATGTGGGCAGGCCAAAGTTCGCGCGCGTCAGGACAGACTGTCCTGAGGGACGGGACCTGCCCTCTGCTGTGTGTACTGTTACATCGAGGGGCTCTGATCCAGTGCACCAAGCGAACGTACAACTAGAGTCTAGACTCACATGCTACCCAGCAGATGCGAGCCGGCCAGGCGATCACCTGGCACGAACTGCGCACCCGTGAGCCGTGCTACCCTGGCCATGGTCTTTCTGATCACAAACCTCTACTGTGTGTTACACAGTGATATATCTAGGACCCAGCAGCACCGAGGCAATAGACCAGGCAACACGCAGACAGACATATCTGGTCGACCATCGCAAGCACCAAGGCCACTTTCCGCAGGGGCAAATGCCAGAACGAACTAGCGCCGGCACGAAAGCAAACACATCCACACCCACCCACCCACACCCACACCCACACCCACCCACACACACACACACACACACACACACACACACACACACACACACACACACACACACACACACACACACACACACACAAACAGCCCTCTGCTGTGACACACGAGTACCTCAGCAGTGCCACACAGCGCGCCACACAGCGCGCCACACAGCGCGAACAGCAATGCCAAGTCCTCACGGCACCGGCCACGTGGTGAAGACAGAGCCGCCACAGTTGCGTTGTGCGCTGTGCGCTGTGCGGCAGACACAGGCCGGGCTATCACAGCGGCTGCTGCCACAGAAAGCTGAATGAGTGAACTCACAGGACACTGAAAGAAGTGCCACGCTGCTGCCACGCTGCCACGCTGCTGCCACGCTGCCACGCTGCTGCCACGCTGCTGTGATGACTCAGCTGGCGCCCTGAACACATCACAGCGCTGACTGCCAGTCCCCCGGAAGTGCCTTGGGGTAGTTTGCGGGTGAGGAAAAAAAAGAATTTTAATAAGAGAACCCTTAAGAATTCTCAAAAATTAAATCAAGAAAATAAACTAATTTAATTTAAATGGGGGGGGGGAGGATCCGCCATGCATGAGTGCTAATGCTCAAGCGGTCACCCCGCACGCACGTGGTGACGGCCACATGGAGCCCGTGCTTCACGGCCACATGAAGCCCGTGCTTCACGTGGCACGTGACATGGTGGGGGGCCGGGGGCCGGGTGCACGCACCCGGGCCAAGCACGTGCAGGGAAATTGGGTAAGGAGCTGCGACAGAAGTATGGCAGGCGCTTTGTGAGCTTTGTTGATCACAGCATCCACTGGTCAGGGCCAGGAAGACTCGATGGCATTGGCCGCGTTTCAGAAAATGTTTAGTCAAGCCAGCTGTGCTCTCCAATAACGAGCAGTAACATCAGCTGACTCACCAGACGGCCCCAGCACCTGTGCATGCTGTCCTTAAGATGTCCTGTGCCTGGCAGCCTGCCTTTGCAACCCCTGCCCTGAAGGTGGCCAGCTTCAGGACAGGCACGCATCTGAACAGCCCACCCACCTGTCACACTGTTTCCATTATGCCTGTAGTAGCGCTGGTCCACGCCGACTTTCAAACAGCAGTGACAGGTTGGCAGGCCTTACAGGTACCAGCCGGAGGCGACTTTAAACCGCGGATGACCTGATGACCTGGCGTGGACCAAGCCATCATGAGTCAAGAGGTTGTCACTGCGTCAAGCACGTCGAACGGAGCGATTACGTGTACTCAGTTGGCTCTACTACGCTTCTGTACGGTTGTAGATAATTCGCGTACGCCTTGTGGACAGCACCTGTCTCCTGCGCAGAAGCGATTGTGATTCCCGAGTGCACAGGGTAGGGAGCACCAGCGTTACCGGCACTCACGTCCCGTGTATTAAAAATGAAGGGAGTGAGGTAGTCATGGACATCGGGGAGAACAATTCTAGTTTAGTACAGATGAGGAGGGTGTCACTGCGTTCTGCTGATACCCGTGATTTCACGGTGCAGGAGGTTCATTGATCGCTGTGCCTATGTACATGTGTGTATCGCCCATCACGGGTCAGTGCAGAGCAGCCATCGCGAGACAGCGTCAACCGTATTCGTCTCCGTGGTGTGTGAAGGGCGCAATGAATACCCCTCAAGACACACAGGCTTGATAGTGAAATTGCGCGCAATGGCGCAACACGAGAGCGTGGCTGTGCACGGCCGTGCTTGCGTCCCTGCAAGCTCCAACACAGGGAAGCTGCAGATGCACGCTGTTTGGGATGCAGCCGCTCGGCGAACGCACGCACTCGAACATTGTACACTGTACACGCAATCATACTTCGAGATAGGGAAGACCCGTGTTCACTACGTCTTTACCAATGCGTTGCTTCGAGACCAGAAATGTGGAGGTGTGACCTGTCTTGCATCAGGTGTTGAAATGAGGCATGTGCGTGGTGTGTTCTAGATAGATATGAATGCCACCACTGAGCACGTACTGGTGCTGTCAGCTGCAGCACAGATTCCAGCTGCGCTACGGTCAGAACGCATCACCTATCGAGTCAGCCATGCTGTAGGGTGAATTGACGCTGCAACGATCTCGCTCCAGAGTGATCTGCTGGGGCACGATGACTGATGACTGTTTTCTCGGAACTGTGCTCCCAGCACCAATGGTCGCCGATGGATGCCTGAGGCTGTTATGGCTTTACAAGTTGTGCAACACAGTGATAGATCTAGGACTCAGCACCGCCGAGGCAACAGACCAGGCAACAAGCAAACAGACAGACCGGCCACCGTAAGCACCAAGGCCACGCGCCGCACGAGCAAATGCCAGAACGAGCTAGCGCCAGCTCGAAAGCGGACACTCACACACCACGCAGTACCACGCAGGCCACGCGCACACCAAACACACAGTCAGCACTCGCCGGGCCCACCAGCGGTCGCCGAGTCGACACTAGCAGTCTGCACGGGCGCACCGGCGCGCGCTGCGGCCATCTCCGAGGCCGCGAGGCACTGGTCCAAGGAGCTGCAGCCACAGCAGCCCGGCAGCACGAGCGGTGTCCGGGAAGGAGGGCAGAGGAGAAACGGCGGAGGTGCGCTGGGAGGAGGGAAGAGAGAGGGAGGAGGAGGGACAGGTGCGGGGGGGGGGGGGGGGGGGGGAGGGGGGGCTGCAGGGCGGAATGGGCTTTACATGTTGTGTACCTGTTATTTCAACGGCATCAATACTCGGCCGTCCTGATCCCTGTCTCGCCAAACACGCAAATATCAATATCATGCTTGCTCAACAGCACTGGTAAAGCCACCATCCCCACAGTCAAGAAGATGCTGTCCGAGGAGAGAATCGCCTCTTGAGCAGTAAAACCTCTTGTTGACCTATTCTGTTGCTGGGGCCTGAACCACCCCAGTCGAGCCCGTGTGGCAGCGCACAAGCATACAGAGCTGTCTTCACAACGTGCCCGGCATAGGCCCGCACTGCTACGCTCTGCTGCGCTGGTGTCTGTAGCAGCTGCCCACAACAGTTGGCAGACTATGTCGGAAGTTGGCATACATGTTTTCAGTGGTACCCATGATGCTGCAAGCTAGGGGAAGCCTCAAGGCCCAAGGGACCATCATGCAATCAGCATTGGCAAGCGCACCATGTGCCCTGTTCGTGGGAATGGTGTAGAAATATGGTATGTACATCCTGTGGAACACGTGGCAGCAACAAGCGCGCTGGCACGATATAGCGCTGAAACAGGCATGGCTGTGCCCTTGATGGCCGCCAGTGCACATGCATCATTGCTATGTTGTGGAGCTTGGATGGATGATTCCACGCCATGAGCGTGGGGATCGATCAATTAGGCCTCATTCCATGCATCACCATACTGTACAAGCCCGGTAATATGGTACTGTGGAACATGCAGCCAACAAGTGAGGTGCATCAAGTGCCACCATTTGCACATGTCACACACCACCATTTGCACATGTCACATATGTGACATGTGTATGATCTGCTCGCCGAGCCGACGAGTGGTAAACTGTGATATGGTGCACTGTGTTGGTGGCGAACAGTGGTGATGTTGCACCTGGGAGCGCAGAGCAGCACACAGCTCATAACACAATGGTGAAGGCAGTACACAAAACGCTGTCTGGTAAGCGCGCTCGCGGAGTCGCCAGGAGGTGGCCAGGAGATGGCCAGACAAATTGTGCACCGATAGATCCTGGGTTGTGGCAGCTCAGGACCAGCTCTTGCACACATAAAGCATAGACTCTCAACAAATCAAGCAAATTCAGACAGTGCACTACTGCATGAGTTTCCTGCATGCAGTTTCTATCTCTGGGTTGTGCAAGCTAGTCCTTCTTCAGAGGCGTGCTCTCTTTTCGGATCCCATCCTTCGTGATCACCCATACCTCAATGGCATCTCCTGTGTAGATGTCACGCTCGCCAGCAGCTGTCAAAGCGTCCCGGACTATGTCTAGCGCTTGTTCGACTGGCAGAGCTGTGACACTTGGCTTGGATGGCAGGAGGAGAGGGCTTGCAGCGCGCAGCTGGTTGTCTAGCAGAGGCTGTACCAAGTCGTTTCCTGCACAAACGTGATCATGGACACCCTGAGCATGAATTCAACCTACCATTCTTATTCAGCACTGCTCGAACCTTTCAACATCATTATGCACGTCACACCGGGTCACACAATGGCAATTGTAACACAAAAACGCGCTTACGCGCACCGTGCCCTAGCATGTAAGACATATCGCGCAAAGCAGTCGAACTGGACAACATTGGGGGAAAAGCACGCCTAATGGTATGTAGGTACTTCAGGTGCTGTAGTAAATTAAGTTTGAGTTGGGTGCCAACAAGGCTTCAGTGTCACAGCGACACGAACGTTCATTGGAAATCACACACATCAGAGGCATGTAACATGCCGAGCGTGACCTTTCAATGCGGCGAATGGCTGTGCATGTACAATTCTGGCAGCATACCGGTCCCTTGTGCTGCATATCCTGTTCGCTCGTATGAGCCGACTGCATCGTAGGAGTACACAGCGCCTGTCCCATCCGCGTCAAGGCCAGCCAGAATGTTGAATGTGTAAAACGGAAAGAATCTCTTTCCATACAACGTGTTTGACAGAGCTTGAGCCATAGCTTCACATCCAATTGGGCGCTTGTGACTGTGCTGGTACATGACTGCTCGAGTCTGCGTCACCACATATGGATGTAAAACACATCAGGTAGAACATATGTCAGATTCCCAGATCTGGTGCGGCGTACCTTCAGACGTTTGGTCAACGTTGCCCTGTCACCTTCGAAACCAGAGCTGGCCAGCACGCACATGGGCGATAACTGATGCAGAGACGTGTGATCACGAGACAGAATGGAGAAGCCCGTTGACAGACGGGTTGACCCAGCTACGATGCAGTAGTCCGACCCCGCTACAGCGACAACAGTCCCGCCATTGTTGTCGTACGGTGACCATGTCGCTTGTTGGCGAATGCCTCCTGCCGACGCATCTGCGGACTGACACACGCCTACGGAAGCCATCGGGATTTTACGGGGGACCTCAAAGCTGTGATGCTGTTTGCGATGCAAGTCAACAGTGAAAAGAATAAGTCGACCGGCGTAGCGGCTGGCCAGAAAAGAACAACAGCAAGCTTAAGATTCTACGTCAAAGTACGCCTTTGAGGATTCACAGAGGTAGAAGCCGGGCCACTGCGGTGCTCCGCGCGCGATGTGTCTACACACACCATTGTGGCTTTGAGTGGCGTGCGGGCAGGCCCTGGCGAGCTGTAGGGCTGGAGTTACAAAGACACGTGCATGAAAATTTCTGCTCGTCACGCTCTGCACCTTTTAATTACGTCTCGTAGCCTCAAAATGTCGTTGCGTGCATTGTGACCACCATGCACATAGTCCAGGTGCTCCAAGGCACATGGATAAGTCCGACCCAGGGCTGCACACTGACCTCACCCACTCTACTTTGTTACCACTGTGTCATTGGAACGTGAGCTGAGCCATTGCTGTGTACAGTCCGCGCTTTTATGCGACGCGCGTCATCCAATTCGCCATATGTCGTCAGGAGATCCAGGACACAGCCGACACAACCACACCCACGCACCCACACGCATGCGCACTCACGCACCCCACCACCACGGCACCCGCGCCACAACTGCACACAGCAACCACCACCGCACTACCGCCCACCCTAGCAAAATCGGCCACCACCAACCCCCCAACAGCGGCACCCCCACTCCATCCGGCCTCACTCGAGCACTCCATCACGGCCCCTCGCCCGTGAGAGCCCGGGGGCTCACGCCCCCCCCCCCCCCCTCCCCGCAGTGCAGGGCGTACCAGCCTTCCCCTCTGGCTGCCCGGCAGGGACCTGAGGGCGGGGCGCGAAGGGCACTGGCGGCGCCGCATCGCTCTCCCCGCGGCAGCCCACGGGACGGCCGGGCGGGCCAGCACGACAAGACGCGTGGCCGGCCTGCGCCGCTGCAACCGCGGCCCCCTGTCCATCAGGGCGGCCAGCGGCCGTCTACAGCACGTCCGCCGGGACAGCGTGGCCAGGCATAACCGCCCGGCCCGCCAGCCGCATGCGCAGCGGAGCCGCAGCAAGGACCTGGCGCGTCACACCACGGCACAGAGTGGTGGAGAGTTCGCACATGGCATTCTGCAAGAACGCTCGCCTGGACACGGCCCCCGAAGCCGCAGCAAAGTCAGCAATCTTATTCAGGAAGGCGAACGCACCCGTGCCCACACGGCCAAACGTCTCATGCGACAAGGACACAAAGCGGCGCGCGCCCAAGCCGGAGCGGCCGTACTTGTCTCGCTTCCTGTCGTCTATCAGCTGGGCGGCAGTGCCTGGCGTGTTTGCCGCGGCGACGACCCGGGAGGGGGACACCGGACAGATCACGCACACATCGGCCACGATGGTGTCGCAGGGCAACATCACAAGCAATCACCCCGTTCCGAGTTGCGCTGCGAGTGGGGGGGGGCAGCGGCCGGGCGCAAGCCGCGGCCGCGCGGCCCCGGCGACCCTCGGGCAGGCGCTGCGGCGGACCAGTGGCCGCCGGGCCCACCTGCGGCGGGTGCTCACACCGCACCGTGCACTGGCCGGCCGGGGCGGCCGCCTTCACGTCCACGGCGGCGGCGGCTGCAGCTGCCGCGCTGAGCTCCCGCGTGCCACTGTGGCCGATGGCCGCCTCGCCAGGGACGTCGACGTCCATGGCGTCTGCCGTGTCGGCCGCGGCAGCCATGACCTTGGTCGAGGCAACGACGGCCGATATGGCAGCAGCGGCGAGCGCCGCCGCGGCGGCTGCATCCTCTGAGGTGCAGGCGGCCGTGGCGGCGTCGCCGAGCGGGGTAGGGGTGTCGGGACCTGGGGCCGTGCTGTGCGACGTCGACGGCGGCCAGCATGGCAGTCCGATTGCACAGATTGAAGGCATTGCGGAGGTCCACTTGGGCGGTCACGACATCAGGGTCATGATCATGAAAGTCAGGGTACATCGCATGGCCTGGGATCTCAGCACCGCTTAGTGCTATCCAAGTGCTATCTAATAGAGACATCATGAGCTCTCCAAAAAAGTGAATCCTTCGAGCCGCGGCTGGGGCAGTATCCTTGGTAATCACTGAGCCAACCAAAGCGACGAAGTCAGCAATGGAAACTGCTGCGAGAACAGTGCGTTCGTACTCTGAGAATGTTGATAAGAAAAACAGTCCAGCCGTGTGGCAGCGTGGTCCCCTAACGGCAGAATTGTGTCCTCAATTCGAATCACAGCCCTTGACAACTGGCCAGATGCCGTCGCATGTATCACACTTCCTGGCCTTGCCTGCCGTCATTACCGCACAGCAATGCGTCTTCACGCGCGCAGAACTGATGTTCAGATAAATACAGCATGGCTCCACTCTGGGGGAGGCATTCTGTACCATGCCTGCCTGTGACCACTGCAAGTTGCATGCATTCCGTTCAGACACAGACGTTGTAGTTGCTACTGGAGCTGTCCGCCTCTGCAGTCGTTTAGATAGCTTCTGCCGGTGAGTGTGTTTTGAGCAGGCGGAGCCAACAGATTGAATAGAGTTAACGCAGGATGCAGAGCATCAACCCGGGCCGGGCTGCCGCGGGCATGTCGGGCGGAGTTGCACCTTCGTGGCCCTTGTATGGATGCATGACAAGAGCGTGGCAAGAAGCTGGATCTTCCGGGTAGCTGGCAACAGGGGACGGTGTTGCGTGGTTGCTGTGCCTGCAGCGGCAGAGCGCTGCGTCAGCAGAGCATGGCCCGGGGGCACGCAGCGGCAGAGCGCTGCGTGGCCACAGCAGGGCCGAGGAGAACGCAGCGGCAGGCGTACGAGTGTGGAGTGTGAGGCTAGAGTGTCGCATGAGTGGTGAAGTTTTGGAAGTGGCTAGAGGCGGGTTGTGGCAGGTGGGGCCTTTCACAAACCACGTGCAGTGCCATGCCCAGCTGCCATGCTCTGCGCGGAGGCGATGTGTTTCCACCGTGTCGCGGTGCAGGGGACTGTGGCCACGGTGGAAACACATGTGTTGGCAGGCTTTCGTTGGCATGCATGAGGCTCGACTGGAGTGGCGCGGCCCACTGATGGGAGGGCTTGTGGAGGTTACGGCAACGTATGCTCATGTATCACGGCAACGTATGCTCATGTATCACGGCAACGCATGCTCATGTATCACGGCAACGTATGCCCATGTATCACGGCAACGTATGCGGGGCGGTGCGCGTATACGGCAGCACTCCTCGGAGCTAGATGGATTGAGATGTTCGGAGGGACAGCAGTCCCGAATGTGACTGCTGCCACTGGTCGGCCAATCGAACATGCGCAGCATCGGATGAATGTGTTACACAGTGATAGATCTAGCATCTGATGAATGCAGGAAGCAGGCAGAGCAGTATGCTGCACGTTTCGTTGTTTCGTTGCTCTATGGGGTACGGTGACTGAATGGCAGCATGACAGATGCTGTTGATGCTGTACACTTGCATGCACATCAGGACCCTTTTGTACTGTACTGTGTTGTGCCCGTCAAGGAACACTCCTGGGGCTGGGTTGATGCAGACGTGAATGGCCTAGTCGGCTACGGCAAGTAACTCATTTACTCTTACATGCCAGCAGGCTGCACCTTTATCGCTGCACGGGGCCTGGACCATCAGGCTTGGAACGGCTGTCAGGCAAGTCACAAGCCATACAGTACCAGCACTTGTTACAATAGCACGCATGTCATTCAGTAACTACAGAAACAGATTGGCGTGGTAGCAACACATTGCATACTACACAATTCTGCATGCTGGAAGAAATAGCTGTGTTTGTCCGTTGCTGGCGCATATGGCGCTCTGCGTGTGGCGTGGTTTCCGATTTATTTCTGTTATTGCCTGTTGTAGTTCTGGATGAGAACTGCCTTTATGGCGTCTCCACCCATATTATTACAATTGTATTTGGTTTTTGCACACCTAGCGCAGCACACCCAGCCAGCGCGCTGTCCTCCCGGACGTCTCCCGCACTGCCATTAGCGCTGGCCCACGGGTTGACTCCCACATGCGCGATCTGACGGAAGCAGACCTCGTCAGCGACACCCAGGTGGATCCAAAGCCAGCCTCAGACGCGCCGCCATCACTGGAGGCCCCCTACCCGGACGTGCGGATCCCTCAGGGTGTGCCGAACGAATGCAGATCCAGCTGGGCCGACGTTGTGGCCGCAGCGCTGGAACGTACCGCCGATGCGGCCGAGCGCGGTCACCGACCCAGCGTAGAGACAGAGCTCAGGCTCCTACTCCTGCTGCCCAGCCAGGCCCTCGGCAACACTGGCGCAAGCAGGGGACGCGCCAGGCGAGTCAATGCCCGCGTGCGCGAGATCCGGAAGCAGACCAGGGAGCAGATGTTGCTTGACACAGCTGAACATAGCGACCCCGGCCACACTCGCACGGAAGTTGTGGCGGACATCGCAATGGCAGGGCGCATGCACCGACATGCATGCAACGGCAATGTTGGCCGCGCTGCGCGCTGCTTGGACAGCAGCCCCATCGTTCCCATCGACCAGAACTCACTGCCACGCTTGCGAGCGCTGCACCCACCCGCGCCCCCTCCAAAGCGCGCAGCGCAGCCTACCCCAGCCGGCAGCCGCTCAGCGGAAGTCTCAGCGGCGCGGTTTGAGGCTATCCTGCGGAACCTGACACAGGGCTCAGCGGCCGGCCCCAGCGGGTGGACATACGAGCACGTCCGCAGCGCCGGGCTGTATAACGAGCGCACGGGCGAGGCCATGCGCCGCTTCGTCAACCTCCTGCTGTCGGGCACCATCCCCCACTCCGACCTGCTGCTCGCCAGCCGCCTGATCGCCATCGCCAAACCGAACGGCGGCGTTCGCCCGATCGCTATCGGAGAAGCATTCATGCGCCTCGCCGGTATCTGCGCGCTGGCGTGCGTCCCAGAAGCGCCGGGCCTGCTTGCCCCGCACCAGATTGGGGTCGGTGTTCGCGGCGGCCCTGAGATTCCGAGCCACGCGCTGGCCCCGGACTTCTCAGATGCGGAGACGGTCACAGTGCAGCTCGATCTCGAGAACGCGTTCAACCTGATTGACCGCGAGACCATCATTGCGGAGATTGACGCGCAACTCCCCGCCCTGGCCGCATTCGCACGCATGGCGTATGGATCGCCATCGCCGCTGCTGGCACGTCAGCAAGACGGGTCGAACGCGGTTTTGTGGAGTGCATCTGGCGTGAAGCAAGGCGACCCCATCGGCCCCCTCTACTTCGCCATCGCGTTCCGGCCCACGCTATTAGCGGCGCAAGAAGCGGCCCCTGACACGTTAGCCATCGCGTGCCACGATGACCTCACGGTGCAGGGTACGGTCGAGCAAGTGGTCGCCATGGGTCGAGTTGTGCAATCCCGTCACCAGTGCAACAAGCAGAAGACGCTCGTCCACTGCACCGATCCCGCCAAGGCCTCGCACGCAGCCGCCTGCCTAGGCGCCACGGTCGCCACTGACGGCATGGTCGCATGTGGCGCGCCACTGGGCACCCCTGCCTATGTGGAGGCGTATGTGCGCCGTAGATGCAAACGCACCGTCGAGCTCATGCAAAAGCTGGCAGGCCTCCCGCTGGCGGCCCAGACACGGTGGGCTGTCCTCTTCCAGTGCCTGCAACATCGCGAAGCACACCTGCTGCGCACTACCGACTGGGCCCGTCTCGAACAGCCGCTCATGGGCGTCGAGAACGCCAGCGTACACGCCATGTGCCGCATCATCGAAACGCAACAGCTCACCGACCTACAGCGTGAGCAGGCCTTGCTCCCTCATAGACATGGCGGCATGGGTCTGCGACACTACACAGCCGACGTTGCTGACGCCGCGCGCCTCGCGTCGGCAGCAGTTGCGCACGCGGTGCTCGCGGACGGCATCGACGGCGGCAAGCCGTTCCGCGGCGACGCCGCGGTCCAGCACCAGGCCCGCCTCGCACGCTTGCGGAAGGCATGGCCGGCCGTGCAGGGAATCTCAGACAGCCCGACCCCAGCCGACGCCTGGGCGTCTGACGCTGGCTCGAAGCTGCGCATGACGCAGCTCCAGAGCGCGCTCAGCCGGGCGGAGGCCGACGCGCGCTGGACCGCCACGCGCGACTATCTCGAGACCCTGAAGCACGGTCCGAATCCCCAATCGGCGGAGACAGCGTGCGCTGATCTCGCTCGCCTCCTCAGCTGCTCTGGCTCGCTGGCCTCGGCGTTCCTCACTGCCTGCCCCGGCCCGGTGACGGGCCTGACCGACCATGAATTCCAGGTGGCCGTGCTGCTGCGGCTGGGTGAGCCGCTGCTACCCGTCCTGGAGTCGGATGAGGCCTGCCCCTGCGGCCGCGTGGCTGCGTCCGGTACACACAGTGTCATATGCGGACAGCTATGGGCAAGTTCAGTCCTAAAGCACGACCTCATCACCGTGGCTTGGAGGCGGGTGCTCATGCGCGCGTCGATCGCTTCATCGCTGGAGCCGCACGTTGGCAAGCTCCCCGGGGGCATACGCGTGCTCCCCCTCCGCGGCAGCCGGCAGTCGCCACCAGCCGCGCCGCCGGCGGACTTTACGCGCCCGCCGGCTGCGCCGTCTGCGAGTGCACCGGCCGCGCCGTGTCAGCAAGACCCGCCGCCGCCGCCGCCGCCGCAGTCACCGCCGCCGCCGCCGCCGCCACCGGACCCCCCAGCCGATGCCGCGCCGGTCCAGCCCCCACCCCATCTCTCGCAGGCCCTCCAGGCTTCGGACGTGCCCCACACCCCTCATGGCACCCAAGCCCCGGCTCCGGCCTCCCTTACCCTTACTGCCGCTACCGCCCCCCCCGCCGCGGCCCACGCCCCGACGCGCGACGCGCCCCTCGCCTCTGACCGAGAGACAGCGCCCCCTGCCGCACCCCCGCTGCCCCGATCGCAGCGGCCTCCGCAGCGCGGCGACCTCTTGGCATTCCTCACCACGCGCATGGCGCTGCTGGACGTGAAGGTGATGCACCCGCTTGCCAGGTCGCATGTGCGCGGTGCGTCACGTGAGGCTGGCGCGACCGCCGAGAAGGGCGCACGGCAAAAGCGCGACAAATATGGCGCCATCACGGGTGCCGCCCAGTTCATCCCGCTCGTGCATGAGACGTATGGCAGGGTTGGACGGGACGCGTACCGCTTCCTCCAGACGGTCGCGGAGGTTGCCGCGGGACACGGGGCGGTGTCAAAGCGTACTTTCCTTCTCAATGCCATGCGCGACCTGTCCACAACGTTGTGCCGCGCGCTGGCGCGCCAAGCCCGCGCGGCCGCGCCCCTCCGTGCTAGACTGGTCGGACGGGCGCTGCTGCCGGGCCTTCCTGTCCCCACAGACGGCCTGCCGGCGCTGACAGGCCATCGCGCATAAGCTTGCGTCGCCCCCCCCCCCCCCCCCCCCCCCCCCCTCGCCCATCCCGCCCCGAGAGCCCCCCCCTCCACCCATTTCACCCTGCAGCCCCCCCACCCCCCCCCCCCCCCCGCACCCGATCCCTCCCTCTTCCCTCCCTCCCTCTTCCCTCCTCCCAGCGCACGTCCGCCGTTTCTCCTCTGCGCCCCTCCCCGGACACCGCTCGGGCTGCCGAGCTGGCTGAGGCTACGGATCCTGGAACCGGTGCCTCGCGGCCTCGGACATGGCCGTAGCGCACGCTGTCGCGCCCGTGCAGACTGCTAGTGTCGAGTCGATGACCGCTTGTGGACCCGGCGAGTGCTAGCTGTGTGTTTGGTGTGCGCATGGCCTGCGTCGTACTGCGTGGTGTGTGCGTGTCGGCTTTCGCGCTGGCGTTAGTTCGTTCTGGCATTTGCTCGTGCGGCGCGTGGCCTTGGTGCTTGCGGTGGCCGGTCTGTTTATCTGCATGTTGCCTGGTCTGTTGCCTCGGCGCTGCTGAGTCCTAGATCTATCACTGTGTAACACACCTAGCGCAGATACGTAGGTGAACTGGCTGTTCCAGATGACAATCCTGAGCATCATCGGAAAGTCTAAACCCGTTTGCGGCTTATAGAGACCACCGGCCGCGGTCCTCGAACCGTCGAAGACCCGCCCTGCAAACCGCAAGGACTGTGCAGCTGTGACGCCACCCGTTGGCTTGTCCGGACGCTGCCTATGCAGGCTGATGCCTGGATCCCTCGGATAACATCTTCTCTGTGACAAATGTTTTTAGCGACGACTTGGTGGCAGCGGGTGTTGCGAATCCGAAGGTCGAACCAGGAGAACGCTGCTGCAGCCACACGTTTTTCCAAGGGTCAACACCCGCTCGGAATTTGTGTGAGAGCGCTATTGTGTCAGCTTACTGCTTTAATCGCAATCAGGATCTGCAATTGGCTGTCTGCCTTGTCTCGCACCCGCGAGCTGGTCGCGCACTGTAGGAAATTCGTTCGAACCGCAACTCGTCCTCGGCACGGACCAATGGGTTGCAGTGCAAAGAAAGCTGCTCAGGCATCACCATTGGCCATGGCCCAAGGTTTACCACCGGCTCGGTCGGTGGTGGTTTTGTGTCGCGGCTGTGGATTCCGTCTGTAGCCATTGTCACTGCGGAGCACTGCTCGCGTGATAGTTTGACCACATGCGATCGGAAATGATACAACAGATCTGCCCCGACATCCTGTTGCAAATTCATTAGGGCATGGTTCTCGCGCATGGTTTTCGCGCAGGCAACCTGCGCTAGTTCGTCCTAGGAGGTGACTACAGACATGCCGCAGTGCTTAGCATCATTGCCACGCACTGCACGATTCCACGACATCAGTGGCCTTGTCGCAGCAATATGGGGTTATTCATACTGTTTTGGCGCTTTGTCGTCTGTATGTAGTGTTCTTCGCGCCTGCTTCGTCGAACTGCTTGCAATTGCGCTGGTCAGAGTCGAATTCGAACCTCGACATAAAGCCGTCCGGGATCGCAACAGAAAGAAAATGCTGGTCGGTTATACAAAGATGCTAGTGAGCCTATGGATGCCTGACAGGGCCCCGTGGGCATGTCCATGCAAAGGTCCGGCCACCAGGACTAGTAGCTCCCACACTGACGATATTGGAAGCGGGGATGCTGCATGGCCGTTGATCACCGCTTCCCTCACGTGCACCTTCGAGTGTGCTATATTCCTTTGTCGTTGCTGCGCATGTGCAGCTGTGTGAAGCTTGTGCCACTGCAATGCGCACAAATGTTTGTCTCCAGTGCACATCTGGCAGTTGCAGGTTTAGCTGACTGGTGCTGGCAGAGAGCAAGGCCTGCAAGCGTAGAAGGCATGGGCAACATATTTGTGTCAGACATGTTCTACCCAAGCCCTGCCTGCAGTCAGCGCCACATCCAGTGGCCTTGCTGCTTGTGGTGTTACACTGTGATAGATCTAGGACCCAGCAGCGCTGAGGCACAGAGCAGCTGCTTTTGGTGTAGTCCACAGCCACGCTTCAACAAGGCACTTCTCCACCACTCCACCACTCCACATCCGCAGCAGTCTGCACGCAACCGCCCACACAGTCAATATGTACAAGCGCATCTGTCAACCCATCCAGCGCGCGGCACAATCTGCCCCAGGATCGCCTGAACAAGTCACAGTGGCGCCACTGCAGGCTTAAAAAAAGCCATTTTCAAGCACACTCATCCATGCCAGACACTGCTTCTCGTGTGCAGAAGCCCGTGCTGAACAACACAGCATCATGCGGGGGCGGTCTCTGTTGTGCCGTTGCTTGCAACAAGGTATCAAGGCTTCGATCATCTGTCAGCCACTGCACTGCACTGTCCGCCTCAGAAGCGCTTACTGTGTGAACGCTGACAGAGAGGCACACCACACCACTCAAATCTTCTCACTGCACTAGAGCACCGGCGCACACATGAGGCCAGCCAGCCCAAGGAGAGTTGTTTCTTGTGCGCACTGTACTGAGCACATGCTGTTCACCTGGTGCTGCTGACATGCGTGCATATCTTTCACCTCATGCATGCCCATTGCGAGCGGCCCTCCATGTGCTGTGACCCTCCATGAGCTGTGACACTTATGGATGCGGAGGTGGCCACGCAGGCGGCCTTGTGTGGGGCGCGAACGTCAGAAGAGCCATGGCCTGTGCTGTGCAGACCCACGTGTACAGCGCCGCCAAAGCTGCCGCGCGGTTGTGCCTGACTTGATTGCACAGCGCTGGAACAGCACATGCCTAGCAACGTTGACCGTTGAACGTTAACGATGCTGCGCGCGACGGTAATCGGTGCGTAGCCCCGCAGTGACAGGGCAGGAAAATGCATATGAAACGCAGCAGTGGGGCCGAGGGGGGAGGGGGCTGGAGTCCAAGTGTGGCATGGCAGGGGCAGCATCGCCTCGGGGCGGTGGCGGTTCAGCAGGTGCAGCAGGCACGGCAGCGGCCGGGCAGTGGCATTGGCGCCCCGGGGCTTGAGGAAAGGGTCGCTCCGAGTGGTGCGCACTCCCATGGCGGCAGCGACATATACGCCCTGTGCAGCATACACCTGAATTCAGGTCTTCGAAGGTGGCCACCTTCAATCACTCGAGGCGCGAGTGCTTATGGCGTCTTGTGTATACATATGCATGCGTGACTGCTGCTAGTATACGCGCGACAGGTGGCATCTGCAGTGGTGCTGGCAGCCTGTGCCTTGTGATGCCGCCCCATGGCCACAAGTACTGGACAGACTCATGATCAGCCCGGGCCGTACGTGCTGGCCATCAGCAAACACCCTCACGCGAGCCCGTATACATATGGTCACAGATCTAGGCCTAGCCCTAGGGCACACCTGATACCCAAGCACGCCCCCATGTGTGGCAAAGCACACAGCACAGACACTTTCCCTGAATTGTCGCTGGGCATTGAGCGAGCGCCCGGCACCAATTGCAATGTGTTGTATGTCATACCTTGCAAGGCCTTGCGCCATGTGGTCACTAGTACTGGCCATGCATATGGGTCGCCTGTCAGGTTTACACGTCAATAATTTGGGAGCTTCAGTGCAATCAACTCCAACAGCGGGTCAGGAACCGGGTGCAATTAAATGCTGCGGTGATAGGTCGGTAACGTGGCACGACACTGCCAGCGATTCCGCCTTGCAATTAATATTGGCGCGCCCGAGCCTCTGGTTCCCCAGAACGCACCGCACAGGCATCGATATCGTCACTCGCTCTACATCCCGCAGGTACTCTTTGGGCGAAATGCGAGCAATACAGGAGTTAGACACGTGCGCGTTAACGTGAACTGTTGTCCGAATGCTGCAATGGTACGCGGGTCTCGGTAGTTCGGCCGGATCCCTGCGCTATCAAACGCGTACGTGATCACAAAACCATACCACCGTGTGTAACCGTGGGAGCCGCACGTCGTACATCCATCATCGCGACGAAGATGTAGCTAGCAGGCCTGCTCACAATATGCCTTGCTTTCGCAAGAGCTGCCAGGGAGTCCGACTCCTTCGAATGCTTTGCGTTGGTCTGTTGTAGCGTTCAACGCATTCATGCTCGCATGACTCGTTGCTGTATCTGAAAATGATGACACTTTCACATTGCAACCGTTGACCGCGCTCACAAGTAAGGCGTCGAGCTGGCAAACCCAACGATTTGAACCCGCAGCCAGGGGTTGCAATTGACGCTGCAGACCCCGTGCACACGCAAGCACTCGCTCCACGAGCGAGTAGGCGACGCATGCAAATGCTGTGTGTGCATGCGCAGCAATTATAAAAGAGGGAGTACTCCACTAGCGCCGCCGCGCGGCGCCGGGGCCAGCACCCGCAAGCACGCACACGAGTTGCGCCGCTGCGCGCGCTCGATCATGCTATCCCCACTATGTACTTTACCTGTGTCGGCATCGCGCCCACCGACCATTCCGATATCACTGTAAATTTGTGAGGTAGCATCAAATGGCCTTCGTCATTGGCTTGGTCAGGCTGCCGCGCTTCACAGTATATGAGTACTCGCGAGTACATATGCGCAAGTACACATGCGCAAGGGTCCTAGATCTATTGCTGTGTAACACATGCATGTGTTACACAGCGAACTTGCGCATATGCGCAAGTACTACTGGCACATGCTGAGCCTGCCCACACACTGCAGCAGGGCTGACCTCCCGCCTCCCGCCGCAGAGATCGGGGAGGAACAAATTCCATCAGATCGTGCTGAACCTACCGCGGGGCACGGCAGCAGGGCCGAGTGGGTGGACAAACGAGCACATCCGCGCAGTGGCGCTCCATGACCCACGCATCCGCGCCGAGCTGCGCTATTTTGTTAATTACCTCCTGTCGGGGAGCATCCCCCACACGGCTCTCCTCCAAGCCAGCCGGCTGATCGCCCTCGCCAAGCCGGCAGGCGGTGTCAGGCCGATCGCGATCGGTGAGTCGCTGATGCGCCTGACAGGCATCTGCGCGCTGGCGACCCTGCCGGATGCAGCCAGCATGTTTGCCCCGCTGCAGGCCGGTTTCGGCATCTCGGGGGGTGCTGAGATCCCAGGCCATGCGATGTACCCTGACTTTCATGACCCTGATGTCGTGACCGCCCAAGTGGACCTCCGCAATGCCTTCAATCTGTGCAATCGGACTGCCATGCTGGCCGCCGTCGACGTCGCACAGCACGCCCCCAGGTCCCTTGCCCTTCGTGCGGATGTCATACCAGCAGCCATCGGAAACGTCTCTGCGGCGCCCGGACAGCGCACATGAACTGCTGTGGAGGGAGACCGGCGTGCGACAGGGCGACACGATGACGCCGTTCCGCTTCAACCTGACGTACCAGCCGACTCTGCGCGCAGCGAGCGAGGTCAGCGGCGGAGCGCTGGTCACAGCTTGCCACGATGACACGTACCTGCAAGGAAGGCCGCAAGATGTCGCTGCCGGTGCAGCAGTGATCATGGGTAGGCACCCGTGCCAGCCGCAGAAGACTAGCGTCTACTGCAAGGACACGGACACAGCTGCGCATGTCGCCGCCTTGCTCGGTGCGCACGTCGCCCCGGACGGCATCGTGGTGTGCGGCACCCCGCTGGGTAGCGATGAGTTCGTCACAGCACATGTCTCCCGCCGCTGCGCAGCCACTCGCGCGCAGATCGCGAAGCTGACCGCACTGCCACTGTCCCCTCAGGTGAAATGGCTTGTCATGCACAACTGCCTACAGCATAGAGAATGCCATTTGTTGCGCAGCACGCAGTGGCGGTTTCTGGAGGAGCCGCTGCACCAGGTGGAGACAGCGCTGCTGAAGGGCGTCGGCCACATTCTGGATGTGACCAGCCTCACAGACGCGCAGTGCCTGCAAGCCCTGCTTCCCCACCGCCACGGCGGCATGGGCCTACGCAGGTACACCCAACCCATCGCCGACGCTGCTCGCCTGTCGTCCGCTGCACTCGCCCATGCAGCCCTCGCAGAAGGGACAGATCGAGGCCTGCCGTTCCACGGCGATGCGGGCGTCGCCATGCGCCACACTCTCGACAAGTGCGCCAGCAGTGGCCAAGCATCCCGGGGCTGTCTGAGTGCCCCACCGAGCCCGCAGAATGGGCTGGCCTGAACAGCGGAGGGTCTGCCATCCGCATGTCGCGGCTGCAGAATGCAGTCAGCTGGGCCGACTCTGACGCCCGTGCGTCTGCGCTGCTTGCAGCGCTGGATCAAGGGACGCGCAGCCCGTCGTCAGTGACGCGCGAACAGAGCCTGACCAGCAAGGCGCGCCTGCATTGTTGCGCAGGCTCGATGACCTCAGCTTTCCTGAAAGCCAGGCCCAGTGCGACTGAGCTGACTGCCACGGAGTTCCGCGTGAATGTGCGCTTGCGCCTAGGTGAGGCACTGTTCACCGGCCAGGAGGCGGACGGCGACTGCGTGTGCGGCCAGGCATCGCCTGCTGATGCATCTGGTTCGCATGCCCTCGTGTGCAATGCGGTGTTGCCTGCCATGATGCGATCACGCAGGCATGGCGTTGCTTCATCATGCGGGCGGGCATCCACGTCTCTTGAGCCCAACATCAAGAGCCTCCCGCAGTACCCGAATGCGCCGGGCACGCGGCCGCCCGCGCAGCCGCCCGGCCCCTCCTGTGAGTCTGCCAGCTGTGCCGCCGCTGGTGCGCTCACTCCACCCACCCCGCCCCCCAGCACCTCGGCCGTGCCTTCAACCCCATATGGCACCCAGACGCTGGCGCCTTCCCCGCCTGCCCCCTTGCGCCCCTCCGGACCGGCGGACACCCCTACCCCCCTCGGCGACGCCGCCACGGCCGCCGGCACCTCAGAGGATGCAGCCACCGCGGCCGCGCTCGCCGCTGCTGCCATATCGGCCGTCGTTGTCTCGACCAAGGTCACGGCTGCCGCGGCCGACACGGCAGACGCCATGGACGTCGACGTCCCCGGCGAGGCGGCCATCGGCCACAGTGGCACGCGGGAGCTCAGCGCGGCAGCTGCAGCCGCCGCCGCCGTGGACGTGAAGCCGGCCGCCCCGGCCGGCCAGTGCACGGTGCGGTGTGAGCACCCGCCGCAGGTGGGCCCGGCGGCCACTGGTCCGCCGCAGCGCCTGCCCGAGGGTCGCCGGGGCCGCGCGGCTGCGGCTTGCGCCCGGCCGCTGCCCGCCCCCGCCCGCAGCGCAACCCGGAATGGGGTGATTTGCTTGTGATGTTGCCCTGGGAAACCATCGTGGCCGATATGTGCGTGATCTGTAAGGTGGCCCCCGCCCGGGTCGTCGCCGCGGCAAACACGCCAGGCGCTGCCGCCCAGCTGATAGACAACAGGAAGCGAGACAAGTACGGCCGCTCCGGCTTGGGCGCGCGCCGCTTTGTGTCCTTGTCGCATGAGACGTTTGGCCGTGTGGGCACGGGTGCGTTCGCCTTCCTGAATAAGATTCCTGACTTTGCTTCGGCTTCGGGGGCCGTGTCCAGGCGAGCGTTCTTGCAGAATGCCATGTGCGAACTCTCCACCACTCTGTGCCGTGGTGTGACGCGCCAGGTCCTCGCTGCGGCTCCGCTGCGCATGCGGCTGGCAGGCCGGGCGGTGGTGCCTGGCCACGCTGTCCCGGCGGACGTGCTGTAGACGGCCGCTGGCCGTCCTGATGGACAGGGGGCCGCGGTTGCAGCGGCGCAGGCCGGCCCCGCGTCTTGTCGTACTGACCTGCCCGGCCGTCCCGTGGGCTGCCACGGGGAGAGCGATGCGGCGCCGCCAGTGCCCTTCGCGCCCCGCCCTCGGGCCCCTGCCGGGCAGCCGGAGGGGAAGGCTGGTACGCCCTGCACTGCGGGGGGGGGGGGGGGGGGGGGGGCGTGAGCCCCCGGGCTCTCACGGGCGGGGGGCCGTGATGGAGTGCTCGAGTGGGGCCGGATGGAGTGCGGGTGCTGCTGTTGGGGGTTGGTGGTGGCCGGTTTTGCTGGCGTTGGCGGTGGTGCGCAGTTTGGCAGGTGGTTGCTGTGTGCGGTTGTGGCGCGGGTGCCGTGGTGGTGGGGTGCGGGAGTGCGCATGCATGTGGGTGCGTGGGTGTGGTTGTTTCGGCTGTGTCGGTTCGTTGTGGCTTTTCACCTGAGACAGTTGATGCTTGTTGCTGTTGTCTGCTTTCGGGGGTTTTGGCCATCTGCTTTCCTGCTGTTGCCCTCGCTGCTGGGCTATTGCGTTCATCTCCGTGTAACGCACTGCAGCAGTTGTCAGCAACATCATCACCGCAACGTAACAAGCTAATCGAGTCGGGTACATGTGCACCAGTGGTAATATGTGCTTCACTGGGCTGCAATGGCAATATTTCCTCGTTACTTATGAATATGTGGCCACTTGATGGCCCCTCAGGCTTGTCTGTTGGTGAACCATGATGGCAGTACTCCTATCTCACAGATATGACAGTCCCGGCATGCCGGGAGGATAGGCTTTTCAGGCATCACCAGCTACACAGAAGTAGACCACAAGTCAGCTCAGCAGGCTGTTTGCAACTCACACGTGGCAGACAAACAATAGGCTAGCAGAATGTTCACTGCATCGATATCACCCTGACCCCATCAGCAAGAGCAACAGCAACAGCTGTCACACTCCTGTCACACTGCGTAGCTACGCAAGAGTTCACACTTCT